>JAPDOI010002024.1:0-25000 GCA_029168955.1 Aplectana chamaeleonis
AGGCAAAGCAGAATTATTTGGGGTCCGAAGGAGGAAGAACGGAGCAACAGAAAGAGAATATTTACAGAAAGACAGGACCACAAAAGATTTCATTGTCATTCCAATGAGAAAAAAAGGTGGGAGTAAGAGTGAAGGATTTGGTGCGCTTCTGGGACGTTTTTTCCCAATTTCGTCCTCATTTCAGTTCTACCCGGCGACCAAACAATCGATTTAGCGATTAATATCAAAATCAGAAAGATTAACGTGAACACTGCCTTTAAGCTGAGGTCTTAGGAAGATGTGATTTTGATGTTTTAAAAATTTTTAAAGCTTGACATCTGAGTTTTGTGTTCAACTTCGCCTATATTTTTGTTATATCTTATGCTATATCAGGGCCAAACAAGGGCATTAAACATTCTGAAAACATCAACATCAGAGAGGGAGGAAATGAAAAGGAAACCGCACGACTGCTGCACAATGAACGAAGCAAAAAGACGAATCGATCGAATGCAGGCATTGCTGTAGAGCCGAGTCGCACCTGCAAGATGGCGGCGTGTCAACTTCTGTGCAAAGCTGCTGGAACGGTTCCCGGCAACTCCCATAGGCTGCTTGCATGGTGCCTTACGTGCCTAAGGCTGATTGCACGGAACCGAAGCTGGTTCGCGCCCTACCGATCCACGATAAGGAGGCTTGCACGGAATGAAGTGTCAGTGAGCTGGTTAACACCGTACAATAAGCTGCTGGAACGCTTCGAAAACCCCCAGTAAGGCTGCTTGCTCGGTGCTTCCTGGGTCGTCTACACTGAGAAAGCTCGCTTGCACCATACCAAGACGCGAATAACGTGTTTGCTCCGAACGAAGTGGCTTTTAGCGTGTTAACAACCTGTTTCAAAAGTTCTAAGTTGTCAGTATTTGACACTATATTCCTACCGTCAATGAGCAGGCCTCCAGGTTTTTCTCTCGTACTTAGTTTTCTTTTGAGATATTTGTAGAAATCTTGTTTTTTACCCGTGGATAAGATTTTCTTCTCTACGTTAGAATTATACTTCTGTAGTTTTGCGGTAAAAATCTTCGTGAAGTTCTTATATCCCTCCCAATATCCGCTCGCTTCTGCGTAATGGAATAATCTCTCCTTATGCTCTAACATGTTCCGCAAATACGATGGTAAAGTAAATGTTGTAGTAGAAAAAGGAACCCAAGGAATAAAAAGTTCAATGCTATGATTTAATATTGCAATGAACATTTCATAGTTCTCATTGACTGTGGAAACAGAATCAAAAGAGTCCCTCCAGAGAATTGATGACAGATACGTGTTTATCAAGTTATAATTGCATTTAGAGAAGGATCTAACGTATACCGTATCTGGCTTTAAAGGCAATGTGTACGGTGAAAATCGTTATTCTGTTTTCTCGCCTATCTTGAAAAGGGCCCTATGCTGATTCCAATGATGTCTCTGAAGTCGTACAATACCTTCTGGGAACGGAGTTATGGACCCTCAAAGGTTGAGCTAAGGAAGCATGGTGGACGAGTTGTCCGAGGCTTGTAACTTCCGTCTTTTGCAGTCGATCTATCCGAGCTGACCTGAGTGAAGAGAGAAGCTCAGAATGGAGGGAAGAACGGTGCTAATGGTTGGAAATCGTCGCTCATCTCACGATCTCGAACATTCATTTGTTCACTTCGGTGGGCGTGTGTTGCGCTTTTGGGGTTTGCCTTGCGCTCGAAGTGGCGACTTCGGGCTCTTTTGAGCTTTTTCTGGCTCATTTTCATGCGTTCTTTCGACGTCAACGTTACAGTGTGCCCCTCCACTTCCCATCCCTAGTGGAAACTGAAACACTTTTTTTATCGGAACACTGCCTTTAAGGGCTGTGTTCACGATGAATATCGCACTCGCGTTCGACCCAAAAATGGGATTGTTTCGTCG
The DNA here is from genome assembly GCA_029168955.1 of Aplectana chamaeleonis. Classification (NCBI taxonomy): domain Eukaryota; kingdom Metazoa; phylum Nematoda; class Chromadorea; order Rhabditida; family Cosmocercidae; genus Aplectana; species Aplectana chamaeleonis. The sequence goes on from JAPDOI010002024.1 coordinate 1,900, forward strand.
TGAGGTACTTAACAGTGAAGAAACAGGGAAGAAAAACGTCCAGAATGAGTCAGAATAGCGGTTTCTAAATTCAGGGCGTGGACAAGAATCATGGGCCCTGCTGATTTCGGCAAGCGCGCGCTGATCGCGAAATCTGCGCGATTGGATAATGCTACCTGCGGCAGAGTTGCTTGGCAATTTGCCATCGAAACGTGTGCGGCGCCACAAACTCGTCCGATTGGGGGGCGGACCGGGATAGGTAGGCGCACCGGGAGCTTTCAAAGCCGTTTGTATTTATTTCTAGCCAGTTTACGTTGCTTTCTTCGACCCTCTCCTCTACAGCACCTGCCAACTTAGTGTTTCACACCGAGACCTCGAGAACGAGATTTATCGTGAACACTGCCTTTAACCCACTAAAGTTTTCATTGAATGTTATGCTCTTATGGTCGCTGTGTCTAATAGGAGCATTTACCATCACTTTTTCAACTATTTCGCCTGGGTTAGAAAACAGAAGATCCAGAATATTGTTACAGCGCGTTGGGCTATTAATAAACTGTGAAAGTTCAAACTGTGAAATAAACTGTGAAAGTTCAACAGTTCAAACACTGCCGATTTTTATAGAGTTATTTACACCCAGATCCAGCGCAGCGAATATTGTATTTACTCAGCTGTTCCTAAGCTCTAATAATTTATTCTCCTATGATACCTCATTTTTATTTACCGTCTTTGATAGATTCGAAATAAAAGGATCATAAGGATTACATTTTTCGAGTATTTGTCCAATTTCCGGTCACGAGATTCGAGTATCCAACAGTCCGAAAATTTTCCATTTGCATTTGAGTATTATTTGAAAAATTATTGAAAATTCCAATTTTCACTCGTGTATTAAAGTTTTTCTTAAAGCCACCCTTATTTGCCATACGACTGTTTCGAGAAAAGCCTCCAAAGATCCGTCTCGTAAAGTCCGTCTGAAGCCAGACAAGAAGCCCGTGTTGTGAAATTCTTCGATGTATTTTTTCGTAGCTCTCACGTGTTGTTTTATTTATTCTCTTGACTGTTTGATCTTCTAGGGACAGGAGTAATTAAATACAAAAACGATGAAGCATTTGAAGTCTGTTCGAATGCGACTGTCCGCCCATGCGGACCGCGTGGATACCGCGCGGCCATGGCGAGGGCGTTTTTTCGGACTGTTTCCGCACGGCTACAGACAGCTGGTAGATATTATTCAATATTTGTCTAATATTGCCGCCAACCGGTTTACAGGTCCGAAAAGATCAATGCCGCGGTCGCTCAAGGCGCACGCCGACCGGCATGGTCGTACGGTCTCATTCGGACGGACTTTACACGTAACGAGGTGGTTCACAGAAAGATTCTCGCCCACGACAAAATCTCGTCTACTACTGGAGTTTTTATTAGTTCTCTAGTGGGTGCGAAACGTTTCCGATTTTTCTCAAGGTGTAACCCCCGGATGGGCGAAATTTTAACATGTGTGAAATTTTTACCGTCTTCCTTCGTTCTGTATTAACGTTCCGAAAGTGGATGTTTTCGTAGTCAGAAGCGGAAAATGTCAAAATGGATCAAAAACTTTAGAAATGATGTGAAAGCGGAAGCTATGACTCAGAAAATTTCTTGTTTTGAAAAATGTCTTGGTTCCTCCAATCATTTTTTCATGTTGTTTCCACATTTGAGTAATGTGTTTAATTGAACACTTACTATTTCGGTAAAATATTTCGTTGTCGTAATGTATTCAATGCAGTGAAAGAGTAGAGGTAATGACTTGAAGATTTCTTTCAGAAGTTACAAGGGTCTTAGCTTGAATGTATGTTGTGCATATAAAGTGAGTATTCCATTGTCGTCACTGGAGGCAATGAGCAGATCGGGCGCTGGAGTCATATCACATGACATCCTCACGACCTCCGGGTGGCGTGCCAGAAACCTAGAGGTGACATGAAATCCCTGTCATCTCAATATCTGTGGCATTTCACCTGGAGGTCGTGAGGGTGTGTTGTGGCATGACCTCGGCACTCGACCTGCGCGTCTGCTTTAGGTGGCAACCACGAGTTCCGGTTTTTTCATAATACTCGGGGGGTGGGGGTGGGGGGAGAACAAGGGAGCTCCCGTGATGGGCATTTTCGTTGCTCTTTTTTGATCGACTGCTTCAAATGTGCTCCGTGGTAGTCAACCCGAGAGTGGAAAGATGGGATGTTCTATTCGAGGAGTCATTCCACCGTTCATACCCCGACCAAGTAATAGCGATAAAATCGTATCTATTCTTCCGGTGGATTCTCCCACTAACATGTGAGCGCTAAAGTCAAGCATGGTTGTATAATTTCTCAACGCGTGGTGAGGGAGTTGTCAGAATTTCAGTCCAAAAAAAAACGAAAAGAAAATTCCGGATGGGCGTCATAAAGATTCGGCACGAAACGAAATTCCATTCCGGAGAGGAGATTGTCAATGTTGGTCACTGATGGAAGGATATCGTTGCTCCGCTTAAGTCCTACACAACGGCCCGCTAGGCCCTGTTCCGCTCGCTAGACTAAGTTTTATTAGGAGGCAATATATGCTGTTTGTGCGCGTCAGCTCTATACATCGATCAATTACAGTGGCTCTCGCGTAGTTTTTCGGCCCGTTTCTCAATTTCCGACATTTTTTCGCGAACCAACTTCTCCCAGTCTCCTCACGATGGCTCGAGACTTGCGATCGTTCATGGATGACTTGCTATTATAAACGAAAATTGTTGTGAGCGCCGCTTCAATGACCAATTGAAGAATGAACGCGCAAAATAAATAACTCATGTATGTACTGCTCCACCATCACATTAACAGGCTGCCATAGTCTTGGATGGATGGTTATTTCCACTGGAATCGGGCCATTATGAAAGGGCAACCCAACCAACTCTATTTATAAACGCCGGACGATGGCAGTATCACGAAAACTTGGAGAGAATGCAAAAGCTACGAAACATCGCGGATATGAAGATGTATACTCTCAGGTTTGCATTCCATTTCTTTAGTCTTTTTTTCAAACTTCATTAATAGTGTTAATTGGTCGCTAATTGTTTCCAGGGATGCAGAACATCAAACATTCTCGGATTTTCCCTTTCTCGTGAATTCCTACATAGGACGAAGAATGAAGCTGTATGGAGAAACACCGGTTGGGCTGCTGCTAGAGATGGTGTAAAATTCTTGGTTCACGTTTTTTGTATTAAGCCTGATGTTGCGATGGAAGCAATTGTGGAACTGACGGTCGCGTTTCTGAACGGCGAACATGGTGCAGAGAGCGAGGACTTGCTCCAGCTGGTCAATAAGAGTTTTCGAAATTTCATGGTCGAAGGATTCCCCGCGGAACTTATGAATCCGAAACCTGATTGATACATTAGTGGGTGCAGCTAAACGTGTTATATACAGTACCGAGCATATTTTTTGCAAAAACGGCGTTTTGCGGTGTTTTTTGAGTTCACAAAGGGCCGCATCGCCATAACTCACTTCAAAGTTGACTAAATGATTTTTTTCAGATAGTTTTCGTATTCCTCTCAGTAAGGCGAATGTAATGGTATGTGTTGAAAGCTCTTTTAACTTTGGCATTTTGTTGAAAAATGTGTATTTCCTTCTAAAATTCACATCGACCACAGGTCAAAAAATGACAGATTTCTGCTATCATGACCGTCTGATCACTTCATTATGAGGGGTTTAGAGGTGCAAATATGCAAATTTCGATAAACTTCCGGAGTTGAATCTATCCTTTTGGAACACTGTCGTATAGGACTAAATGGAAGCAATCCAGAAATGACTTCAGAATTGAAATTGGACCACTTTGAAGCAAGCAATGGCGTTGCGGCGCTTTGTGAGGGCAAAAAACGCCGCCAAGCGCTTTCTTTGCAAAAAATTTGCTCGGTACTGTATGTAGTTTCGAAGGAAATATTCCTCGATTTCTAGTATTCTTTGACCAGCCTACGGGTTTTCGCATTAGAGCATATCTTGGTAGTTGTGGAATTGATGACTGGCCTAGTCGGATTCGACGTTTTGTGAAAACCACTCGCATACATTTTTTCATTTTCTCTTCTTGCTTGAACATGCATTATTTCGGAATTCTTCTGCACTTGTCGAGCAGAAATCGGAGGCTAATGTACTTAAAGACATTTGATCTCTCACGAGTATCACAAAAATATCGTTTAAGTTGATTATTAATAAAAATTGCTATACCTTTCTTTGTGGAGCTGCACTCAATATCAATGCTGGTTCGATCAGTTGAGAATGAGTTCGTCGTTTGCGCTGATTAGATGAGATTGATTTTTCGCCTGATTATAGTCGTTTTCATGCAGTTCCCGCTTTGAGATGATACGCAAGGAGGAACCTGAGGTGCCAGTGCCACAAGAGCGACGGAAAGCGGACCTGGATTAATCTAGAAACGGCTGTAAACAAAAAAGTCGGTTCCCCCGGAACGGCTTCCTCCATATCGGTACATTCTTCCACGCTTGACAGCGTCGCGTCACCAACTGCAACTTTATTGGTAGTGTTCAGGGCACGAGAATATTTCCTCTTCTTGCCGCTGTACTGCCGCAACAACGTGTAAGCTTTCCTCGGGTTCTTCTCCCGAGGCTTCTCAAACTCTGTTCTTCACGCTCATTCTCGTTCGCGGTCGCTTTGGAGCTTCATACGATTCTCCTCCACGGAGTATCCAGCAGTCCGGAGAGCACATACTTCATTGTAATTTATGTTGCTTCCGCTGAGACGCTGGCGCACTTCTTCATGGGGCTATACAACTGGGAAAGTCTCTTTCAAAGCATCCTGGATGCACTTGACGAAAGAATCCGCGTCGCGAAGTTTCTTCCTTGTTCTTACGCCGATGTGAATATAAAGGAGCTGTCGGAATTTCCTTCTACTTTCGTGATCTCTAAGACTTGACACGTCAATCTTCTGGAGAGGCTGGACACCTCGCTTCTTATGCAGTGAAGTTCAATAGAACTGCACTGTGCACACAGCTCTAGGTCTTCGAATGTCCCATACTGAAATATTAGTAGTCAGAACATAGTCGAGCTGTGGCTTCAAAGTTATCATCATCCGCTTCCGCTGCACTTCTGGAGTTGACTGGGTTGGTCTCTGCTAAGTAAGCTGATGGCGACGATGATTCCTTTTGAATGCCGAAGCCATAGTCAGGCCACTGCGTTCACACAGGCCGACAGAGCGTGTTTGCTTCACTGGGTAGAAACATTTGCCGGGTTCTTCGGATTCCTGATCTACTCCCTTCTTCGCATTTGCGTCAATCACCACCATAACAGCCAGCTGACAAGGTATGCTGGCTAGCAAAGTATTGTGTTCGTTATAAAACACATCCTTCGGATTGCCTTCCGCGTTTCCGATAGGCGCATGAGCTCTGACTACCTACAGATTGAAACCTTTGTAACCCCGCAATCGAACAAATGCATTCCGACACGACGTTGAGCCGAACTCCTTGACCATACCATTGAAGTCCTTCCGTACAGCTATTGCATAGTCTCCCACTCCACTATCATCCTCAGTGGATGGTATGCTCTCCGAAGGTGGTGACGTGTTTATCATCCATGAGGCGAGTTTCCTGCCAAGCAAGAAAACGGTGGATGGAAATAGCTCAGAAATCTGTATAGAGCAGCGTTGGATATCACTCGACAGCGATCAACAGTTCAGGGCGGCCAATTGTGGCGTGCAGATTTCGTGCTCTTAAAGGCACAGGACACCCAAAAAATTATTTTCCAAATTTTATGCTTGTCTTGGAGAAAATCAAATGCTGATCACAATGGTGCTCCTGAAATCGCCCAAGACCCCCTACGAACTGAGATATGGCTTCTTGAAAATGCCTGCATTCTGAGGGCAAAAATTTGGTAGACGAGTTGTCTCAGGCCTGTATATCTCTTGATTCGCAGTTGCGGCGCGAGAGCAAAACAGGATGAGGAGATAGATCGGAAAGGGAGTGAGGAACGCCGACTCGGTTGAAAATCATCCATCCATCTAGCCGCTATTGAGATCGAAAATCAAGAAGGGGGCGAGCCTGTTATGGTGACTGGAGGGGGTCGGGCCCGTGGTGGTCGCTTATGTCTCGCTTATTTGGAGGAATTGAGATCTCGCATTTGGCATGTGTTATACAGGAGGGGTCTTCTACACAATTACACGAAAATCTCAAAATTTATATCTGAGGGCGTACTGTGCCTTTAAAGGCAGAGTTCACGCTGAAAATCGTTTTTCTGCCTATCTTGAAAACGGTCCCATGCTGATTATAATGATGTCTGGAATCGTACAAGACCTTCTGGGAACGGAGTTATGGTCTCTCAAAAATTGAGCTAGGGAAGCGTGGTGGACGAGTTGTCCGAGGCTTGTAACATCCGTCACTGAGGGGAAGAACGTGGCTATTGATCGGATACCATCGCTCATCTCTTGATCTCGACTTTTCATTTGTTCACGTCAGAAGGCGGGCATTGCGCTTCTGGGGTTTGCCTTGCGCTCAAAGTGGCAACTTCGGGCTCTTTTGTGGCCCTTCCTGGCTCGTTTTCATGCGTTCTTTCGACGTCAACGTTACAGTGGAACCCTTACGAAACGAGTTATGGCTTCTCAAAAAAGCCTATTATTTGTGGGTGGAAAATTGTTGGACGAGTGGTCTTAGGCTTGTATTTCTTTTCATTCGCAGCCGTTGTGCGAGAGCGAGCCAGGAGAATGACAAAGACCGGTAATGGACTGAAGAATGTAGGCTCGGTTGAAATTCATCCATCCATCCAGCCGATATCGAGTTCGAAAATTAGGAAGGGGGTCGGACCTGTGGTAGTGAGTGAAGGGGGTCGGGCCGGTGGTGGTGGCTTATATCTCGCTTATTTGGAGGATTGGGATCTCGCACTTGGCACGTGTTATACAGGAGGGGTCCACTACACAGACAAATGAGAACCACAAAATTCATGTCTGAGGGTGTACTGTGCCTTTAAAGGCAGCAGACACGCTCGAAAAAGTTGTTGAGATAACTACGTTTCTGAAACTCTATGGCTCCTAGTAGAATGCTCACGCCGTTAGAAGCGTCAAAAACGAGTCAAAACTACGAAATTTGAGCAATGCAAATCGAAAAATTTCTGCAACCCCGCCCCTGAGCTTCTGCAACCCCGCCCCAAAATACAAACTCGTCCAGATTGATTGTACTAATACGGTTGTTTTGGCTGGTGTTTGATGATTCCAACGAGGTTAAAGTTCCAGTACAGACTGTAAGAATATATCGGCTTCTCTATCTCAACCGTTTTGTTGCTAATATTCGCTGTTTCAACCGCGCGCCGTAAAACTCGTCCACTTTAACCTGATAACAAAATAACCGTTATTCCTCTATTTGCACACAGTTTTCGTTCGTTTTTTCGTCAGTTCCTAGTACAACCATCTTCAAACCTTTGATTTATGTCATAAAATCGATACCATTTTTGAGCGTGTCTGCTGCCTTTAGGTACAGAACCCAAGGTGTTTCGGACAAGCGGCCTTCGTGTGCCGGACGACAGCACATTTATGCAATAACACCTTAGCTATATAGCACCTTAGCTATATAGCTGTGCACGCTAGATCGCTCGAACGTTTCCTGTACAGTGCGTTTCAAAAGTATAGACGCACTCTCTAATACGTCGTTATCCGATCTGAATGTAATCGGTGGCAAAATATAGCATTGCCTATTAACTCGTCGTGTCCGGAATCCTTACAGTACAACATTTCAGTGCCATAAGTAAAAAATTAAGTACTTTTTTCTCTAAAGCGCAAAATACTGCGTTCCAAAAATATAGGCGCACTATAAACAGTGCAAAAAAAAACTTAAATTTTCATGGTCAGGCTCCCCGTTTCAGAGGTTCAATAGATAGTTGTAACTGTTTGCAACTTATATTACAAATGCCCTATGGTATTTGTCTCTCAGATAGTGAGCAAGCACAAATACCTGCCCTGAATATCGCAGAAGTGAGCAGCCGGAAGATCGCCAAGATACTCGGGCGTTCATCGAGAGTTGTCGACAGGTATCTGCGCGATCCTGATTCCTATGAGGAAGAGGCGAAGTCCGGAAGACCAAAAAAGCTGTCTGCCGAAGATGTTTGCCGTGCTAGTTGGCTGGTTTCCAACTCCACTCTAACAACCACTGAAGTTCGAACTGAATTTTCGACTTCTGTCTCAAAAACGGTTGTCAAGAGGGTCATTCCACGAAATAGAAACAACGTATATAGTCGTCTCCGAGCCGCCCCTTGCCTCACTGGCAAGCACAAGGCAGCACGGCTACATTTCACTAACTAGAGCTTGCCTTACATTTCCGGTGGCCTTTTATTATAGTTGTGCCATTCAAATAGATTCGAATCGATATATTCGAATAGTTGCTATTCGAATTGGTATTCATTATAGGAATTTCTAAAATCGCACTACTCGAATACTATTCAAATATCGGACCTCAAAAAAGGGGGGTATTCGAATCTATTCAATAATCGGACCCCTAAAAAAGGGGGTATTCGAATCTATTCAATTATCGGAGCCTATTATTCGAATATTCATTTGAATAGTTATAATTTGGTAAGGTTTCGAATAGATTTGCCCCGTTGCCGCTATTTATGGTGTACGGTAGAGGACCGTGTGTTCCCTTGGCAGGTATGACCACGTCGAAGGGTTTCGAAATCGCGCCGCAGTTCAAAAATTGGCGTCTTCATCGTAGCGTGGCGGCTCGATTCCGAAACATTTCGGCGTCTATTTTAGAGGCGAGCGGAGAGTTCCTTCCCAATAATTTCACTTAGGGCATTGGTATACTTCAGCGACGGACACGGCGACGGAGTTGTCGCCGCTGCGTGAATTTCAACGCGCTTTTGCGTACCGGCATTTCTGCATAGTCGCATTTCCAGACCAATTAATGGATACCGATTTTGTTCCTCATAATGTTTTTCTGAGTGAAGGTGCATGAGGGACACTTTTCTTCATGAAAAATATCACAATGAAGTGTATGAAGCACATATCTGCAATAGATATTTATTCCAGATTCAGAGAAAAAGGTTCCGATTTCACATGGTTTTCCGATATAGTTCTTCACTTCATAAATGTCAAAAAAGATTCAAGCAAGACGGAAAATGTGCCCAATGAGAAAAAATTATGCAACGAGAACTGTTAGACCTGGAAATATGCCTAGAAATGGTAGAAGCGGTGTATGGAAAGCTGATTAAATGACTACTGGCATAATTGATCATTTATTGATGCTACCTCCTCAGAAAGTTTGAAAAAGTCTGAGAGGAAACAAAAAATAGACTTCTCAGGGAAATAATCGGAGCCTAGCGACATCACGTCGTCGTGCTGCGCACGGCGCCGGCTGTTCCTACGGCCACGGAGTATAGCATGGCTACGCCACTCAAAACTATAAGGCCGGGATCATACTTCCCGCGAACAGCGTCAGCGACCGTGCATCTCAGGCATATCGATTCTCGGTCAATATCAATGGTAAACATTGCGTCGCGTCGCTCGTCGTCAGAAGTAAGATCCCGTCCTAACACCCCTCAGCGACCCGTCGCAGCGACGGGCGCGTAGAGACTGTTCTCACGGCCGACCCTGCCATAGTGCCGGTGCTGGTCCTGACACGATGAGGGATAGTTGGCGAAACCTGACGCTGCAGCGACGAGGAAGTATACTAATGCCCTTAACATCCTGCCTTCTAAGAATAGCGAAAGAACTAGGCACCAGTAGCCTCTTGCTGAAGCACAGATACTCCAATCCCTCTCGGACTGTGAAAAAGTTACGCCTTCTTATCCGAGTGCGAGGGCGAGAGAAGTTGAGTTCAAATCCCTGTCCTCTAGTGTTAGAACGTCTCAAGGTGAATTCAGATAGTTCCCACTAAACCGTTCATCGTGAATCGACAATGAGTCATTTCTTCTTCTATGGAGAACAAGTGTGTCCAGTTGTAGTCTTTTACTTCTGAGAAAACTCCTAGGAAGGTTCGCATACGTGAATCCAAGTGCCCGAATAGAGGCTTTCCGCGTGAAACAATTTTGCACCCTTTCCAAAATATCTACAATCTGCCGTTTGCAGGGCGCAGAAACGCAGGTACCATACTCCAACATTGAGCGAACGTAAATTTTATAGGCCTTGATCAGCAACTGTGGATCTTTTGATCTTAAAGGCAGTGTCCACGATAAAGACCATGTCTGATTTTTTGGTGGAGATCGGCAGCTGCGGGGCCTAGCGCAACCCTAACGTTGAAAAAACTAAGAAAAATGAGCTCGGAACGGTTCCCTGCGACCCCAAAGTTGGACACTCGTCAGATCGACACACCCCATATGCACTTTCCACGCCCACCGACGTGAACAAATGAATACTCGAGATCGTGAGATGAGCGATGGTTTCCGATCAATAGCCCCGTTCTTCCCTTCATTCACGACTTCTCTCTTCACTCAGGTCAGCTCGCATACATCGGCAGCAAAAGACGGAAAGTTCAAGCCTCGGACAACTCGTCCACCATGCTTCTCTAGCTCAATTTTCGAGGGACCATAACTCCGTTCCCAGAAGGTCTTGTACGATTCCAAGAATATCATTGGATTCAGCATGGGACCGTCTTCAAGATAGGCCAAAAAGCAGGAAAACGATTCCTCTCGTGAACATTGCCTTTAAAAGCAGGGTCCGGGCAGAATTTCGCTTTCGAGGTTTCACGCTGAATCGGAGCGTATGGTACAGGAGGGGCGGACATTGCTCACCCGTGCGTTCTGCGTCGCGGTCGGTGAACGTCGCGCACGACGGATAGGGCGGCGACGCGACATCTCAGCTCTTATGTAAGCTGGCAGGTCCTGAAGCATGATTTACTTTGCTGCGTTCATTTCATGTCACTAACCGACCGTTTCGCCGTATATGGTGCTGATAACTCTTCTAAACGATGGCGGCTTGTCCGCGTTCGCCGCGCGCATCACCCTCACCGGACCGTAACGCGTGCGCACGCATTTTACTTCGAAGTATAAGATCCACTGACAGCTCACCTAGCCTGTTTTCAGTTTGTCGCTTTGAAATTATTCGAAAAATTATTCGAATATATTGGAATCGATTTTATTCGAATCTATTCAAAATTCAGTGGACAAGGAGAATGGAAAACATCGGAGACTACGGTAATACAGTGAACATTCTGTTTCTCACACGAATAGTGTCTAACGCTTGCGAATCAGGTGCAATCGTGCGGGAAAGTATTCACAGAAGGGTTTCAAAAGGCTGAGAGCGTGCAGGAAGGGACGTCCTTTGCTGTTCGTGTTTTCTCAATGTGGAGTTGATGGAAGATGGGACCGTGGACGCATGAGGATGTTTTGGTCATGCTGGACATGAGCTAGAACCCGCTTTACTCAGCATGTCTTCTCAGCAGAAAGAATACTTGAAACTGCTCCTTGAAGGTAAAAAAAATCGTACAGATACTGATATTTTACAATTTATGGCATTATTTCAGATCACACAATAACCTATATGATCCAACACGTTCGCCGCGAACAGAACATTAACTCAAGACTGTTTTTCATTACACGGGGAATTTGATTAAAAAATTCAAAATCCGACCCGGCTGTCTCAATGAAGATGACATCACATCTCTTTCCATGCGAGTAGCAGAAAACAGTCCTTATGACGGTATAAGGATATTCATCCCTCCTGAAGACGGCAGTGGAAAAGGCTTCCTTATGGGTGAGGTTCGCGTTTAAGCGCGATCAGGAAGGGAATCCAAATCTCCTTAATTTCCAGTCATTGTGACACCACTTCAACTCTAATGGCTCAAAGCTTATTCGCGACGAGGGGTCTGTCTGGACGACACTCACCATACAACTCGTTCTAACATCAAATTAGCGACCATAATAGTTCCCGATGAAAGAGATCGAGGACTACCTGCTGGTTAGTTATGGTAATTGCTCGTATCCTGTTTTATGGCCCAATCTACCTGGAGTTCCAACTGTTTTAGCTTTCCTCCTTAGTGGCACAATGACGTCATTCGATGTGGAGAAGTTTTTCGAAGTAATCCGTGATCTCGTGCCGGACTCCCATCCTGATCGAATGGTAACTGACAAGGCGCCTTGTTTCTGGAACGGGTTCCGCAAAGTATTTCCCAACGTCCGCACTCGCTTGCATTATTGTAGGACCCATGTGTCGAAGACTTGGGAGAAGAAGAGTCGAGAACTAGTTGATGCAAGCTCAGCATAGTCTGAGTACTCTAAATACGATAATTTTGCATTTTTAGGCGCCTGTGCGCCCCAGCGTTGACAAAGCGCTGCAGCAACTATTGAGGGAAACTCAGCTCGAGGTCTTCGAGAAGCGATTCGCCGAGATTCTCGTCTATTTGAGGATGAATAATCAGATAAGAATGGCTGACTACCTATCAAAAAATTATCTAGGTGTAATTTAAATATCGGTACAAAGCAATAGCTCGTCAGCAAAGGAGTGTTTTTTACAAGCAAAACAACGACGTGAGCGTCATTTGCTAACAAATGTGCCGTAATGGATACGACTATGCTTGGTGAAAGGTGGCACCAAACAATTAAAGACGACATTCTTCACTGGAAATCCAACTTGCGGCTGGACTGTTTTGTGGATCTACTGGTCAAAGCCGTGGATGATAAAACCGATTGTATTGAAATCATGGTTGGTGTAAACCTTAGCTGTAGTATTAAAACAATTCAGCATGTGTCAGTCACCTATCTCAACTGCACAAGATACTCAATTGAGAAATCCTTCATTTCAAAAATGGACAAAAATACTGTTTTTGAAACTAATAATATTGGTGTGAGACTGGATGACACAATTTCAGGACCACAGAAAATTAGTGAAGTGTTCCTATCGAGCTTTGGAAACGAATAAACGACATAGACAGGCTCTGGACTACTTTAGGACCCGCATGGAAGGAATCACTCATGAAGGCGAGAACAAATGGAAAGTAACTCCAGCAAACCAGGTCTAAGCTATGTTGTGGCTTGGGAAGGAACCTGTTCCTGCAGTCTGATGGTAAAAAGGAAAAACTCAATCGTTGAACTCAATCTTTATGTGCTTCAAAAAATTCTTTCAGAGTAACGTCCATTGCCGCCTTTGCGATGTCTGCCCTTATGGGTGGACATCAGGGATGAGCGGAAATTTTTTCCTGAATTGCGGAAATCGGAAATCGGAAGGACTCTCTAAAATTCGGAAATCGGAATTCGGAAATCGGAACGGCAAAAACCATCGGAAATCGGAATTCGGAAATCGGAAATCGGAAATGGTCAGCGAAATTCTTAACCCTCCCCTGGTGATTGTTCCTGCCAAAACACTTGGGCTTATCCTACTTTATTGATAAGGTGTATGCCCACGCGTACTTGTAGGCTTGTATCGTGACGCTCAGAATCATTGCAGAATCAGTTAGGTCCCACACACTTTTCCAGGCGCCTGCAGCACTCAAGTCGTTTCAACACAGTCTCTCCAGGCGAGCGGTACACTTTTTATTAGAGTCCCGCAAACTTTTTCCCGGCACATGGCGCGCTCTAGTTGGGTGCAACACATTTTTCTCGGCGCTTCACGTACTCCTGGTTGGGGTGCTACACACTTCGCCGGCGCTTGGTGCCCTCCAAGTAGTGTCCAACACAGTCTACCCGGCGCTCGACGCACTCCAAATTGAGCGCAACACAGACAGTTCCTCTCCGGCGCTCGGCATACTCCCAGTTAGACCCCGCACACCTTTTCCAGCGGTTTGCGCACTCTAAGTGAAGCCCAGCCCACTGTTTTGACGCTTGACGCACTTCCACTCAGAAAATGCTGGGCAAGTTACCTGAGACTTCAACGCAAGCTGCAAGGTGGCTCTCACGCAACTTACTTTTGAGTTAATAAGTAACTTGAAGCGATGTTACGTGTAATTGTGCGAGATTTTTGATTAATGTAACATACGCTTATAATAAATACACAACATTATGAGTAACTCGTACTGCTGGTACATGCCTTGCCTGTCATGTACCAGCGACGTGGCCGGCACACTGACAAGCGACGAGGCCAGCATACCGTCACGCGACGGAGACTGCTCGGCGAGCACGACTGAGCCGGCAGTGGTCTGTCAGGCGGGGCCTCCAGCCGGTGTGCGGGGCCAAGTACCTCAAAACTAGTGTAACTAAATGGACGACATTGCCTGCATCTGAGTCATGCTCAGGATGCAACGTATACCTCCTGAGGAACGGCACGCCGCGTAGATAAGTTACATGTGCGATAACATACATAATACATTTAGGTTACACGCCAGTGCTTTATGTCACGTGTAACTCAACTCGCACCGTGGAGCATATATCCAATGTTAAAGGTCAAATGTAACTTAAAGTTGTAAAGGCAGGTTGCCGAGAGCATATCTAAAAGCCGAGAGCATTAGCATGTAACTCTGTCAGAAATTACTTTACCAGTGAAGTCCCGCACACTCCTCGAGAAACTCACAGCGGGCCTTAAATCTCAAATGAAACCGTTCATGAACTCTTTCAGCAAGCTTTTATATAGGAACTGATCGTGTTATCAGTACACGCCATCACACCATAATAACAACAAACCCGAATGGCTTCATTGTTGAAAAACCACCGAATTTCCGTTCATTCTCACAAACACACAGACACACACACATAGTTAGCAAACATATGTAGACAGCAGGGATGAGCGAGGAAATTTTTTCCTGAATTGCGGAAATCGGAAATCGGAAATCGGAAGGACTCTAAAATTCGGAAATCGGAATTCGAAATCGGAACGGCAAACCATCGGAAATCGGAATTCGAAATCGGAAATCGGAAATGGTCAGCGAAATTCTTAACCCTCCTGTTGATTGTTTCTGCCAAAACACTTGGGCTTATCCTACTTTATTGATAAGGTGTATGCCCACGCGTACTTGTAGGCTTGTATCGTGACGCTCAGAATCATTGCAGAATCAGTTAGGTCCCACACACTTTTCCAGGCGCCTGCAGCACTTCAAGTCGTTTCAACACAGTCTCTCCGGCGAGCGGTACACTTTTATTAGAGTCCCGCAAACTTTTTTTCCCGGCACATGGCGCGCTCCTAGTTGGGTGCAACACATTTTTCTCGGCGCTTCACGTACTCCTAGTTGGGGTGCTACACACTTTCGCCGGGGCTTGGTGCCCTCCAAGCAGTGTCCAACACAGTCTACCCGGCGCTCGACGCACTCCAAATTGGAGCGCAACACAGACAGTTCCTCCGGCGCTCGGCGTACTCCCAGTTAGACCCCGCACACCTTTCCAGCGGTTTGCGCACTCTGCGAAGCCCAGCCCACTGTTTTGACGCTTGACGCACTTCCACTCAGAAAATGCTGGGCAAGTTACCTGAGACTTCAACGCAAGCTGCAAGGTGGCCTCACGCAACTTACTTTGAGTTAATAAGTAACTTGAAGCGATGTTACGTGTAATTGTGCGAGATTTTTGATTAATGTAACATACGCTTATAATAAATACACAACATTGCGAGTAACTCGTACTGCTGGTACATGTTGCCTGACATGTACCAGCGACGTGGCCGGCACACTGACAAGCGACGAGGCCAGCATACCGTCACGCGACGGAGACTGCTCGGCGAGCACGACTGAGCCGGCAGCGGTCTGTCAGGCGGGGCCTCCAGCCGGTGTGCGGGGCCAAGTACCTCAAAACTAGTGTAACTAAATGGACGACATTGCCTGCATCTGAGTCATGCCTCCAGGATGCAACGTATACCTCCCTAGGGAACGGCACGCCGCGTAGATAAGTTACATGTGCGATAACATACATAATACATTTAGGTTACACGCCAGTGCTTTATGTCACGTGTAACTCAACTCGCACCGTGGAGCATATATCCAATGTTAAAGGCCAAATGTAACTTAAAGTTGTAAAGGCAGGTTGCCGAGAGCATATCTAAAGCCGAGAGCATTAGCATGTAACTCTGTCAGAAATTACTTACCAGTGAAGTCCTGCACACTCCCTCGAGAAACTCACAGCGGGCCTTAAATCTCAAATGAAACCGTTCATGAACTCTTTCAGCAAGCTTTTATATAGGGAACTGGTCGTGTTATCAGTACACGCCATCACACCATAATAACAACAAACCGAATCGCTTCATTGTTGAAAAAAACCACCCAACTTCCCTTCATTCTCACAAACACACACAGACACACATAGTTAGGCAAACATATGTAGACAGTAGGATGTTATTGAATAACTTTCTTGTAAATGCACTCAACCTTAGCTATCTGAAAGTGAAGACGGGCCTTCGAATTCGAATTCAGCGCCCCAGATATCCCTAAGAACTTGGCAAGGAAAAGGGTTCAAAAACCTAAACTCCGATATTTCCGATTTTTTCCGCATTTTTAAGCTTTTTTCGGAAATCGGAAATCGGAAGGCCAAAAACCATCGGAAATCGGAAATCGGAAATCGGAATTCCGCTCATCCCTGCGCATTTTTAAGCTTTTTTCGGAAATCGGAAATCGGAAATCGGAAGGCCAAAAACCATCGGAAATCGGAATTCGGAAATCGGAAATCGGAATTCCGCTCATCCCTGGTGGACATGCACCTGGGGTGGTAGTAAACCTGCCAAACTACGATGTTACTCAAGACCTTTAACATCAATGTTAACTACGAAGTTATAAGACTTGACTAAAATCAGTTTACTAAATCTCTAGAGCCGAAATAGGCTACTATGAACATCTTGGGGTTAAACATCAAAGTTAGTGCCCGGTAACTACCTTCTTACCCCCCTAGAAACACTCAACCGCGAACATTGATGTCCGCTAATTAATCGGCGCCTTCCACAGGTCAAGGGTGAGACACTGCGCCTGTTGGAGAGTGCGCTGTATGACGATGGCGGGTTAAGGGGAAAACTGCTCTAGAGGACTTTTCATCCTAACCCGCCAACTCCGAGTTTCTCCTCCATTATCTCCAAGCCGTGAATGGGCCAAGAACTGTCCAAATGCGCGTCAATTTCCCAACGGCTAGCGCACAATTCGTCATGCCCAGCGATAACGCGATCAATAACCCAGTATTGCCTCCGTCCAACTGATACGCTCAGCTGACTGCTCCCCTCTAATTCTTCTTTCTTTGTTCAGCGTTTTGCAAATGTGATTTTCTTGTTTTCTTCTATTTACGAAGGAGTGCAATTGAGGTAATAGTGGCCGAGAAACCTGTCAGTGGAATAACTAGACCAGAAGTCGCTGAAATTTGAATTATGAAGCTTTTACTCTCAAATTCCCTTTTGCTAGTATTCGTGGAAGGTTCACTGTTCACTTTTCTTGTAACCGTGCATTTTTGTTTCCTCGGGATTGTGAAATCGAAATTTATTTATTTATTCATTCCAAGACGTGGATGAAATCATACGTGATCAAAACATAAAAATAGACAGAGAACATAAACTGGCCGCTGAACAATATGCCTTTAGATTCCGAAATATCACATTAGATCCGTTTTGTTATGAGATTTTTGAAAACCTACACCGACGTAAAAATAATGTTCTGAAAATGCTCTCAAATCCGAATCCTGGTCGACTACGGTCGGCCAGGATTCGGATATTTTCGGAACCTGCCTTTTAAAGCACGGGATTCGCATAAATAATTTGCGGAGAACTTCTTGAAAATCTGGAAATGAAAAAAATCAATAAATGCTTTTGTTTAAAAATCGCGAAAAGTCGATTGAAAAATCTTGAATAAGAAATCTTGAATTATCCCGAGTGAATGAATAATTTCAAAAACCTGTTCTCCATTTGAATTTGAGTTTCAATTCAATAAGGGAGGGCTTCTATATTAGAGTTCAGCAAGTTTTAGCCTGGCTATTCCTCTGACAATTTTCTCCGGCCATTCTTACCTGAATTCACGATTCTCGTCAAATTGGAAACATCGACAAGAAAAATCGGAATCACATAATACTCATGAAAAGTAGACAGAGAAAGAGCAGAGGAAAAACATTCAACTGAACGGATCAATCAACGAAATCAACGCTATCATTTCTGACTAGAAGAAATGAATATATAGAGAACAAACGCATAGTGAACACGAGAAGATTGCAAGCTCATCGAAAACCACTATTTCTGCTGTGATCATTAGCACAGCTACTAGCTCTACTGCGAAAGTGTAAACTGTTGATGTGTAAGGAGCAGAGTTCAAGAAGCTAGGAGAGCCTCTCGAATATCATTCAGACCTTGAATGCGTGGCGTAGCGCAATGTTGCGCTGCTCCCATCAGTGCGGTCACTGGTTCAGGCCCTCGACCGTCCTATTTTACAAATGCATGTGTAAAAGTTCGGGATTTCAATCATTTCTCGTACGCTCGATGGCAACAATTTGGTGCAGAGCGATGTGGCGCTGTTGGTGAACCGGCGTTCGCTGGTTCGTTTCCCAGAATATAGCCATTTTTGCGAATGATTATGTCTCAGCTCCCAGTTGGATTGAGGGTTACATTGATGTCTCGGACCTAATTTCTTCCCCATTATCGCGACATGATCATGGTTCTTAACTCTCAGTTTCGGCATGTTTACTACCACCCCTGTCTGGACAACAGGACTGGAATCGCCTGCATCCACAGACATGCAGTTAAAACGTATGGCAATATTGGCTTTGAGAGCAGCCCTGCTGGCACATCGACTCAAGACGCGCAGTTGGAAGGGAAGGGCCTTGAGACGGAAATAGATCAGCAAGGAGCAGATGCCCCGTTCAACGATCAAGAAGAAGTAACGGCAGCTCAGAAGACAAGGGAGTTCTTTTACCAGGCTCTGCACGCAATTTCGAGCGTATGTATTGAAGTTCCTTTTTAAAAGTGCTCGAAAAAAATATTTTGAAACACTATCTGGGACACCTATTGGGCATTTTAGAATTACGCTGAAGTTGAAGCAGTGGCAAAGGCACTGGCTAAGAAAAACACCGACGAAGCTGTTGAGAAGCTTAATGAGCTTCTCGAACAGATGAAACTCACTGCAGCCATGGCTAGGTCTCCAAGGCAAGAGGTTCAGCTGGCACCGCGTCCGGAATTAACAAACATTGGAGCGAAGCCACGTCTTCAGATGGTGAAGCTGTGTACTGTAAGTGCAAATAGGGAAAAATTTTGCTCATGTACGGTAATGAAGATATAGAACACATTCAGCGAGCAAAACTGAAGAAAAACAAAGCGAAGCCTAGCAACGTCCAGGACCTTCATAAACAACTACAGGAGATGAGGCGCAGGTCACCCAGCGCCGGAGCTGGACCGTCCAGTGCTATATGACTCACAAAAAAAGCGAATTCTGCGATGTTTCACACTTCTAGATTGTAGATTATTCTTTCTGTCTTGTAGATTATACTCTGAAAAATTTGGAAACTATGTTATCAGACGACAAATGAGAGATGAATATTGGAGCACCACCTCCTTATGCATTCATCTTGTATTGACCAAACTGTGAAGGAACACATGTGTAGCAATTAGTATACCGAACCCACTTGAATTCATCAATTCGCTTTTCTTAGTAATTTTTGCAAGGATCGCGTTGTTGAGTGTCGTCTCCCCTAAGGCCCCCGTCAGACTACGTCGAAAAACCTGCTGAGTCCGAATCAGACCGGGGTGGAAAAACCTGCTGAGTCCGGTTGCCCCCAGCGCCAACCAGTTCCTCTGCGAAACACGCAATCGATAGTCAGCGGCAGCAGTACGTGGGGCAGAGCACAGACGACGAGAGTCGAGATGCGACGGGACTCGGCAGGTCGCAGTCGGCCAAAAAAAAGCACCCAAATCACGTGAGAAACACCTATATCGACCGGGTGGGGTGAGGATGATTTCGGTGGGACTCAGTCGGACTCAGTCGGTGCATTGGCCCCGCCCTTGTACGCATGAGAACCATCAGTATCGACCGGGGGATTGCGGTGGGCATCAGACGGTCGCAGTCGGACTCAGCGGGTTGATTTTTTTGCACCCGTTTCCCACGAATTCGGTGTGTATCGACCGAGTGGGACTCAGTAGATCCACCGACTATGACGGGGGCCTAACACTGCAGCTATACTCGCCGTTTGGAGGCCGATGTAATCCTAACATACCCTAAATATCGCAATTCACCTAGCTAGAGTAGTGTACGAGCGAGGAACTGCAGTGGGTTATGAGAAAGCGCGCTCAGGGGCGGGGCAGCGCCGGCTCTCAAATCGCCAGCCTCCTCGCCTGCAATGTAAACAGATCCGCGAAACTGCGCCGCAACACGCTCACGCAATCAGCGTGCACGTTGCAGACTGAACGCGGGTGCTGCCCTAGTGGATCGGGGGCACTGTTGTATAGCACCTGGCCACGCCCATTTTTCTGTACCGCAATGGCTCTCCTGATTTTGGCAGGGGAGGAAAACCTTGGGTAGGTGCTCAAATTTAGTGCGGCACAGTACAGTAAAATGGGCGTGACCCAGTGCATCGCGCCATAGTGCCCTCCCCTATGATAGCACCTGAGCGCGAGTGCGTAGATGCACTGTATATACTCAAACGTCTGCTCTGCTGTGTCTAGTGAGAGAAAAGGGAATCGCCTTCGACAGAGCTTATGGCACTATTTCATATGAAAACTACAATATATTAATATTCATGAAGCAGTTCCAAACGCAAATGACCTTTCAGTAATTCTCAACCATAAGTTTTCCGATTTGAGGAACAACTCAATTTTTGATAGATTGTAGACTTCCGTTGATATATGCCATTTCCAAGTTACATAAAACACCTAAGAATTATTGATGCATTACGGGTACACATAATAGTGGTTGAAAACCTCTAGCTCAAGAATTATGAATGTGTGATTTTCACGACATTCAAGAAACGTGGGCTCCTTTTTTATTTTATTCAAAGATCGAGGTGAATGCCATTGAAAATGAATGAAATCCAACTCGATTCCATTGATGTGCAAGAGGACACTGCACAGACAATGCGCGACTTGCGGTTAGCCAATATGAGCAACGGTTTAACTTTTGAAGCTTTTTGGGTCAGCGCTGATTCAAAGTCAATCCTTCCACTGCGACGTTCTTTCGCGGAAAAGTTATTTCAATGTTTCTGTGAAGGGACTCGGATAGGTTTTGCTGTGAACCTGCCTGCATATGGGGATAGGATCACTCCGAAAAACCCCTAGAGAAATATTTTGAGCCATATCTGTCGTAGCATCCCGGAAATCATGAAGCTCGCGTTTTGTCGTCAAAATTTTGCACCTCTGGGATACTTTGACCGAATTCAGTTGAAAACTTTGAAAAATCTTTAAATGAGCCTCACATTCGTGATCAGCGCCCAATTTACCACCGCCCCACCCCCTTCCTCCGTTGGAGGATTCAAAGTCAAATCTGAAACACTTTTCTTAAATGCTTTCAGAGCCCCCTGATTGATATATGTCAACGCTCAACCGAAAATCCGTACAAGTCTCAAACGCCATCAGTCCGTGCAAAATTAGGAAAATGCGCTTCCACCCAAACATTGCTGCGCGGGATTTGGGTGCCGAACACGATTATGGGGTCCTTTTCCTGATTTTCGAATGATTACTTCGCGTTTCGGAAGGTACAAAAAAGTACAAAAAGCGATCGTCTTGAGCTCATGACTTTTCGAGACCAGCCGCTCGGTACATGATACTGTGCTGTTTTACTAAAGATGCGCAAGAGATACTAAAGATACAATTCGTTTCTGAAGGTGCGAGCTACGCTTCCTGTCAGATGAGTCCGGGCGGAGCTAGCAGCTGAGCGGTCGGTCGTGGAGAAATATGTACAACACTAGCAAGGAGATTTTGACATTATGAACCCGATTAACGCTATTTTTACCGGCTCAAAATGAGGGAGATAGGCCAAATAAGTATATACTAGAGAGACCTAGCGAAGTTTTCGCTCAAGAAAACTTTTCCGTGCACCAACTTCTTGATTTAGATTAGTTTGTCAAAACGGTGTTAAATAATTTCCTTCTACCCGAAAGTTGCTGTCCGTATGGACTCTCTTAAGCGGAACAGGCTGCCGGGGCGTGGGGAATGAAAATGTGAGATCAAAAAGCAAAACAAAAGAAGCCAGAGGTAGACCGTCGGTTGCTACTGGCATCACATTTACGACTCCTTCCGTCCCTCCTTCCCTTATGTCGCAACCCACTGTCCTTTTTTCCCTTTTTTAAAGTTCGCAAGGAATTATTCTCGTTTAATCATCTATCTCATGATAAGGAAAAACGCACCCGCATTTCAGGAGCTAATTCATTACTTGACCAACGCCATGCCCTTGTTTTCAATAAATGAAATTTCTAAAAGTTTAGCTTCCTGGCAAAAGTAATGATTTGGCAATGTTATAATTTCAAGAAATCAAAAAGTTGAAAAAAATTAAAAAACGTCTTGAAATATCTTAAAAATGATTTGGCGCAAAATAACCACAAGTAATGAAAGAACTGGGAAATGTAGTGAAATGACTAACATCGGATTTGGCGGTCAGTCTTAGGCTAACTTTTTATAAGTAGTGAGAGACGAGGTATAGGATTTTACAAGCTTCTCCGTTAAACTTATCAAAGCTAAATCAAGCGCGCATCGGATTTGAGCGTTACGTTTACATAGCTTGACCCACCCTGCTTTCCGTATTACAGCTTCAATGAAATGTTTCAAGGGTTCCGTTGCGCGCTTGATTTAGCTTTGATAAGTTTAACGGAGAAGTTTGTAAAATCCTATACCTCGTCTCTCACTACTTATAAAAAGTTGGCCTAAGACTGATCGCCAAATCCGATGTTAGTCATTTCACTACATTTCCCAGTTTTTTCATTGCTTGTGGTTATTTTGCGCCAAATCATTTTTTAAGATATTTCAAATTTAAAAAAAAATTTTTTTTTACTTTTTAAAATTTTTTTCAATTTTTTGATTTCTTGAAATTATAACATTGCCAAATCATTACTTTTGCCAGGAAGCTAAACTTTTAGAAATTTCATATATTTTTCCCAAAGGTTCCCTTTTTGACCTCATTTTGTTTAGCGATTCCCATTTTGGAGAGGCGAAACCTCTTATGACAGCTTCTGCCTTCCGTAAATAATGAAATTGGTACGAATCGGTGTTCTCTGAGAACCATAACTCCGAAAAATTGTGACCCGCAATTATAAAAAACGACCCTCGCTTTTCTACTGAGACCCCGTACACGTTTCGTGGCTTCATGAGCACTTCCAGTGGGGTGTCGCGCGCTTTCTACGGCGTCCTGCGCATTCCCACTGGGA
>JAPDOI010002024.1:30000-104863 GCA_029168955.1 Aplectana chamaeleonis
CCGTGCCGCACTGGATTTGAGCATCTACCCGGGGTTTCCCTCCCCTGCACAAATCAGGAGTGATTGCGGCACGGAAAAATGGGCATGGCCAGGTGCGATACAACAGTGCCCCCCCCCGCTAAGATAGCACCCCAAACTGATAGGAAGTTCGGATATTGTTGGTAGAAATTGTTTAGAAAATCCAGAGACTTTGATCGTATCGTTCAACAACTACTAATTGACAGTGGTAAATGTTAGTTTGAATACTCTTACGATATAATGTGGAATGTTTTTTTTTGTGGAAGTACATTGGCATAGCTTCGATCTATATAACTATACAAAAAAGGTCAAGAAAGTTGGTTTTGCCGCGAACGGGGGTTCGATTATGCGTACTCGGTCCGTACTTCTTATTCGAATACTCGCGATTTTGGCGAAATATTCGAATTATTCGTATTCGAATCATCCGAATAATTCGATTATTCGGAAGAGTCAAATCTTCGAATAATTCGTTTATTCGAATATTCGGAGAAGTCAATTTTTCGAATAATTCGTTTATTCGAATATTCGGAGAAGTCAATTTTTCGAATAATTCGGTTATTCGAATATTCGGAGAAGTCAATTTTTCGAATAATTCGTTTATTCGAATATTCAGAGAAGTCAATTTTTCGAATAATTCGTTTATTCGAATATTCGAAAAAATTCATTCGTTTGATCTACTCTAATATGTAGGTGACGACATCAATTACTATGCAGGTCTGGTGAGGGTGATTTTCACCGTAATGGCGGACAAAAGAAGAAACGTTGAAAATTTCATTGGGTATGAAAAACATGTATAAGCAGAAGAAAGAAAATCTGTCTTTTAGCGATCAAGCATCTTCTTCATTGGCGGATCCAGTTCAGTAGAAGGAGCAGCGAGAAACAGATGATGTGGTGCCCATGTTGCAAACGATGCAGTTTCCAGCATCACCGCAAGCATTCTCATACGCATCCTTCTGCAAGGAATTCGGCTATATCTAACTCATTTCATAGAAGATGTAGAGCCCTAGAGATATCACTTGGAATTTGAATCTAGTGCACTTGACATCTCTAGGGTACTACATCTTCGACATAATATTTGTACACCAGATTGGACAATGAGCTATGTCACCACGAGGCCCTGAGCTGGTCGCGAAACCTTTAGCTTGGAGGCAGTGTTCACGATAATCCTCAATTTTGAGATTAATCGCTAAACCGATTGTTTGGCCCCCGAGTGAAACTGAAATGACGAAGAAACCGAGGAAAACGCACCGGAAGGGCCCGAAATCCTTCACTCTTGCTCCGCTTCTTTATTCTCAGTGGAACTGTTTGTTGTGACAATGAAATCTTTTGTGGACTTTCTTTGTTTTCTTTGAACTTCTTTGTCTTTTGCAATTCCCTACTCTCTATTGATCCATTCTCTCCTGTTGGTCCTAACTAATCCTGCTTTGCATAAAATATTCTTCCATTTTCGATTGACCTAATTTCCTACCGGTGACAACTACCATGAACATGTTCGTCCAACCAGACAACAAGTCCATGTTATAGAATAATGTCACTGAAATACGACGTTTTAATGCGTTTCTCGCCGTTTCTTCGTAATTTTGGTAACACTTGGAGGCCAACACATCGTTTAATGTGAAAAACTCGGGAACAAAAATCATCGTGAACACTGCCTTTATGTCCATGGCGAGGCAGCGCAATTTTTTTGTGGGAGCACTTTAGCACAATCAGTTACCTAAGCACCAGCCCAACTCACCTTTTCGCCAACCCATTATCAAAATATATTACCCATCATCCATGTACTAATAGAATCAAGCACTCCTGATGTGACCTTGGAGGAAGCAAAACGCTTTGCCACCACAAACTCAGCTTCTTTCGATGACTTTTTCAGATTTTGTCGAAAAGTTGAACTGCATACCGTTGGGAACCCAAATGCTCAAAGTGTGCAAATTGAAATCATTGCTCAATTTAAAAAAAAGCCCGAAGATAGACTTAAAAGCAACCCAATCTCTGTGTTTAGTGGATGGAGTGTGTAGAGGGAAGGAAACTCTCGTACCGGAAAAAAAACCGCATCAATCTCACATCCTTGACATACAATCTATCCAGATTAGAAGCAGTTTCAAGAAATGATTCATTTGAACGCTGGTAATCCAATATCCTATGGCAGAACCCTTTCCCACTGCAGGGATTCGAATTAATTCTATCAACACTTTCGGCTGATAGACATTCGTCACTTTAAAAATCTAGCGATTTCAACGCTTTCATTGCAGGAACCGAAGGCAAATTAGGGGCTCATCAACAGCTATTCCGCGACACGACCGCGATTGCCCCGGGATCAGCCCGGCGCTGCGACACTGCCCGACTGAACGCAGAACGAAGGCGGTCAGACAAACGGGTGGGTGTTGTTAGGCCCGAAACTTGCCCTAGGAGCGATCGGCTTTTCTGTATTTTGATGAAATAATACGCATGTAAAAGCGATTATACTTTGACGCAAAAAAACACCAAGTCTCACCGCTGAGCAGAGGGCCATGGAAAAATATAACCACTGATGACGAGGTTTCGACAAAAAAGCGACCGCCCGCTGCCGGCCGCTGGTAATAGAAATCTATAGCCCTTAAGAAATTCTCCAGAGCATAAAGTGTTGACATGCTCCGATTAATCGTGCATCGTGTACGTCGCAGGTTAGTATAACATGCCAAGCTTTGAGTGCAACACTAGTTAGGGTGGGCCACTCAAGTTTTTCCCATAGAAATGAAAAGATTCATCCATTAAAATGAAAATTTTGAAAGTTATCAGATATAGTGGCGTCCACCAAGAGTGTCTCATTTACTTATCAATAAGAAGCGGTCGGCTGGGGATCAATGTGCATGAATCCCATACCAGCACGCTCGATACCGATTGAGCGAGAGCGGTTGTGCTGCAATGAGTTTCATGCTCATTGATCTCCAATCGACCGCTTCTCAGTGATAAGTAAATGAGACACTCTTGGTGGACTCCACTATCTCTGCCTCTTCGAGACTTGATGCTTCGGGGAAAGCGCCCTTTATCACGCTTAGTTATCATTAGGCATCAAATCCACCTTTAGCGCCGTCATCAAAGCTTATCCGCGCAAAGGGTGAATTTGCTGAGCGGTCGGATATCAGTCAGCGCAAAGAGTGAAAATACAACCAGCGCTAACATGCTAATGCATATCAGTTGTTGAGCGGCTGGATATCACTCAGCGCAAAGGGTGGAATTACCGCCGTTGCTGGAATGTCAGAAATTTCTAAACAAGTGAAAACATCTCAGCGAAAACATGATAACATGATTGATCACGTCTCGATATGTTTACCATGAGCACAGCCTGTATAAAAGCCGCCTCATCTCACTAGAGCCATCATTCGGCATTCTGATGCCGGCCCTGAAAGGTGACTTCGGGTCACTCTCCGGAGGCCAGCATAATTTTGGCTGCTGGAAGGATACCACATATATAGTGGAGTCCACCGAGATTGTCTTATTTACTTATCGATAAGAAGCGCTCGGCTTGGGATTAATGTGCATGAATCCCATAGCAGCAGGCTCGATACCGATTGAGCGAGAGCGGTTGTGCTGCAACGAGTTTCATGTTCATTGATCTTCAATCAACCGCTTCTCATTGATAAGTAAATGAGACACTCTTGGTGGACTCCACTATACATTGGATCCGAATCAAAAAAATCCGGATACTCGGATTTCGGATAACTCAAAAACCAAAGGTCGCGGATATCCAACTCAAACGGATAGATTCAAAATAGCAAGATCGGATAATCCGAGTCAATCGGATAGGGAGGCGAAACGGATAGTCGGATCTCGGATCAATCCGAAAATTACGTTTTTTCGGTGATTCGGATTTTGGACCACTTTGATTTTGACCTTTTTTCGGTGAGTCGGAATCCGAGTATCCGAGTCGGATATCCGGTCGGATACAAGATGGTATAATTCAAAAAGTTTATCGAAAATTGATAGTCTGGTGAAAATTCTCAAAAAAAGAGATTTTTCTACCTTCCTACGACAAACGAATTCATTGATAATCGTCTTTATCGCGAAGTATTTGCAAACGAAACAGATGTGATCACCTTTCACAATCTCTTCAAAGTGAGAGTAATGTTAAAGCTTTAGTCTAAAAGAGTATCAATCCTTCACATCGAATTCGTAAATACCCGTGAGTTACTGTCTAATCCACTTAAAAAAGGATTGCCCGTTCGATCAATACACATGGTTTTTGGTAGGCAATCGAACCCTCAGTGCGCCAAAAGGGGTGTGGTATATTTTTGCGACACACTCTCGCGTCGCTCTGCACAGCGACAGCGACCGCCGGTCGCGGAGTTTCTACCCTTTTAACCTGTCGCTATCGCAGTGTGTTGCAAGCTTCGGCCGCGACAGGGACAGTGGCAGCGACAGGCTTCAGCCCATTCGCAGTATGTCGGCCCTCCGCGTCACGTCGCTGCGACAGACGCGCGATAATCGTGCCTACCAGGGCTGTGCGTTATAACATTAACGTGTTAACGCATTAACGGGTTAACGCGGTTTATTTTGGAAAATTAACGATTAACGGTTAACGAAAAAGTCCTGAAATCGCGTTAAATTGAGTTCGTTAATAGCAGTGGAATTATGGCTCTGATTGATCTGCTTCAATGGCAGATTTGAAAACTGGGGCCGTGCACGTCGCGTCGGCTTGCGGCGCGGTCAGTTTTCGTTTGCTGTGAAATATATCGCTGACCTCAATGTTTCCCATTCCATTGTTTATCTATTTTAGTTATTTCTTCTCAATATCAAAGAATTCGAATTCGTCCTCCAGAAAGGAAATGTGAGGTCTAATCCACCTTTCTGCGGTTGAGTACGCTATCAAATGAGGGTTGGGGGCGGGGATTTAAGGCCACTCACTTTCTAACAAGCTCTACAATACCCACCCCCGAACTTCGCAAAAAGCTCGTTTTTGCGCCTCGTTGGAGTAACTCTGTGAAATTTGAGGCTTTGGAGGTAAGAAAGATATTGCTAAAATCGTTTCATCAAGATCAACAAGATGGTGTTAAAATTTCATTGATATCCTAAACTATACCTTTGTTATAGGTATGTTGATCTTTCCAAAACACGTTTTCCCTCGTCAGGACGATCGGCCGGCACTTTTTTTCGAGCAACATGTTTATAATTAAGGTTAAGTTTAGGAACTCAATGAAGTTTTTTTTTGACGAGACGATTATTACAATATCTTCCTGATCCACGAAAACTCAAATTTGACAGAGGTATTCCTAAGGGGTGCAAAAACGCGAAAATGCATTTTTGTTTCGCTGATTCGCTAATGTAGAGGGTGGGTATTGTACATAAAGCGCTACTGACTGTCTAGGACGCGACACACGCTTATTTTGCACAACGTCTTTCTGACGATATCTCAGCTCTCACCCACTTTCCACGACGTCCTGACGTTGTCACCTGAAGCTCTGCCTACTTTCGATGACGTGCTGCTGACGTCATCTGTAACCCTACCCGTTTTCCACGAAATCCTGACCACGTCATTTAAAGCCCCACCACTTTCCGCGACGTCATGGTGACGTCATATGGAGCCCCAACCACTTTTCACGACGTCCTGACGAAGTCATCTGGAGCCCTACCTACTTCCCACGAGGCTGAGCATACGTGTTCTGGAGCCCTGCGTGCATTCCACGACGTCCTGCTGACGTTATTAGAAGGTCTATTAATTTTTTCTAGGACCTCCGGTGGTTTGTAAATTTTCGTTGTGGTCAAGTAATGTTTTGAACATTTTTAACGAAGTGGAAAATTAACGTGTTAACGCATCAACGGGTTAACGCGGTTTTTTCTCGGAAATTAACGATTAACGCTTATTGAAAAAAATATTTTTCACTAACGCACACCCCTGGTGCCTACGACGACCGATGCCGTTTTTACGATGCAGGTCCCGCAGTGCTAGATTGCATGCCTGTCGGTCATGACAGCTGCAAAGTATACCATACCCCTAAGAGCCTTTCAGAGCGGCGTCGCAGCAAAACTCGCTGTCGCGGTGACGGTGTGAGTGATGTGGGGTGAGGGGTGCTACGCAGCGCAAACTGTGCCTTGCGAGGGAGGCGACCGCGCTTTCAGAGTGCTCGAGCTAGCAGCGACGACAGCAACGTCGCGCGGTGGAAATGATTCGGACCATTTTTGTCTCTGCCGTCCCGCCTTAGTTTCTTTCTATTTGTTGATGTTGCTTTGTTACTACCTGTCCATAAACTCTCTATAAAAACGATTATTTCCCCTATTTCACTGTTTTCTCCAATCGAATAAACGGTGGCGAAGAGGTAAGAGACGCAGAGACAGAAATATGATTCGGCGACCAGTCATGGTCACGCCCACTTTCTCTCGCTCTGGAGAGCGACGTCACAAATTTCGCAGCGGCGCCACTCTGAAATGCCCTATAGTCGCACAGACAACTCAAACCAAGAGAATCAATGCCAATTATGCGCAAAATCTGCGCTGATGATGCGCAGAAAGTGCGGCGTAAATTTTACGATGCGCGCCAATCGGATGTCTGCAGTCTACAGGCTATAAAAGGGCAAAATTCACTTGGTTCCTACGCGTGCTGGTGTGGAGCGGAGGTTAAAGACAGTGAGAGAGCGTAGGGCAGACGGAGGCCGAGGCGTCTCGCGCGCCGCTCGCGCCTCGAATGATGTGAATTATGACGTTTTATAGAGGGTAACTACGCACCTGTATGGCTACTGTAGAATGGAATGTCGAGTCGTGACATGAGATACGCTTGTTTGAGTCACAGGACATGCCGAATCTACCAATATCCGACTCATTGTCCGATCCGAACCATGACATTTTTTGGATATTCGGTATCCGAATCATTATCCGACTCATGGCCCATTTCGGTGATTCAGATTTTGAATCAAACGGATTTTGGCGTATTTTCGGTGAATCGGATTTCGGGTCATTCGTATTTTGACGTTTTCTCGGTGAATCGGATTTTGAATTATGAAAATTTCGGTTCATTCGGATGGATATCCGAAAATGAGTGAGTCGGATCCGATGTATAGAGGATACAGCGGGTATCCTCACGGCGGGGGGGGGGCGAGTTACGACAGGGTCCGCGGAGGGTGGCTCCTCACCGCAGACCTCGGTGAAGATTACGCCCATGTTGCCGACAAGGCGGGGCTTCCTGCGCTGTGGACCTTCAAATTCATGAAATTTTCGAGGTAGACTCACCCATTTTTTGAGGTAATTTCACCTCATTTTCGGGGTAAATTGGACCCTCTCTCGCTGCCAGTTCGCACCATTTTCACGGGATATTCACCTCATTCTCACCTATCCTAGCGGCAAATTCACCCCTACAGTGAATTTAACGCGGCAAATTAAGACTTCATGCCGACTTGTACATGAGCACCAAGTCTCTTTTGCTGAGGCATCAAGTCTCGAATTGGCAGAGATATGTGATAACTGTATCACTCGTAATTTGCTGAAATTTCTATGGAATTATATCATGTTCTGAAAGCGGTGTCATTCATTCCTGACTTGAATTCTGAGTGGCCCCCCTCAACTAGTTTTGCACATAGCTTTGTACGATTCTTTTTCAGCAATCCGCCCGCCTCCTCTGCCGTTGCCCGCGATCCGGCCGGAATCGCAATGGCCGCCGACGATCCGATTAGCGGCGGTTGCTCATCTCAGGCTCCGTCCATACGTGGCGAGAGCGTGCGATTACGCAAAATCGATGGTCATCGTGGGCATACGATTCGCTAGCCGCTCACAGGCGCTCCTTCTCTCGCGCCCTCGCCTTCTCGCTCTCGCGCGCTTGCGCCAGCACCACCAAGCAAGCAGCAAGTTTCAAGCTTACTGCTCCATCACTAAAGCAGGTGGCATTAAACCTGTATCAAAACCACCCCTCTTGTTTTTCATAATCCCACCACGGACGTTGAAAACCGTGGGAAATCATCAGCCATTGCGACGATTTGAGCGATTGATCACCCGATCAAACTTTTCAATCGAATCAACACAAGGCAGGGGTGTTTGCTTGTGTTAATTTGCAGGCAGCTTTGAGGAGCGTCGAGAGGCGCACAACAGCGGGAGCGCCCGCTCTCGCCACGTATGGGCGCTGCCTCAGTTCTGCTTTGACGTGCTGACTAGCTGCGGTTTGCAGTGGCATACACTTCTTCACTATCTACAGGAAGAATCACTCCCAGAATTATGTTGAATTGGGCTGACATTCAAACATTTTAGAACAATGTGGGTCGTAAGAAGTCAGATTGAAGCTGCTCACCGAGTTTTTCAGCTTCACGAGAAATCGATCGATCAGTTTGCCGAGGGTTTCCAGTTCTCCTCGGTTTTTGATCCCTTCGACTTTCATTCGCATCGAATACACAGCCGGCATGGCGAGCATCCGTGAAATGGCATTTCTGGCTCTTTGAAGCTCCGCTTGCGTCTGCAACCGTTACAACATTTCCCACTCTCAGAAAATGGAACTTTTCTGGCGCGAACCTAGTGGGAGGACGCTCAAAATGCTCTCATAAAAATGAAAATTTCTGCCAATTTCAGACATCTGTTAGCGTTATCAATCGCTTTTGGGTACTATCCTGAAAGGGGGTGGGCCTTCCAGAAGTCAAGACAGAAATGAAATGAATGGCCGATTGAAAACGCTATCAATCAAAGTATTTCTATAGAATTGCAGAGACAACACTGAATGATAGTCATATCGAGCATATGATGTCAGTTTTTGGAAAAAATCTTGAGTTCGCCCCCCCGTCAAAGACAGAGTTCGCTGCCATTTTATAAACTCCATAAAAGTTTTCGGATTTCTGATAGCTGACCATTTATTCTTTCTGAGCCCTCCCTAGGTTTGCACCATTTTATATTTGCCCACCTCCGAAAAATTTCGTTGATTTCTTGGCATCCGTAGAGATTCGCAGCGGACATTTCAGACATTCCTGTTGACGAAGCTTTCGTATCGTTAGCCGAAGATTCGTTCATTTGCATTGAGAGTCTGAAAATACACTAACCTAGCCGATGCTTATTCAGTAGACAGTTTCAGCCTCACTTTGCCACGGAGAGCGCGATGTTGTCGAGCCGCTTCAAGGCCCGTTCCATTTCGGCCAGTCTTTGCTCCACCGCCACACTGCTACCCTTCGTTGTCCCTTTCTCCGAAGCAGAAAACGGAGACCTACAACCTAATCTTTGTACTAATCGAAAGTTCTTGCTATGTCGCCGCAATCTTGTAATGCATGGAAGCTCTTCTTGATCATTTTTCACCATTTCTTGCAGAAACTATATTCACATGGACAGGTACGAAAACTCATCTCTGGCTTCAGGCCTGGTCTTTGTCCTTTCTCTGTTTTTTAAATCGTTTCTTTACACTGAGGGAACAAATTCTACTGATGGATGATGAATGACAAAATAATCTAGCTCGAAATCGCTCAAAACTTTCATGTACAAGAAGTCAATGCGATTCGCCTGAAAACCTCTTCCTTTTCTATAGAATTCCCACGTGTCCGTCGAAAAACCCCGAAACAATCACGAAAGGAACTCCTTTTCGAAGATGACTATGGCCTAGATTCCAAAGGCGGCAAAGTTTCAGGTAGACTCTGGCAAACCCCTAGGATTTCGATTATCACCAGTAGTGGAGCGGTGAGCCTCGGTGAAATATAACTAGTGATAAGGAGGTTTCAACGAAAAAGCCACCGCTTCTCGCTGTGACAGTTGAAAACAGGGGTTCATCTGCAATGAACCAGAGTCTACCTGCTCTGACACCGGGGGCCAGATTCATGAACGAGTATAGCTCGGTATAAGGGGGTAAAGACTAGAGTGTCACCATCAACCTGTAATTCATCATAAACCATACCCTCAAAACTGGGGGTATAGAGTAGGGTGCGAGATACCCTAAGAGACTAGGGTTTTGCTTTACTTGGAAAATATCGCGCACCAGTGCGGTATTGCGCTCCAACTTATGATAACAAAATGCCAATCTAATCCATCCAATGAGTGTGGTGTGCTGAGGTTGCACACACTCTACGCGACTGTACGCGCATACCAACCCCAAACCAACCCATCAACTGGTTCAGTGAAAAACAGAAGTCTGCGACTGAAAACAAATTCAAGACAGCTTTCACACGTTGTGGTCTCAAACAGCTGGTTCCTACAAACACCGGGAATAGTTCCCTTTTAGATTTAGTTTTGGCAAGTGATTCAATTATAACCAATATCGGCGTATCTCCTCCCTTTGGTGGTTCGGATCACAACGTTATTTTCTTCAAAACATTATTTCATGAGAGTGATCAATTGGATTTGCCTGAGCCTATGTATGGACGAGTAGACTATTCAAAGCTCAATGAAAACCTCAACTCGATTGATTGGTTCCAAGTTTTCAATAACTACGCTAGTGTTGACGAACTTTATTATCGTTTCAGTTTAGTAATGTACGATCAATTCGCTGAAAGCGTCTCTTTTCGGTATACTAGAGCTAAGCAATCTCAATATCCTCAGCATATTAAGAATCTGATGGAGCAGAAATCTCGGCTTTTCTCGACTCTTTCAAATCCGTTAGAACATCATTTGTACAAAAAAGGTCGCAAGGACATAAATTTCCACGTGAAAAAGTATACGGCTAATCGCGAGCGTCGTTTGATAGGACTTAATTGGGATGCCTTCTATAATTATTTGAAATCCAAAATCAAAGCTGTTTCGAAACCTTCTGTGATATACAGCGAAGAAAATAGGCCTTTGTACACTGATCAGGACAAGGCAAAGGCACTAGGAATCTATTTCGCTTCAGTTTTCGTCACAAGAAGCGACGAAGACATCTCACAGTTCAACTTTCGAGAGTCCTCTGAAACTTTTGGTGTTTCGACACGCTGCCCTGATATTATGCTAAGCCCTTCTGACGTTTTGAAGGTGCTGAAAAGCCTAAAGTCTTCACTTTCTTGTACATATGATGGCATACCGCAGATCGTTTTTAAAAACTGTGCTCTTGCTCTACAACATCCTCTGACTTTCGTCTTTAATGCTTCTCTAGCCTTTGGAAAGGTTCCAGACATTTGGCGTGATGTAATTGTGGACCCGATTCCAAAATCCCCAGACGCATCTTCAATATCGCAGTTTAGACCAATAAGTATTTGTCCATTCGCAGGAAAAGTTCTTGAGAAAATCATCTGTGAAAGACTTTTGGAGTGGTTTACGCGTCAAAAAATTCTACCAGTGGAACAACACGGCTTTTTCCCAGGTGCATCCACGACAACATTAGTTTCCGATTCCCTTTTCGACTGGCTAGGGGCTGTGAATAAGGGAAAATCAGTGGATATAATATTTTTCAATTTATCCAAAACGTTCGACAAGGTCAGTCACTCCAAACTTCTTCACAAACTTGAATCTCTAGGAATACGCGGGCAACTACTGAACTGGTTGAGATCATACTTGCACAATAAACATATGAAGGTCAAAGTAGGCGAGGCTTATTCTGACCGTCACTTGTGTCCAAGCTGTGTACCTCAGGGCGGAGCTCTTTCGCCACTTCTATTCCTCGCATACACAGCTGACCTTCCTGGGGTACCCAAAGCAAATCCTGGTGTCGAAGTAAAGATGTTTGCAGACGACATCAAGATATACTGTGCGTACGATTTGAATGATCAAAATACAGCTCATGCTTATCTGTGCCTCTCAATCCAGAGAATGCTGGAGTGGTCCTATGAGTGGGAACTTCCTGTCAACCTGTCCAAAACAGTTTTCTTTCGTTTGGGTCCTACTTCGCCCTTAGCATACAATGTAGATGGCTGTAGCTTGAAGGTGGAAACTTGTGTCAGTTGGATCTCGGTATTTTGATCGATAACTCACTGAAGTCAGGCAAACTCGTAGAAAGCGTTGTAAACAAAGTTACAAGAGCTCTGTTTATGATTTTGAGAACTGTTGAAGTTAATGAGCCTTCAGTTTTAACCAGGTTGTACAAAACCTATGTTTTACCCCATCTTGAATACGCGTCACCCGCATGGAACCCAACAATGAAAAAGCAGACCCGGATGTTGGAAAGAGTTCAATAAACATTCACAAGATTGGTATTTTATCGAGCCTTCCCGAGTTCAAACTACCCTGAGGAACTTCCCTCTTATAGAGATTGTCTCCGCGCGCTCAATATGAGAAGCCTGAAGTACAGAAGAGTGGTGCATGATTTGGTCTTCTGCTTCCGCATTATTCGCATGAAAGTAAGACTCAGAGCTAGTAAGTACTGGGTGTTTGAGCCGTGCAACGGAAGAAGGGGCGGATTCGCGCTTCACCATCCAAATCTAACCAGGCACTCTTATGAATTGGTGTACAATTCATTCTTTTTCCGTAGCGCACGGTGGCTAAACACTTTACCAGTTGAATTCATATCATGCAAAGATTCTCAAAGTTTTCATAGAAAGCTAAAAAGGATAAATCTTTTGGATGTATTATAGATTGAGGATGTGTAGATAACTCAGTTTTTTTTCCTCAATTGTCAGTGACCGTTTCCATTCAGAATTCGATGCTATCTCAGTTATTGACCAACACATACGCAACTGGATTGATGGTTTTTTTCTCTTCAAAATGGTCGCATTGGTGAGGGTGTAATGAGACTTGCGATGACTGTGGAGTTGCAGCCGGCTATCTTTCGAAATGTCGATACTTTTTTCCGAGCTCTTAGCAAATACTGCGGACATTTTGTGCTTTATGGGAACCGCTGATAAATACCGACCTATTTTCATGAATTGGTTTCGACTTTAGAGTGAGTGCTCCCGCTTGAACTGCATTTCCCCTCGGAAAATTATTGCGAAACTGCTTCTTAACTTGCCGCATGCTGGTTGGCCACCTTACCGGTCCAATGTGGGGAGCCAGTAAACCCATGACCCGAAGTTCCGGTAAGGTCCAATGTGTCATAGCTGGCTGGCACGGCAAACCTTAGATTCGTTGGCCTGTAGAGAAATGTAGTCCTACGAACATTTTCATTTTGAAACGAAATTAAAAAAAAATATGATCACGCATATTCAACCATTTCTGCAAAATGTGCCGGTGTTTCAAACCTCGATGCCTCTTAGTTCTTTTCTCTACGGTTGCTGTTGTCTGCATTGATCTAGTTGCCGATGGCTTTATTGATTTTTGTTGGTTTTTTTTTGAATTTTGTTTTTTTTGTTTTCCTGAGCATGGAACATCTTTCTCCTTAAAGGCACAGTCCAAGTTCAGGGGTAGTTTTTGATATTATGCTCCGGTCGTCGTGAATAGCAACTCTGCCAAGCGCTAAATCTCAATTCGCTCAAATAAGCGAGAAAAGGCAAGAAAAAAGTCGACTCCGCCCCCACGGAAGAAAAAATGGGTAACGCCCACCGACAAGCTTCTGGTGTCGATAGGGAAGAGAAGCGCGACTGGTTCTGAACAAAATCTATGTTCTTCCATTTGTTTTCGGTGTGGCTTTATTTTGTGATCTGCTTCAAAACGATGGCTGCGAATAAGGAGAAAAAACAGGCCCGAGACAACTCGTCCGCGAACTTCCCGCCGCTCAAATTCAGAATTTTTGAGGGGCCATAACTCCGTTGGCAGTGGTTTTTGAGCGACTCTGGAGACACATTTGTGATCAGCGTAAAATTTTCTCCAAGATAAGCAGGAAAACAAAAATTCGATTCTGAGGTTGGACTGTGGCTTTAATGGGCAGCTAGTTGTTTATTGGAGCGTTCTACGGAGCATAATAAATGAATAAATTTGAATCGCGGTTAAGGGTGAAGAGTAGAGTAAGACCATGGTATGTTATACCCACGGTTGAATACTACTCCCGGTTTCGCTCGTGAATGAAAACCGGCCCCGTGACGATCGCATAGTGAGGAAAGTGACATGCCGGTGTAGCCGTGGTATAAATTCCAGGGCTGGGTAAACTTGTCGGTGCTACAGCGGATTTTGAGACACGCGACGCAGCGACTCGCACGGGTGCGGTCCAACTGCGAGGGAGATTTTTGCAGGTAGCACGATATCATCAACTAGACGATGATAAATTACCATCAAAAGCAAACACCCTCACCTGGGCTCGATTTCGTCATTGAATTTAGGCCAGATCTTGCTAGTCTGCGTCCTCATTGGCAATACGCGCGCTTCCGGGCAGGCGCCTACCCTTACCCAGCCTAGCAGCGATAAAGTTCAATGGCGAATTCGGCCCCTGTTCGAACTTGTTGGAAACATGGAGTAAATTCATTTCATTACATTGGAGGACTGCTAGAATGCTATGAAATGTTTTTACAATACACAAGATTTTTGTTGAATTGTAATACATTATAGGGTATACTTTTAGGTCGTTAAGGAAAGTCGTTAAGGACGAAAGCTCACCAATAAAAAGAAGGAAGACTAATTTTGCTTCATTCTCCTCGCTGTCGCTAAATCAGAGAGTTTTCATCATAAATGTAACGATATATTCCGTATTAGGCTACAGCCTGGGTTGGACAGCAGTCTCAGCCGGCGCTGGCTACACTGAACTCAGGGAGGCTGTTTTCTCCTCGTTAGTCTACTCCTTTAATAGAATAACTACTCGACACTCTCTAGCTGGTCTTTGAGGATGACCCCGAGTCTATTCCTGAAAGACCTTGTCAAGGATGATATGACCGCGGGGATGCTACAGGCCGTGGGTTAGGAACGGCCATGCTGATTGTCGCGGTCGGGACCGCTTTCGTAGCACGGATCAGTACAGGGTGGATAGATCTAAGCAAGAATCTATCTTTCACCCTTTTTCGGCATTTGAAGCGTGAAGTTCCGAAGGTTATATAGGCGGTGTAGGGAGAATTTCACAAACTAAGGGCTAGAATTTCGCTACAAAATCAGACTAGATGCCTCCCAAACCCTGGACATCTTCGGTTTTCGTGTGAGGCCTCTCATGAGTTCATGCCGTACTTCGAACCTGTTCTAGCAGTATTCACGAGATGAATATTCATTCATTCATTTATTTCGGGTACGCTTGTGAGGAACAAAATCGGAACAAGAAACAAAACGCAAGAGACCGATGTGGTTAGTCTGGTAGAAACCGGGGGGGGAGTGTAGAGCTCCGGTCGGAAGGGCAGTGGCCGGCCAACACTGCAAGCTCAAGCAGAGGTGATTCGTGAGCTCCGGATACCATCATAGTTGGTCCGCCAACCTTCCTGAGATCCACCGATGGGGGTCATCAATATACAAACGAGAAAAACTCTAGATGTTAGTAAGAGAACAAAAAGACAATTAAGCAATTAGCGTTAGTAACACCAACACGGTGGCTCATATCATGTGGGATCGAATCAGCTGAGCAGCTCCTGTGAAAGGCTACGAAACACCATCTAGAACATGTTTTTGGAAATAGTCGACTAAATATGCCTGGAAAGAAGAAGATCGCTTCCACCTGAATGCACCGCTTTCAAAATTGTTCCATTGTCGAATAGTTCTCGCTAGGAAAGAGCTTGCATATGCCGCTGTTTTGACGTTTCCTGATCTAACACGATAGGAGTGTCCTCTAGTTATACCTATCATAGGTGGTCTGTCGAAAAGGTCATAAAGTTTCAGATCAGATTCCTCAGTCGTCAACTTGTACATGAACACTAAGTGGGGGGGTGGGGGGGGCTTCGGAGGGCTAAAGTGAGGGGGGCGAGCTTTTTCAAACGATTTTTCGTAACATGTTCTAGACTGAGCTTTCTTAAGGAAACATCGGTTTGTGAAGCTTTTCTGTACCTGCTCAATGCGATCAGCTATACTCTTCTTGTATGGAGACCATAGAGGGCAATATCATATTCGAGTACGACTCAAAATGGGGTTGCTTGGTCTTGAGTTAACGAATAGTGAAGCAAAAGCGAGGAAAAGCGCTCAGAATAAACTTGAATAACGGTTCCTAACGTAGGTACAGGTTCGGGGTGCGGACGAAATTACGCGCCCTGCTCGTTTCCGCAAGCGCGCGTTAATGGTGAATTGTGCGAGTATCGATCAGGCCGGATGTGGCGGAGTTGCTTGGCGATTTGCCATCGAAAACGTCGGCGGCGCCACAAGCTCGTGAGGACGGGAGGCGAAGCGGGCTAAGCAGGCGTACTGGTAAGTCACTGCGTGTCGAACGCTGAAATTCCCCTGTAAGGTAGCGGACAATCGCGTCGGGACCCACTCTGCATAAAATGCATGACGCGCGCAGAGTTGTGTGATTGGGGCGCGCTTGCGCAAATCCAACATTGCGGCGACTGGGTTTTAGTCGTTTTCCATGACCTTTCGGTAACAAATGGTGTACCGCCAAGATCGCAGCGTGTCCCAGTGGAAACTTGCTGGAATAAGTAATCCGTTTACGTACATTCATGCGTTTTTCGGTGTTTTGGGGGATTTAGTTGCCACAGAGCTTCCTGCAGGTTAGTGTTGTGGAATCGAAAGTGGTTTTATAAAGTTTTTATCCAAAACGCAAAGTTTTACATTGATAGTGCAAGCATATTTCCACTCCTGATGTTCCTGCTTGACCAAGGCCCATTTGTTTAATTGTCCGGAGAGACCAACCACGCTGACCACAATGGACCTATGGACGAATCCATTACTGGTCGCCCAGTTTCTCAAGCTATGACAGAACCCTCGACGTGGCTGCAAAGAAGAAGAAGACCAAGGTCTCAATATTATGGAGGAAATCACAACAGCGAGCCCGGTATTGGAAACTGGAAGCGACGACACCTACTTGGTACAGGCTATAAAACGGCGAAATTCCCTTGGTTCCTACGCGTGCTGGTGTGGAGCGGAGGTTAGAGACACGGAGAGAGAGTAGGGTAGACGGAGGCCTAGGCGTCGCGCGCGCCGCTCGCGCCTTGAGTGATGTGAATGTAGACGTTCTATAGATGGTACATAATTCTGAAAGATGAAAACGAAGTGCCTGTTCTCCCCATTATAGAAAAGAAGAAAAAAATCCCATCCTTGTGGGTGGTCGAAGCTATCAACTCATTGAAATTTGCGACGTGCGAAAAAATACTTATTGCAGAATATTTTTGCTTCCAGCTGACGGTTGGGAGAGATGAGCGCGACATGCAGAAAAACTTGCATCTGTGCTGGAATGTTCGGCAGCGCATTGATTTTGATAACTACAGATTGCGAATAGGGGTTCAAACAGGTTGTCCACTCTATAAACAACGATATTATCGCAACAGTCCAAATCCTTAGCATCACCATCACTAACAATGACTTTTCATCCAGCTTTGCAATAGATGACGTGCCAAGCATTATCAATTTGACATCAGCGCGCCCTAATCGCACAATTCTGCGCGGGTCATGCATTTGTATGCGGAGTTGGTCCCGACGCGATTGCCCGCTACCGTACCGGGAATTTCAGCGTTCGACACGCAGTGGCTTACGGCGTACTGGGATCACCAAATCGTCACTTCGCGGCCGTTTCTATCGATTTCGGACCCGTTTTCTGCTTTCTTTGACCCTATGGCCGTAGTTATACACCAGCTGAATGAAAACGTCTCGCTATGACATTGCCGCCGCTTGCCGCGTGGAACAGGGAATCGTCTGCAATTTTGCGCCTTTGACGTCTTTGATGCAATATTGCGGACCGAAAATTCCCGGGCGTTACAATGGTACTTTTCCATTATTTCAAGCTTCTATCACTTGTTTATTGCAGAAAGTCACTACAAATCTATTGCTCCTGTCATAGCAGTGCTCGTTATGTCGTTTTGGTGGTATTTTAAGGAGTTTAGATCTGAAAAGTAATCAGCTGATGGACATTGGCAAATTTCCAATGGGGTAGGTCAAGCAAAGATACAGTATACAATGCTGCGGCGTGTATAACTGATTGGTGCGGGCTTCCAGTGCGTTTTCCTGGGACAACTCTTCCTTTTAGCATGCCTCAGCACAGTTACATAGGACGCACTAAGTGGTAGTTGTCTTGCTATTTCCGCTGCGTCCCGCTGTTGTATAACTACTGCCTATCCCCACCAGCATCTGCCAGCGTAGTGTTTGACACTGAAAACTCGAAAACGACATTCATCATGAAGACCGCATTAAAAACTTAAGTAATAGCTTCCGACCTCACAACTGAGGGTAATTGCTCGTGATGGTAGTTTATGAACTTTCACCGTATGCCTTAGGCCCCCATCAGACATGGTCGAAAAGCCGACTGAGTCCGACGGAGAGTCCGGGGCGGAAAACCCTATCTCAGGTGCATTTCTGCACCCGTCCGTCACTACATCGGTGCGTATCCACCGGGTGGGACTCAGTCGATAGACCAACTCTGACAGGGGCCTCAGTCGGCCTATTGAAGCCGGACCTGGAAGGTGACCTCGAGCCACTTTCGAGAAG
Organism: Aplectana chamaeleonis; assembly: GCA_029168955.1. Classification (NCBI taxonomy): domain Eukaryota; kingdom Metazoa; phylum Nematoda; class Chromadorea; order Rhabditida; family Cosmocercidae; genus Aplectana; species Aplectana chamaeleonis. The sequence goes on from JAPDOI010002024.1 coordinate 48,262, forward strand.
ACTCCTGATATATTGGAGAAAATTTTCAACCGCTGAGGGGTCCTCGGCTCAGGGAGGCTGGTTCCCTACCGTGGGCCCTCCTCTCCCACGGTCCGGGGTGGGGTGCTCTCCCAGACTGCCGACCGTAACTGAGATGTTGTCCTTGTTGCTGACTGCAGCTGGAACCGAACCCCTGTGCAAGTCCCAGAAGGTGTCACCTGTTGAGGCACCTGAGAAAGCTTCACTGCTAAGCCGGAGACACCAAGGATGCGTTGAAGAACGAGTGAGCGAGGTTATGCTTCGGCTTCACCGCAGTATGAAAAAAGTTGTACGGCGGCAAAGCAACGGTTTTCGAGCAGAGACCCTAGGAAAGGCAAACGAATTGGGAACATCGCCTATGTGTCCCCTTGTAAAGGTAGTCAGGAGTGGGGGTCACTTGCCCCCTATTTCAGAGTGAAATTTGCTCGGGTCGATCACGTAAAGTGTGCCAGAATGAGAATGGCGACCCACGCGGTCGGCGTGCTTGGCAGGCGGCCGTCGCATGTGTCGCCCCCGGACGAGTGTTGGATTTGAACGACGACCGTCCCCTCTCCAACTGATTGATCGTTGCAGTGCTTGCTGCCAGCCGGTGCCGGCCTCGTTCGTTGTCGATGGCGGTGGGGACTTTTCGCATGCTCGTCCGAGAGCGGCGAACGCGACGGCTGCCTGCCAAGCACGCCGGCCGCGTGGGCAGCCATTCTCATTCGGACGCACCTTACGTGTGCGCGCATATGCTGCGTCTCCTTCTCCATAACACTTAATCGCTGTCTCACCCCTAGCAGCAAAAATGCACGCGAAGCAATGAAGAAAATTTAGCTCTGAAATGAGTGACACTTCAACAAGGGACTATCGTTTATCGGTTGCCCCTCAACCAGCATCTGTCGTTGCTCCACCGCCATGGGAGTGCGAGTATGGAGCTTCGGGGAACCGTTCTACTCCTCATGAAATCATACGTATCGATCAAACGTGTTCAGACAGGTATTTGCAGGCAAACATGTTTTGTCACTTCAACAGGCTCGCTTTAACGTTAGAAGCCGATAGGTCCCCCGAAGTTCTATACAGCCATTCCCTGTTGCCGCGCCACCAACCAAACGGCTCTATACAAACCACTTCACAACATAACCATTACCGAGATTATTCAGTTTTCAAATCATCCTTGGTGCACTTGGTTTCGCAGCGGGGAGACCCGGAGCGTGCCATAGCAGGGAAAATATCTGTTACGGTCCGCAATAGGAGGTGGACGATCTCAGCTGACCAGACGAGAAATACTGACCGGTATCAAATGATTCTCAGCACTCATCTGAGAGTTTGTGTCGGTAGGTCTAAAGTCGGTCTGATATGGGAATACAACAGGTATCATTATTCCACGCCCTTGTTAAAATCAGCATCTCTCCGTATTCGGAGTTTACTTTCCAGCTGCACGTCAGCAGCTCATCCCCGCCACGGTCTACGATAAGAGAAAGCCCCAATGTTGACCGTGGAGAAGATGGGACTATCTTAAACGGGGGGGGCACTCAAGAAAAAGTTAGAAATGAAATGAACCATCGATATATAGCGCTATCAATCGAAGTATTTCTATAGAATTCAATTAACAACAGTGATTGATAGCAGCACCAAGCATCTTTTATCAGGTTTTCCATTCATAGTCCCGAAAAGATGGACAGGGAATCAGTAGCCACTCGTTGAGGACTGTGAATAGCTCCTAAGTATCCAAATGATGAGCTTTCGTCCATTATCTGTTCAAAATCTACGAAAAAAAAACCCGGAAGAACTATCAAATCTGCGACCTATTGTAGCAGGTGCTATTTTCCCATGACGAAGCACTTTGTCCTGGTGAATGGTGAGTGCAGGTGTAAGGTGTACAGTTGAGATGTTGAGAACAACCGAAGCATTGCTGTCGACCGAGTTCAGTTTTTGTGAGTTGATCTTTTATCTGCAAGAGATCATCAATGTATTTGTGCAGTACTCGTGTTTCTGATTGTATACCGAATGAACAGTACATACACACTGGAAGTATCTAAAAGTATTTACATAGCGCAAGTTGATGAATTACCATCACCCACAAAATCCCCACTGCAGTGTAGCACGCATCTTTGCAGTGGATGCCTGTTGGTTATAGTAATTTATAATAATCTCTACGTAAGGTCTGCGGCATTCCTAAAGAACTAAGTACTGCAGTTTGTCACAGTACTGCAGTTCAAGCGAGCGTGTTTTTTGTCTGATCATACGTTATCAGCATCTAGGAAACAGTCGGGGTTGAATCTAGGAAACAGTCGGGGTTGCATCTAGGAAACAGTCGGGGTTGAATCTAGGAAACAGTCGGGGTTGCATCTAGGGAACAGTCGGGGTACTTAGTACGTCGGCACAAAGGGATTAACAGCACCATTGTTGTAGCTGCTGGTAACAGCAGGATAAGCTGCCAACGGGAAGGCGCTCCTGTTGCTTGTGCCGGCATACTAACGCTTTGTTTAACGTGGCACGCGCGCTATTGCCAGCCACTCTCTCCTAAGGTCTCCTGACACCTTTCTCCATTGATTTGTCTGATACGAATGAACATTGCAGCATCCTCTTGTATGACGGCGGCGAGTATATATTTAAGGCGGGCAGTCTCGCTGAGGGAACAGTTGGCCGTTTGAGGCCAGTCCGAGGTAGTGGCCTTGTGTCACTTTTCGGACGTTAATTTTGAACGCTGAGGGGATCATTCCCATGGCCCATTGCGAGGGAAGTCTCTTCGTTGTGGACCGTCTCAAAAATGATGCCCTTGTTGCGGACCGCGGCGAGGTTGGTCTTCTTGCTGCTGGCCGTGACAAGGATCATACCCAACACCGGTAAAGAGGGTAGCAGTCCAAATTCGTTCTCCGTTTGCAGAAAAGGCTATCGATAACGAGGGGTGGAACGCCAGCATACACTGCGTATCAAAAAGATAGGATACTCCCTGAACTTGTCGGTCTTGTGTTCGTTGAGCAAGATAGATCGTTTTCGTCATCACTACTATGATCAGAATGTAAAATAACCTCCGTAAACTTATTTTGGGTTAGATCTAATGCTTGTGCATTTTTCTAGCATAAATTTATGTTTTAAAGGCAGCGTTCACGATGATCATCCTCGTTGACTTTCAATAGTGAAATGATAGGCGAGAAGGATCTTAGGCTCCCAGTGTCGAAAGAACGGTAGAAAACGAGCCAGGAGCGGCAAAATAACGGCTGCAAACAAGCGTTTTGGTGACCCAGACACGCCTGGTGCCCCAGATCCGCCCCCTCGGAATGAACAAATGAAGACTCAGATTACAGGAATGATCAAGTCAAGGAAGTGCTGATAAGTGAGCTGATCGCTTGATTGCACTGATAGGTATCATCCTTCATAGTGGTCAATTCCTCCACGCTCAAAAATCAACGTAAACAAGGGAGGACCTTTGTTGGCTCAAAAACGCGTCTTTCGGGTCCTTTTTGAGCATGCCTTGCTATTTAGGGAACCAGACCTTGCGTAAGCCGTGGAGATATCGGAAGTGAAATTTATCGTGAACACTGCCTTCAAATCGCGTACCAAAAAGATAGGACACCCCTGGGCTCAATCGGATTTATTGCTCGATATAATTGTGTGATCACAAATATAACGGCTGATAGGCCCTCCTCGCACCCTTACTGCAACAAAGACTCGATTTCGTACACTTTCGATCAAACTGATCTGCCTTCGCAAGTCGATCTTGCTCAATTTCTTGGCTATAGCCTGCTGGAGCGCAGAAATCGAGAGATATAGCCGACTATTGGCTCAGACTCGACAAACTAAACTATCCCAGAGATTCTTCATTTTGTTGAGATCAGGACTGTAGACTACCCACTCTAGAAGAGACAGTTATTGCCCAGCAAAGAAGCCGACTCCAGACCTGCTCGCGTGAACTTTCTGGTTGTCCGGCTAGAAACAGCGACTTTGTCGCCGGAAAACATGGGGGAATGAAGGTAGGGAACTCATAGAAATAAACGAAAAATCTTTTAAAAAATGCTTAATATCGCTGTAAAGCATTGTTGCTGTTGAAATTCCATAGAAATACTTTGTTTGGTAGCGTTATCGATCGGTGGATCGCTTCATTTCTGACTTGAATTCTGAGTGCCCCTCCCGTCTAGGATAGTGCCGTAGTTTCTAGCAGGACAACCAGAAAGTTCACGTGAGCAGGTCTGAGGTCGGCTTCTTTGCTCGGCAATAACTATCTTGTCCGATGTGGCTACTCTACTGTCTTGATCTCAACAAAATGAAGAATCTCTGAGATATTTTGGTTCGTCGAGTCTGAGCCAACAGTCGGCGATATCTCTCGATTTCTGCGCTCCAACAGGCCATAACCGAGAAATGGAGCAAGATCGACTAGCAAAGGCAGATCAGCTTGGTCGAAAGTATAGCAAATCGAGTATTTGTTGCAGTAGAGGTGCGAGGAGGGCCTGTCGGCAATTAGATTTGTGATCACACAATTTTATCGAACGATTAATCCGATCTAACCAAGGAGTGTCCTATCCTTTTGATACGCGACTTAAAGGCATCGTTCGCGCTGAAAACCAATATCCATTTTTCAGGCTCAATTTCATGATTGAGCCCGGCGGACCACGTTAGTGAAGTTTTGCGCGTCAAAAACATGAGGTTCTGAAGTTGGAGTGATTCAAAATGACGATCCGCCACCAATTTTCACCAACCATCTAGCACAAGGAACAGAAGCGCCACCACATGCGCGGATGATTCAGCATTTGAAATTCTTAATTCGGGAAATTCTAACATCCAAACTTGCACAATGGATACTTTATTTTTCAGAATAAGTTCCAGTGAACAAGAGGCAACAGGAATTCACCCACCTAATAAGTTTGAAGCAAAAAACACATCCGACGTTTGCGAAAAAACTTCAGACGTATTGCACCAGACACACCGAAATCGACGGAGGGGTGGGAAGTGAATAATTCGAGACATTTCAAGATGAGTTTTTTCGCAAAAGTCGATGGCTTTGTGGAGCCTTTTCACTTTTATTCTGTATGTCAGAGAATTGCCTGCGCAAAAACATGAAAAAATGAGATACGGTTTTTTGCGCGTACGATGCCTTTAACCCATTCACGACCACGCCTAATTTTGGGTGGCTGCACGTTCGGACCGCGTGCAATATTGCGTCACCGTATAACGTGTCCCACCGGTGGGACACGCTGGCTTGAATAGCGTCCCACGGGTGATTGCTTTCCCTTTTTTGTGTCTATATTGTAGCTATCGACGAGGGTTGGACAGTATCAGAGTTTGAGCTTCCGAGACGCTTTCGTTATCAAGAAACAATTATTCAAAACCAAAACGGGGTCAACTGAGCTGCGACGGTTTTAGAAAAGGAAACGTGTTTCAAACGATAGGTTCCTACAAAGCAACCTAAAAACTAGCAATAGACGACAAAAGAAATTATAAGGTGCTTTTGAAATCATTTTACAGCCGTTTTTTCCTCTACTTCAGCGCACCTGATTTTATGAAAGTCTAGATATGTTGTTGCACTTGACCTACTGATGGACCACGAGGTTTTTATTCAAGTGTTGGGTAGGTCAATACATTGATCATATGTAGGTTCGAAGGTAGTTTCTTGTGACGGAGAAATCGATTTCTGAAAATGGTGGCCCACCGGTGGGACACGCGGTCCGAAGTGGTAGTCAACGCGTGTCCCACCGGTGGGACACGTGGTCGTGAATGGGTTAAAGGCAGTGTTCACGATGATTCTCGTTTCCAAGTTTTCCACTCAAAACAATGCGTTGGCAACCAAGTGCTACCAAAATCACGAAGAAACGGCGAGAAACGCACTAATTCGTCTTATTTCAGTGACATTATTCTATGGCCTGGACTAGTTGTCTGGTTGGATGACCATGTTCATGGTGGTTGTCACTGGTAAAAAATGGGACTAATCGAAAATGGAAGAATATTTTGAGCAAAACAGTATTAGTTAGGGCCCGAAGGAAAGAACGGAACAACACAGAATGGAGAATTGCAAAAGACGGGTCCACAGTAGATTTCATTGTCATAACGAACAGTTCCATTGATACTTAAGAGGCGGGCTGATACTTGAGGATTTCGTGCCCTTCTGGTGCGTTTTTCTCGGTTTCTTCGTCATCTCAGTTCTACTCGGGGGCCAAACTATCGATTTAGCGATTAATCTCAAAATCGAAGATTATCGTGAACACTGCCTCTAAAGGCATCGTCCGCGATGAACTTCGTTTCTGAGTTCTCACTATACAATGGGTGATCTAGTACCCTACACAACGGCCACGTGGAAAGATTCGCGAAAAAATTACTGAAAACTGCTTTTCTAAACCCCTTTTTCTTCGTTTTCAGGCGCCATTCCACCAATCGACGCATGAGAGGGGAAGAGTTGATCGCTATGAATAGCTGCGCTGGCCCGTGATCTCCCGATCAAAACGCGTTAAACTTTCTTTCAGCTGATTTTCAAGGGAGAAAAGGTTGACCGGTATGTGCAGAAAAAGCATTCATAACGTAGTCATATGATATATTTCCTCAAATTCCACGCATTTGTACTATATCAATTGTTGATCAATTACTTTCGTTTCTCATTTGGTGAACGGACGTGATAGATGATCGACCCGAAGGCCAACCCCGAACCCATAAAGACGTTTTCAACTGTAAGAAACTCCATTTTGGTTGATTTTCAAGACTGCAGACTTGGTGAATGACCTTGTCAAGGCCCACTTGAATGATATAACACAAAAGCAGACATTTGGTTTTCAGCGTGCACGATGCCTTTAAAACATAACTTTATTCTAGAAAGTGCAAAAACATTCGGTCTAACCCAAAAGAGGTATACGGGGGTTATTTCACATCCTGATCGCAGTAGTATTGACGAAAAAAATCTATCTTGCTCAAGGAACACGAGACCGACAATTTCAGGGGTGTCCTATCTTTATTATAGCAGTGTACGTTGGCAGGATAAGTTGCCGTTGCCAACAGCTCCTGCTCACAACGAGCGTTAGTTTGCCATGTTCGACCTGGCGTACTAACGCTATTGTGCCAACGTACTAAGCCTCGACTCTCTGAGCAACTTTATTTGGTCATGATCGGCAAGCACAACTGAGACGATTATAAATTGCCATCAGCACAAAATTCTCACGGTAAACAAAACTGATGATACCCAATTGATAAACGGTAGGGTCCAAAAGAGGCTCTATCCTAAGGAGGGGGGGGGGGCACTCAGGATTCAAGTCAGAAATGAAAGTGAACCCTACTCTCAACTAAAGGCTCATTCATAGCTAGTCGCCTCGACTAGTCGCGGCACTGCCAACAGTTACAAAACCCGCCACGTCAACAGATCTTGCACTGAGCCGCGACGGTTTGGAACAGTTTGCAGTTTCAGACGCGATCGCCGAGCGCGGATTCATAGCTAGTCGGAGCGACTTGCTTGTTTTTGTTAGGTCGCTTCGACTAATCGCTTCGCCTCCATGATGGAAGCGATTCATCTAGTCGAAGCGATTTGAAATCACCAGACGAAGCGATTTGAAATTGCTTCGTCCAGCGATTTCAGATCGCGGCAGTTTTGTTGATCGCTTCGACTTCAAGTCGAAGCGACTAGCTATGAATGAGGCTTAAGGCCCCCGTCATAGTCGGTGGATCTACTGAGTCCCACCGGGTCGATACGCATCGAATTCGTGGAAGACGGGTGCAAAAAATCAACCCACTGAGTCCAACTGCGACCGTCTGATGCCCACCGCAATCCCCCCGGTCGATACTGATATTTCTCATGCGTACAAGGGCGGGGCCAATGCACCGACTGAGTCCGACTGAGTCCCACCGAAATCATCCTCACCCCACCCGGTCGATATAGGTGTTTCTCACGTGATTTGGGTGCATTTTTTCGGCCGACTGCGACCTGCCGAGTCCCGCCGCATCTCGACTCTCGTCGTCTGCGCTCTGCCCCACCTGCTGCTGATACGGAAATCAGATTCAGACATGTTGAAAACAAGAAAAATCAGCCACCAAACACGTTCCGATTCACAGCTGAAGTGATAATCGTCACTATCTGCGTGTTTCGCAGAAGAGTTGGTTGGCGCTGGGGGCAACCGGACTCAGTGGGACTCAGCAGGTTTTTCGACGAAGTCTGACCGGGGCCTAAGACCCAACAAAATATCTAGAACAAAAACATTTGCTATCACAGAGATACAAAATGATCTTGTGAGTGACTGTGGTATAATCTTTTCATTTCCATGAGTGCCCCCCCCCTCCTTAGGATAGAGCCCTAAAAGAGATGGAGAGCGGTGTGTCTTCATTCACGCACCGTCCTCCTTCAGGAGCCAGTGGTTGAGGCTCTGCACGGACTATAATGTAGGGAAACAGCCCGCAATGTCATGGTATCAGGCAGTAAACAGGGAAAACTCTTGGAAGCAAATCCATTACTCTTCCGGGAGAATTTTGTGCCGGTGGCAAATTATAAACTTGTGCACAACTGATCGTCTATCAAAATCGAGGGCTCTTCAGTATTGCCCCAGGGTTTACATAGCAGAGTTATCGCATTCCCTACCACCTTTCAGAGTTGCGTTACAAGAGGGTTTCCACAGGAGGAAATCGTATTCGACAGAACATATCTTCAGGCCTATCTTATATCTTATCTCGCCCCGTTCTTCCTCCCGTGGAAATCTTCTTGGAACGCACCCCAGGACAGAAATGAAAGCGCTTTCTCAGTGCAGTCATAACGTTTATACCGTAACTTCATATTACCATGTTCATGATATTGGAATGATAAAGGTACGGATATAAAAGGTTTGGAGGAGAAATCCTGAACCGGACAAATTGCCAGTGCGGGATGGCTGCTGGTTGATATCACCAACCCACCCGTTCATTACGTCGAGTCCTCTGAGAGTTTTGACCTAGAAATAGCCGCGAGATGCCTGCTTGCCGCGTAATAGCCGCTAAATAGCCGCCAAATAATGTTCGCCGCGAAATAGCCGCGAAATACCCGCTAAATTATGCTCGCCGCAAAATAGCCGAGAAATAATGCTATCCAGGCAGATATACGGAGCACTCCAGAGGCATGATTTAGATTTCAGCATCTCCGTCGGTTCAGTTACCCAAGTTTGAGGTACTTGAACCTCGATCAGCCTCTGGAGGCCCCGCCCAACCGCTGGCGGCCCCGGATGTTGGCTCGGCGAGCCGGCGACGGTTGCCTCTTGGTTAATTTTGTTTACTTCCGAATATTTCTCGGTTATACCTCGGCTATTTCTCGGCTACTTCTTGTCCGTTCCGTGAGAATCCGAGAAATAGCCGCGAAATTGCAGGGAAATAGCCCACCAGGAGCCGCTGCGGAGCCTGATAGGCTATTTCCCGGCTATTTTGGCGCCAAAAGTCTCAGAGTCAATGGCTAATGCCATGTATCATACGGCACTGACAATTCGTCCGGTTCGGCATTTCGCGTTTACCTATAAAAGGACTGAGGTAGGGTTGGCATTCATTCCGAAACGACCAGGGGTGCGTTCCAAGGAAGCAAAACGCGTCCATGGAATCGTAGCCACGGCCACGTGGGAGCGATTTTCTGTTATAATTCACATCCATGGAAAGCAAGTTTGTTCATAGGGAGGTTGTTTTGCTCCCACAGCGTCTTGAGAACGTTCTTGGAACGCACCCCAGGGTGCAAAACTATAAGTGCGAGTATGGAGTTTCGGGGGTCCCTTTGGCTCGTTAACAGGCATATTGTGCTTCTCTGGGCCGAATTCCGGTCCGCAATTGCGTCTCTACACGCTTTGCGGTCGCGCGCTTTCAAGTCGGAAGAGTTTCCAGCACCGCAGCCGCCGATCTGTTGACTCTAGGTGGGTTTTGGAAACTGGAAACTAAACAAAATTGGAGAAAATTGTATAAAAAAGCCACATCAAGTCGGCTTTGGCCCTGGAAACTCGACTGGCTTGAGCGCGTGCGGCCGCAAAGCGTGTGGAGACGCAATTGCTGACTGGAATTCGGCTCAGAGAAGCACAGTATGTTTAGCGTTAAGAGCCGATTGGGCCCTTAAAGCTCTATACCGCTATTCATAAACTTGTTGGGGGGGGGGAGGGAAGCAGTCAAGATTCAGCCATGAAAATGAAAAATTATGCCGACATCAGATGCCTGGTAGAGCTATCAGTCACTATTTTCTAGAAGACTCTCCCGCTGGGTGCTATGCGGCAGACCCGCTGCCGAACTTTCCCGGGAGAGTCCCCCGATTTGCCGCCTGAGTACTCAGGTACTCAGGACGACGGCCGGCGAACCTTTTCCAGCTGGCCCGCGGTCTCCGTCCTCCGGCCGCCCGCTTTTGGTTCGCCGGCCAGCCGTATGTCGACGGCCCGCCGACCTTTACCAGATGGCCCGCGATCACTATTTGTATTATTGCTTACCTCAATGTCACCCCGGCCCCCGGCGGAGAAGCGCCCCGCCTCGGCCCGCCGCAGTCTGCGGTGAGGAACCACCCTGCCCGTGGATCGCGACGAAAGCCCCCCCCCCAGCCGTGGGGATACCCCTATCCCCTCAGCAGTCAAACATGTGCTGGCCGCCGGAGAATGACTCGAAGTCACCTTCCAGGGCCGGCAGTAGAATGCCGATTGAGGACTCTAGTGAGATGAGGCGCCTTTTATACCGGCTGTGCACGTGATAACCACGTTACGATGAGACCAGTCGTGATCATTATCAATTGTCTTTCCAACCGGCCGAATTGAAGATGGTGTGGCGTGTTTTGTGGTTCGCGGGCGAGCCAGTATCCGCGCTGCGTGTGCGTCGCATGCAGCATGGCTCGCCGCTGGCCGGCATACTCGAAATGTGGGGCGCCGGCCGTCGTTTTCGGCATAGAGGTTCGCCGGCCGTCGCCCTGAGTACATGAGTAGGGACTCCATGGAAATGCTTCGATTTCTGAAGTCGGTATCACTCATTCTTCACTTGAACCCTGAGTGCCACCCCCGAACTAGTTTTGCACCCGCTAAAGATCTGTTTCTCACATTCACATAGGCTGTTTCCATTTCTCTATTAATCTTGTCCAGTTTTGCGTCCAATCCCTTCAAACGTTCACGAGTTTTCTTGTTTTCATTGAGACGTTTCTGAAAATTTTTGGAATTGGTTTGAATTTCATATTTCTGATAAAATCTGCTCACTTCCATTACGCTGATTGCAGCTTTCGCTCTTTCCAAACGTGTCGGTTTCTGATTTTCTCTTCTTGTGGCTTGGCTTCGTCCTGAAAATGCTCGCTAGTTTTTGTTTGATTTTTTCAAACATAAGAGTCTATGATAACTGATTAATTTCTCTCACAAATTTTACCCTTTCTAGAAAAAGGAGCGTTCCCGTTCTCACAGACCTGAGAACCTTTAGGAGCACTGCTCGACGTCCATGTATGGAATGACGAATCCGAAGCTGAATGAACACTCATAGCATACCAACATGAAATGAGAAACCCCGCTGTGAGATGGCACCATGAACAACAACACTTCATGTTTTTTTCACTTTTTGATATTTTCTCTATCATTACTTCTGGGATTCATACTGTAGTCGGTGGTCATTCAAGCGGAAAATCGAATGAAACTCAAGGTATCTGCAAGTTGGACGGCAGCGGCTGAACCAGCTATGTATACTGCCTTTATTCGGGAGTGCACAAGCCCCCCTTTTCATCCGCACACTCTGCTACAGTAATGCACCACGGCGGCGCGGTCTGTGGTGAGCCCGTTCTTCGCACCCCATGCGACAGGCATCGACTTCAGCATGACCACCATTCAGTAGTCCGTATGACCGGCGATCATGCTCAGAAACGGTTTTTTCAATTTTTCCTTTGCCGTTTTCGGTTTCTCGGTGATAATTCAAATGTCATCGTATTGGCTAAAGGTTAGGGTGTACATGAAGCTTTACACAATCCTTCGCGCTACCAAGAAATTGAAAAACATCTGTTCTCTGTTTTTTACCAAAAAAAATCTTTCTCTTTGAAGATTTATCTACTGTTTAAAATCCATGGGTTATTTATCCGCATCCCATTACGACGACATTTAAATTATCATCGAAACAACATGCACAGCACGTTTTCTTTTGACGTAGTGTGTGCCCTGGGACGCGCCCTCTGCGTCGCGTGTCGTCTGCGTCACGTGATGGCCACCCATAGTGAAAATTCAAAAGTAAGTCACATGCCACATATGAGTAAATTACATGTAATTTAAATGTATGTTACATGTAATATAAACGTAAGTTATTTGAGACATTCACACGCCATATTACAAGTAACTTGTTTTGATTTTTCTGAGTTGAGGTGGAGAATCCCACAGTTGCAGCCTGACAGCGCCGTCCTCAGTGTGCTCGAGTGCGCCCGCCTAGTCAATTGCACTCAGCCGACATACTAGGGACGGCGCTAGATCACAAGGGACGGGAGAGAACGGCTTAGGATCGATCACTCGGGGTGGGAGAGGACGGCTCAGTCCGGCTTTCGGCCGACTATGACGGGGGCCTTATGTTCGCCGACAAGTAAACTTCTATTCCAAGCCTTCAACACAATTTATTGTAGATACAATATCGGGTTTGATTGATTTTGATTCATGTGCAGATCAACGAAGAGAAGATCGCTATCAATTGACGATGATTTCACGCCCAACTGCTGAGTGCGGATTCCTAATTGAATGACACGGACGATATCTTGAACACAGACCATAGGTTGTAAGGAGAGAATAACCTTTTTCTGTGATGAGCGCTTCCTCCTATAAGGAGTGAGTGCTCCACATCAAGCAACTGTTATGAAAATATGAAAATTTATTACACATCCATGACTAAGGCACCAGCATTAGCAATAACACAAACGTTCAGAAAAATTAATAGTACAAGATGAAAATGGGAGAAGCAAAGACAATTCAAAGAATGGGCATTAAGGAAGCTCCTGGTGAATTAGAAAGCCACTGGAAAAATCGAGAAAAAAGCACAGAACTCTTCACAAAACAAAAATGTGACTAGCGTTATAAATCACCTCGATTTCAAAAGAAAAAAAGCAGTATGAGCACGAGATGGAACTGAAACCGCATGAAATTATCACAAATCGAGATCAAGATCACTTTTCTTGGATTCCCGATCATTCCCGGTAATCCCCTTCGAAAAGCCACGCGGCTGCTCACCGAATGGTCCCTACTTATCTCATCTTAACAGTCCAAGTCAAGATATACATATAAACATGAGTTAACAGAGGAACACAAATATGTTAAAATCATTCTATCCTCAGACGATTTTCAGCCCTTAAGGCTCTTTCACACTTGCCCGACCGACGTCGGACGACTCGTTATCGAATGTGTAATATCCATCTACCCTACCCTATCCATGTTATCCATCTTAACTTATCAAATTTGATAACGAGTCGTCCGACGTCGGCCGGCAAACTATGAAAGGGCTTTAGCCGCTTGACCGCTCGGCTCATTTTCTCCGAGCCCCGGACAGCAACAGCAGTGGCCCAGATACCGGGAGAACAAAATAAGGTTTTTGATCAGGATATGATGCACTTGTCTCTGACTACGTTCAGACGTCTAGCTACCCATCTACTAAAATCGGAGGTTTTTAACGAAGTCGATTGATCTTTGATTACAGTTTTGTTTCTTTTTTTCACTGTTGGCTGTTCCAAATAATTGATTGGCTGCTTGGTTTTAATTATTAATGATTTGTGCTATTATTTCTATTTTTATCACGTGGGTGTTAACCTGCGTCAATAAAGAAGAAGAAGGAGAAGAAAGAAGAAGAAGAAGAAGAAGAAGAAAGAAGAAGAAGAAGAAGAAGAAGAAGAAGAAGAAAGAAGAAGAAGAAGAAGAAGAAGAAGAAGAAGAAGAAGAAGAAGAAGAAGAAGAAAGAAGAAGAAGAAGAAGAAGAAGAAGAAGAAGAAGAAGAAGAAGAAGAAGAAGAAGAAGAAGAAGAAGAAGAAGAAGAAGAAGAAGAAGAAGAAGAAGAAGAAGAACGAGCCGAACTGTCAGGAGGCTTAGATTCCTAATTGGAGCTGCTCGGGGCTGAGAATCGTTATATAAACAACAAAAGCAGCGCAGACAGCATTTTGTTCAAACATAAATTACCGTAAAACTAACATCTCTACAAAAATATAAACGTCCACAAAGCAGTAAAATGAAGCAGTATAATCTCTGGGCAATTGAATACTTAGCATTTACAGGAGGTGGTTTCATTTAAATTCACGATATGTAACCGTTTTCAAGCAATTAAATATATTGCAGGCAAAATGTTCTTATCTGAATGCAATTCCGATCCGCAGTTGCGGCAAGCAGCGCAAAGATGATTGCGCCGTGACAGGGTTCGGCGCTGGTGTGGGCCCCACAGGGGGGAGGGGGATCTGAGCTCCGGAGGGGTGGAAGCGGAGGGTCTGATCTGTGGACGAAGACCAATTGAACCAACGTGTTTGTGAGTAAAAAACCGTTAGGAGCAGTTTTTTCACGTGGGTTTCAAATATAAATTGCGATTCAACTAGAAGGCTGATTTAACTGATTTACGAGTCGAGGAGTTCAATCAGAAAGTTTAGGGTGAAGTAAAGATTAGTTTAGGGTGAAGTAAAGGTTTTCTCAGAATAATATTCAATACATATGAATCCTCCAAGTCCAAAGTAGTTTGACTACTAAATCATAAGTGACTTCTGCAAATGATTTCTATTAGTCACGAGAGTAGGATATTTGAGTCCAGCGTGGTCGATTTCCTCAGGATTCACTTTTTCACCATCTCAGATGAGCGCTGAAGACCGCTATATATAAAGCGGGAGACGATGAAAAAATCGGCCAAGTCCACGAACATAAATTTGGGCTTTGAAACTGCAGTAACTTAAGTTCTAAATAAGGTACCCGGAAAATCCTGGCTTTAAGAAACTACGCTCTGAACCCTACCGTTTAATACCACCCGCAACCCCGGAGAAGGCTTTTGAAGAAAATTTGCCTGATGTGGGTTTTGCAACATTTTTCGTGTTTTCTCAGTACTTAGGTGTGAGCCCAGCTGTGGGCCCTCAGTGCATTTTAAAAAAGAACCCACACCTAGTAAATTTTCTTCGAAGGCTTTCTCCAGGGGTGAGGAAAGTTTCAAACGATAGAGTATAAAGTCTAGTTTCTTAAAGCCAGGATTTTTCCATATAGATCGTTCAGTACTTAACTTACAACGTTCCAAAAACCGACTTTTTTAAGTACTTGGCCGATTTTTTCCCTCGTCTCCCGCTCTCTATGTAGCGGTCTTCGGCGTTCATCTGAGATGGTCAAAACAAGTCGTAATGGTAAACCCACCACGCTGGACACAAATATCCTACTCTCGTGACACCTAAATTTCAAAAATGCCCCTTTTCGGCGGAACCACACCTGAGAAAAGTGTGCGGCCCTATACTGTAGCGGTGTTCAGCATCCATATTGGACGTTAAAAGTGAGTATACCGAGTAAATCAACTACGCTGGACTCAAATAACCTACTCTCAGGCCTCCTAGTTTTCAAAATTGACGACTTCCGGTGGGACCACACCTGATAAAGGTGTGATCCCTTATACCGTAGCGCCCTTCAGCGTCCATCTTAGACGGGGAAAGTAGGTAAACGTTGTAAACCAATTACGCTTGACTCGAATATCATACTCTCGTGACTCAAAAAAGATTATGGACTTCCGGCGAGATCGAACCCTCTTTCAAACATCCGCATTTTATTACACCGCACAAGCTGCTACCAGTTACATATACTTTTGCACTTTCAGCTTCTCTCTACATAAATGCGATAAACGCTGTTTGTGCCCTCGTCCTCTCAAACCACCGAGTTTTTTGCAAAGCATTGGCTTCGTGCTGTCAACTTTGGTCTTTTAACCAATCGACAATTTTATACTTACCATTTAAATAAGACAAGAGAATTTCAACTGCAGTGAAACATTATAGGTACATATGTAAACCTGCTGGATAAACTGCTTGAACACATCAGCTCTTGGTGGGGAGGGGTGACAAAACGGTCAAAAATGGACCTACTAACGTTCCTGGGGGGGGGTCTGAGCAAAATTGCCATTTGAGGGGGGGGGTCCAAGAAAAACTGACCGGCCCACATCTCGTGCAGTACCCTGCGTCGTGACCTCAAGGTCAAAGCACGATTCTGCTTGCAGTGTCGCAACAGCGGTTGTTCCAGCTGCGGACCGAAATTTCATTCCGATAAGGACACTGCCTATAATCCTGCACCTCTTAGGCATACACTGATCGGTTGTTATGTTGCCAAGGTAGCTGGAAGCTGACCAATATGCATCGATCGTAATCAGGATATCAAGTGTAAAACGAGAATCGCAGATGGGTGTTTTCCTCTGAATTACAATAGACGACAGACTTGGTGCAAATGCAGACACGATGGAAGAGATAGCGTCTCCAACGGGAAATCGGAGTAGACGAACAGCTTCGAGTTGAACGGTTGAAGATACGTGCCCATCATGACCAGAGTGTTCTTGAAGAAACGGTACATTAAAGGCAGCACATGCTCGTAAACGTGGTTGAGATAAATACGGAACTAGAATAGTATGGCTCAGAACACAACGCCTACGCATTTTGAAGCGTCAAAAACGACCCACAAAGCCGCTACAATCAGAAGTTGGCCCCGCCCTGTATTTCTCCGCCCCCTGTGTTTGCAATCCTCCTGCAAAACAGGGGTGCTGGGCCATTCCCACCGTCGCCGATGTATGTCGTTTACTTAATGTACCACTCACAAGCGTCGCCGACGAAAGGGAATGGCCTAGCACCCGTATTTTGGAGGAGGACGGCAAATACAGGGGCGGAGAATTACAGGGCGGAGCTAACTTCTTAGTCATGTAGCGGCATTGTGGGTTGTTTATAACGCTTCAAAATGCGCAAGCATTCTGTTCTGCGCTATACCATTCTATTTAAGTTAGTTTACAGCAATGGAAGTAGGACCTGGTGAGGTTGCGGATCCTTCTTAACATACTGTAGCCTGATAGTGTTATCACTCATTCTTTCGAAATAACTAAAATTGATCGGTGAGTTTCGGCTCCCGCTCTCAGATTTTCACCTGTTTTCATTGCTTCCAAAGATGTGCTCGTATCGGTGAACACACAGACTCACCGATCTATCAAAGCTGTTCCGGAAAAATGAGTGATACCACTAACAACTACCGTATGTTAGGACGAGTCCGCAACCTCACCAGGTCCTACTAACATTGCTGTAGACTATAGTTACATATCTCAGCCACGTTGACGAGCGTATATGCTGCCTTTAACAAAAGGATTTTGTTATAGCGGTCATATCATTCGCATTGTGAGCGAAAAAAAGAACGCAAAGAGGAGTTTCCAAACGTGCCACATCGAATAGTGTTGAGAAAGAGAGCAGAGAATACTCTTCTTTGCCTTTTCTTTGCGCCCGAAACGCAATGGATATGGCCGGCACTGCAGATTGGCTCTAGTCAGTAAAGACAAAACGAATATTACTTGATCCTCGGCCGTTTCCCCGTTCGCAATCGCTCGTTCATTCAGGCGACGTTGGGCCATCACAAGCAACTCGGCATCGATATCCCTCTCCTCAAAGTCGTCGGACGGAGCATAGTGCTGCAGTATAGCGATCACCTAAAACATCAGGAAGGTATAGCCGGGACAGAACAGGACAATCAATGAGAAATCCACAACTGACCTGTCGCGGCTTCAATTTACTAGTCATCTCTCCACACAATGTTTCGATATTGGATTCATCTTTACGGCTCTGTAATGATCCTTCGTTGCATCAAAAACAGGAGTATGGGATATAAAACACTTTGTTTTCGAAAAAAAAGCATGTAAGTAACCTGTAGTAAATGGCAGGCCTGGACAAGCGGATCGAGTGTTTCACGATATGCACCCAGATCTTTTGAAAACAACCACGATTGTATTTCCGTAACATTGTGTCTGTAAGAACCCGCACCATCGCATAACAAAGTCTCGTGGTTGAAAGCTAGCACTCACTTTATCTGGACGGCTTTCTCAAAATTACACAGTTCTTTTCTGAACATCAGATGATTCAGAGAAAGGGCACATATCCAGTTGGCTATTTGCCCGAAGATCTGACCGAGTAACACTTGATCAGCACCGTAAACCGTGAGCTTTGCGTGGACGTAGTTCAGCTGAAACTGTCAGTACTAAGCCAAGCGAATAAATGTTGAACAGGGTAAAGAAGTATGAATAGATTCAAGCGAGACTCACAAAGTCGCACAAATCGTCGAGGCCTCTTCTTGATGAAATCTCCCGTGTCTGTTGTCGGCTTCCTACAGCAGCGTTACGCACATCACTTGCGGTTTCATGTTGCAGAATACCCGGAACTGCAGAAATCCACAAATACGCCACAAATCTCGTGTAGTAACGCAGAAGGACAAACCTATCTTGGGGCACAATATCGGCTCAATCGCCCTCTTCATAAGGTTCTGATAGCATTCTTCGACTCGGAGTCGTAAATGGTCCCTAATTGGAGCAATGTCGAATGACTGCAGACGATGACTGTTCTGTTTTTCTGTGTTGCAGGCCGTCCACTCCTGCAAGAACTGAGCATACGTGAAGCCAGAGAGAAGATTTCTAGCAGGGTTAAAATCTTATATGTGCAAGGCCTAATCCTGACCCCTAACGGGAAGTGAAGAGGTTAAAGCAAAACAGAATGTATTTGCCTTCGGCAAAATAAGATAGCGAGTATCCTACGAATGTAAGATGCAACCTTAAAGCAAACATGATTACCATTTCAACTTAGCCCTCTAATTCTCCGAATTTCCGAGACTCGCGATTCTAAAAGGCCTTGCACGGTAGAGCCCGTCCCAATGAAAACCATTCAGCTTTTTACTCTTCCCACATTCGGAACATAGTCAATAGTGATTCATATTCAGCAAACCCGGGTTCGAACCAGTAGCTGCAGGAGAAAAAGTGAAACGTTAATCATCTGTATCAAGGCGTACCGGTTCAGCCTTCTCTCCGCTGTACTGTCGTAACAAATTGAAGAGCCGCCAGCTGTTCACCAACCATAACGACAATACGTCCATATCATGCGAACGCTGAAAACAATAATTCCTTCTCGAAAAGTATTGAAAAAAAAAGAAAAAAACCAATGAAAAGGAACAGTATGAAAATAGCCCCAGAAAAACAGAAGCTTCCGTTTGCATTGGCGATCTACCACTTCCACTTCACGTATGTAAAACTAGCTCTGCAATGGAGGGTGTTCATCCCTTTTACAATTTGCAAATCGTTACGTAGTAAGGGTTGAGTTGAGTACAGAAAAATTTGCTTGAACGTTTTACTTTAATTGTTCTGCAGAGTCTCACTGTAGCCACGTGGTTGTTGTTGTTGTTGTTGCCCACCTTGCACCATACAAACTAATCCTGGATCCAACTTCCGGCACGTAGACGACAATCGAAACAAATTGCAGGGATCCTCTTCTTTGGAGGATCCCTGAATGGGGCTTTTCTGGGCAAAGTGGGTTATCAGCTGCTCCTATCTTATGAAGATACCATTGCGATTTTGAGTAGTAGCCACTCCGTTGGGTAAATGACCATTGTTTGATTGACGGTTCTGATAGATCGGTGCCCATTCTAGTTGGGCCCACGCGGCCCGAATATCAATCTGTAGCCAGGAAACAATAGAACAGAGGATACAGGAAAAAGCGTCAATACATTCTGCCTGTCTTCTTCGAAGTCATTGCAAAGGTGTAATGCTCCAGGTAAGTTCCAGCTAAGCAAAAAGACTTCAACCGCCACTAATGCTCATACCCGATGATCTTTTCACGCTCAGAATTCCTACCCAAACCAGTTTTTAGGGTAATTACCGATCGCGCTGAACGAGCGCAAGTGCGGGTAGAAAGCATCGCCTAACTATCGAATGGTTCGGAAAGTGTACTGTGCTTCTCTGGGCCAAATTCCGGTCCGCAATTGCGACTCGACACGCTTTACAGCCGCGCGCTTTCGAGTCGAAAGAGTTTAAAGCGCCGCACCCTCCGATCTGTTGACTCTATGTGGGTTTTAGAAACTGTAAACTAAACAAAATTGGAGAAAACTGTATAAAAAACCATATGGAGTGGGCTTTGGCACTGGAAACTCGACTGACTCGAGCGCGTGCATCCGCAAAGCGTGTCGAGACGCAATTGTGGACCGGAGTTTAGCCCAGAGAAGCACAGTAGACAGGTCTGCGAACCAATCACGCTTAGACAATTCTATTTTCCAAATTAGCACTTGACTGTCGATAAATCGATTGAGAAAGTAAGGAATACTCACCGCGACCGTATCTTTGAGCATAATATGTAGCGAATTGAACAGTCCCGTAAGCGCGGCTTCGTCGTGCGCATGATCGTAATAACGGAATGCGGCCAGAATCACATACGCTGGGAATGATTTCGTCAGAAGACGTGCCAGACGAGGCTTCAGATCTGAACCGAACTGCATAATGAGTCAACGAGTTGTTCAAAAATACAGACTTACTACCAACCACAGATGAGGATTCGGGTGAATTCGGGCACATTGAACACTTCCACAAGGGCCGAATGCTCCACACCTTCCTTCGAGAACGATTCCAATCGAATCACCTCCGAATCAGCTGTGGTGTCTGAATGGAAATTTGAGATTATTAAGTGTATATGGAGGCTTCTCATAAAGAGGTAGAGAGAAAAATACGCAAAACCACTGCTAGAATTCTATCATCGATGCGTGAGAGTTTTTGTCGTTTCGATGAGAGTGCCTTAGATCAGAAACGCAGCAAGTAAGAACGAAGGAAGAAAGGTACAATGATAACTGAGTCGAAGATTCGTGTTTGTCTGAATTTTTGTTTGATCAGCATATTGCACTCCCGTGCGATAAATACAAAAAGGTAACGTTCAGAGAAAAGTGTAGGAAAAATGGGATATAAGTGAGAGGGACAAAGGCTAGTCGGCGCCTATTTGCCCATCAAGTGGGAGGGAGGACACTCGAAAAGAGAGCCTAGGAACTGATCGACGGACTACGGCGCACAAAAAACCGACTGGTATCAGGGTCAATGGTGAACAATAAAAGTCGACTAGACTCCAGTTCCAGCGCGTACAACGAGGAAAAAGGCAAAGAAAATCTTATTTCAATTGTTGCACTCGAACAGGTGTATTATGTAGGTTGGGTAATAATTCGTAGCATTTCGTTTTCGCATTAGTTTTATAGCAACTTGGACATTATTCAACATTGTAAGTCAATTATTCCAAAGAGCTTTTTGCGCTCAACAAGATTGTCATACCAACGTTTCAAAAATTGAGTTTTCGTGAATTTTTAGGCATCGAAATATCCATGAGGCAAATATCCGCTAGTTCGACATTTGTCGTTTTTGCCTTTTGTGAATGTGTTCAGAAACCTCCCACCCAAGTTCTTCGATAGCCGTTCCGACGATTTTCGAAGAGTGATGCCAATGAGATTGTTGTGAAGCAGTGCGACTCGGCCTCGTCGGCGAGCTCTCTTCTGTCGGATGGCCATATTCACTTGGTGCATTTGGGCAAGATGGACGCTTTCAGCTCATCACACCCTTTCCGTGAACGTTGTGGATATCCCGAACCGCTTCGGCAATTTGTTCACCTAGATGAATAGGGAAGGATGGCAGTTGTCGAAAAGTACAATTTTCAACTCCCAGGGGTTCCATTTCTAAGCCTGAAGCTCCTTTCACAGTTCTCCTTGCTGTTCGACGTCAAACAATGCTATCCATCGTCGCGCGCGGGGCTGAATGAACTCACGCAGTCGTGCAAAGTAAGGAGCTTACATAGTTCGTAGTGTCACTATGTATTGTTAGTGCCCCTGAATGAAGCTCACCGTAGTACCAGAGGGCATCGCCTACATGACGTGCGCGCTCGTAGAGAAGAGGAAGTCCAATAAGAAGTAAGGAAAGTTGGAAGCATCGAAAACAACTGACCGAGTGACAATCCGATGCCGCCAGAGTATCCTCTGAGTTGAGCTCGAGCTTCTGTCAATTCGTCCGACTGACGGCTAAGCTTCTCATTCAGCGACTGAAATTTTTGATGGGTCAAACGGATACTAGAGGGCAACGCTGGATATGAATCTAAAAGAATCTCTCCCACTGACGCCTGATAACGTTTATCAAACTCAAAAGGGGTAGCGGGCTAAAACAAAGACCTCGTTCAAGAATTTTCTCCGCTGTGAAACCAACACACGGATGTCGGCAAACTGCTCGTCGGTTCTGTGTATCGTCCCGCAGTCTGTGTCTTCATGAATTATGAGCCTGCGGTGCGCTGCCTCTATGTCCCTTCGCTGTCTGTTTCTCTATGTGTCTCCAACAAACAAACTGAACCGAACCGACGAACAATTCTGCGTGGACTGTACTTTTAAAATATTCCATTAAAGGCACAGTCCAACCTCAGAATCGGTTTTCTGTTTTTCTATCTATCTTAGAAAGGGTCCCACGCTGATCCCAACGATGTCTCTGGAATCGTTCAACACCCCCTGGGAACGGAGTTACGGCCCCTCGAAAATTGAGCGGCGGAAGCATGGTGGACGAGTTGTCCGAGGCTTGTAACTCCCGTCATTTGCAACCGCTGTATGCGAGCTGACCTGAATGAAGAAAGAGTCTGATAACGAAGGGAAGAACGGGGCTACTGATTGGAAAGCATCGCTCATCTCGCTACTGTTGAGCTCGAAAGATCGTAGAAGGGGCGTGCCAAAGTGGCTTCCCGAGGTGGGCGCCCCAAGGTGGCTTACCCCTATATCTCGCTTATTCGGAGAAATTGAGAGCTCGCTCTTGGCAAGTGGCATACGGGGAGGGTCTACTTTACAATTATGTGGAAATCCCAGATTTCGTCCCTGAGCTTGGACTGTGCCTTTAAGACACCGGTATCCTTCCGCTATGTACGCATTTAATTCAGTTCCGCAAGCGCGTTCAGTCGTCATTATCACAATCGTAGAAGCGATGCGGTTGTTTTTGAAAACAAAACAACTAGAATCATTCTCAAAACAGCCGATTCGCTTCTATGATTGTGATAATGAGACTTTGCGGACTGAACACGAGTGCGGAACTAGATCATAGATAATTTCAGCACACCCTTCCTCTCCCAATCTTTGAGATTGAACAGTTTTTGGAAGAAACACTGCGGCATGATCCGTGTGAAAGAAGCGATTTTCGAAACATTCAACTCCCTCCTGCTAACTGCCTATTCCAAACTCCGCTGATAGTTAGGGCAAACTCGGTGGGCCTACGCTATAGCATATGGCACCGAGTTGGCGTCAACCTTCAATGGGGAGCGCAACTTATCACTGGAATCCACGCCGACGTTATTCTCAACCGCCTACAATCCTATTCATAATCCAGGTGGGTCGTAACTGTGACCAAGAGAAAAAAGATAGCAGGACTTGACGATTTGGACTCTCGAGCCAATTTTGAGGTGTATTATTCTTAAAATGAATTTTTCTATTATTTACCATTACCATTTTACCTAACAGCTATTTTTTACGCGAAGATAGCCTGGCATTCTGTGGCTCCACCTTTCTTGCGCCTAAAGCTGAGGTCACCTCTGTGATCATCACAGCGTTAGCCTAGACCTGGTCTGAAGCAGTCCCGAAAAAAAAAAACCACACAGAAAGCGATACAGTGAGAGGTGTAGGAAAAATATGTAGATCAGGAATAGCAAGTCTCGCGGCTGGAAAAAGTGGTAGAGCAGCAACACAATATACGTTGGGAAAAAGGCATGGTCCGGATGCCGCACAAAGAAATGAACGAATGGGAAATTCAAGACATCCACAGCTTTTGAGAGCTATCTATTAGCAGTGGTGTGGAGCTATTCGCGCTGGAGTAAGCCGTAGACGGCGAAAATACCACAGAGGTTAGGAAAAGCCTGTAACTGAGGCTATAAGCGCTAGAACATGCAAAACATCTTTTTTTGCAAAAGACCCAACAGTTGTTTTAGTAATCGACGAGAACTACTCGCTCATTAGAGACAACAGTCGCGATTAAGAGGTTTGTTGCGTCTCCGCTACAAAATTGTAAGTCTGATCTTCTTTACGGCGGGAATCAGTGAAAAGTAAAAAAATGCCCATGAACAAGTTAGGAGAAGAGCAAGAGTAGTGCCCTTCCACCTACAAATCTAGGCGTTACAATATAAGGATTTTGAAACGAAAAAAGGGTCTATAATTATCCGATCAAATGCAGACACTTCAAAGGAAACTCACTACCTAATCGGAGCAGCGTTCTATTGCAGAAGAGCTCCACAGGCACTGATTTTGGGAGAATTATCCAGTATTGAAAGCGCAGTTACTTCGTTGTATCCTCTCTGAGAAGAGTGGGAACTTTGATTTCTTATAGAAAACCCGACTTTTATTTTCACTCAGTTTTGTCATCACAACTTTTATTGCAAGACCTGTTACTTGACGCAGTGTTCACAACTAAAAAATTGCACTTTTTTCAGAACCGTGTGCTCTGGGTCATTAAGAGAAAAGAAGTGAAGAAAGAAGGACAAAAAAATGGGCAGGAAGAGGGAGAAGATCACGAGGATCATCCCGATTTTCATAATGGAAAAGTTGTCTGTATAAAGTCAGGCTCCGTCCATACGTGGCGAGAGCGCGCGATTACGCAAAATCGATGATCATCGTGGGCACACGATTCGTTAGCCGCTCATAGGCGCTCCTTCTCGCGCGCCCTCGCCCGATCGCTCTCGCACGCTTACGCCGGCATCACGAAGCAAGCAGCAAGTTTCAAGCTCACTGCTCCATCACTAAAGCAGGTGGCACTAAATCTGTAGCAAAACTACTGCCCTTGTTTTCCATAATCCCACCACGGAAGTAGAAAACCGTGGGAAATCATCAGCCGTTGCGCCGACTCGGGCGATTGATCACCCGATCAAATGTTTTCAATCGAATCAACACGAGGTGGGGGGTGTTTTCAAGTGTTGATTTGCGGTCAGCGTTGAGGAGCGTCGAGAGGCGCACGGCAGCGGGAGCGCCCGCTCTCGCGACGTATGGACGCTGCCTCACAAAACAACGATCAAATGATAGAAACGACTGCAACCATAAAGAAGGCTCCGAATCGACTTGATTGGGGTGACTAAACAAGCGGCCTACTCCACGTGAGAAGAGCGCATACCCATAGTATGGTTGTGCCCTGGGGCGGCATGCATGAACGCAGCGAACGGTGTCAGGGAGCCGCTCCGCGTGCCATACGCGCAGCGTCGAACAACGAAGCGGCCCCGAAAATCAGGCACCTCAATACACGCCACGAAATTCGGGGCCGCCCCGCTGCTCGACGGTGCGCGCATGGCACGCGGAGCGGCTCCCTGACACCGTTCGCTGCGTTCATGCATGCCGCCCCTGGACGAAAAGACCGAATATGGAATAGATTCGAATGGCCCCTTGAGGTCCAAACTTCGAATAGATTCGACTGACCCCCTTTTTTGACGTCTGAATTTCGATTAGATTAGAATGAATTCGATTCAAATATATTCGAATAACTTCGTATCGGCAAACTGGAAATAGCCTCTGTTTCCGAGTGAAATTTACTGCCATTGATGGTATGCCTGTGTACCAGGTTGTTCGATAAGTTTTATCGTTCGATTAGAAAAACACAATTTTATGGTTCAAAATACACTTTATTATTCAGTATAATCTCCCTGAACATTAATACACTTGCTCCAACGATCCTCTAATCTGTGGATCCCACCCCTGAAGTGAGAATCCGGAAGGTCTGCAAAATACGCTTCAACAGCCGTTATGACCTCTTCATTTGATGAAAAACGCTTGCCACGCATAAATTTTTTGAGTTCTGGAAACAAATGGAAGTCGCTGGGGCCAAATCTGGTGAATACGGTGGATGCTCCAACAATTTGAACTTTAATTCATGGATTTTAGCCATTGTCAAAATGATCTTGTGACACGGTGCATTGTCCTGATGAAGAAGGATTTTCTTCTGCAAACCGGGTCTTTTTTTTAAGAATTTTTCCCTTCAACTGGTCCAAAAAGTTGCAATAATATTCAGAATTAATTGTTTCACCAGTTTGCAAGTAATCCACGAACGAAATTCCTTTCGCATCCCGAAAAACTGATGCCATAACCATCTTGGCCGATTTCCAGACACGAACTCGTTTCGAAGCCGAACAACCAGGTACACACCACTCGTTAGCCTCTTGTTTTGATTCAGGATCATGGTGATAGACCCAAGTCTCATCCATAGGGATGAATCGACGCACAAATTCCACTCTATCCTTTTTAAAACGCTATAAATGTTGCAGAGAAAGTCGCATTCGAATGTGTTTTTGTTCCATTGTTAACGAATGCGGCACCGATTGTGCACACAGAAAAAAACACTAAAACCCAAAATTTCATTTAAAATATGGCTCACACTTCCTAATGAGATGTGTAAAGCCTCCACTGAATCTCTCTCAGTCAATCGACAATCTTCCAAAACCATATCCTGCATTTTGGCTATGATTTCTGGTGTTGATGCGCTTTTTGGACGTCCTTCACGTGGATCGTCTTCAAGGCTTGTACGACCATGTTCAAATTCAGCAACCCATCTTTCTACTGTTCTAATTGTATGTGAACAATCATTATACACTTTTAACATTCGTTCGTGAATTTCTTTTGATGCTAGAAATTTCTTTTGGTGCCTTCCAAAAACGAGAATTTTATCACTGCACGATATTCAATTTTTGCCATTGCTGTGACACGGCGACAATAAATGGCTTGTAAACAAAGAATGAATTGACAGATTGAAATTAACTTCACAAAAGTTCATATGAAGAGTGTACCAACAAAACAAAAAAATTTTGGGCTAGTAGAAACGCCCTCTCTTATCGAACGACAAAACTTATTGAACAACCTGGTACATCGAACAGCAGGCTTCGAACATCAAACAGATTCGAATGACCCCTTTTTTCGAGTGCCGAATTCCATATAGTAACCGAATGGTACGATTTTACAAATTCCGAATTCAAATACATAGGTATTCAAATGGCAATTATTCGAGTAATTCGATTCGAATCTAGTCGAATGGCACAAACACAACTTGTAGCGAAAAAAAATCCTGGTTTTACCTCAGTGATGCCTCGAAGAGACTACAGCAGCCGATTTGTTTCTATAATCGAATCATTGCGATC
This sequence comes from Aplectana chamaeleonis, assembly GCA_029168955.1. Classification (NCBI taxonomy): domain Eukaryota; kingdom Metazoa; phylum Nematoda; class Chromadorea; order Rhabditida; family Cosmocercidae; genus Aplectana; species Aplectana chamaeleonis. The sequence goes on from JAPDOI010002024.1 coordinate 75,302, forward strand.
AAGCTGGACTAACTTGCAAAGAGTTGACAGCGATTATGGCGCCAACTTCAAATGCTCTTTGAGAGTATTGAAATCGTATTTTTTTTTACTTACAAGTAGAGATTTTTCGCTCCCTGCCGCAATTTTCGTGCAGCACCTACATAGGGCAAGCCCAACTATACAAAAAAAAAAACGGAAAAATCTTTTCAAGCCATTGATGATGCCTTTGAACGAGAGCTACATAGCTTCAGTTGAAAAAGTATTCTCGGTTTTTAGGCTGATAGTCAATGTGAGAAATCATTGAAAAACACGAACAGAGAAGTCATTTACCATATTCTCGGCGGCCAACTGATGAAGCCGTCCATTTACATCTCGAATAGCATCCTCCACTGATCCGTCCGATGGTCTCTAAAAATTGAAGCATTGAAAAAAAGGAATAAAACGAAGTAAATAAAATTAATAAATAGATGATGGAGTTCTCTCGAGACCTTGCTCGTCTGGCTGCTGTGCGGTTCTTCGTCATCAAAATCGCCGAATGTCATGCAATAGTAATCGGGTGGACGGCTCATGATTGCATCCACCATATTAATGGGGGCAAAAGAAGCCGGAATCAGTCACTTGTCAATAACTGATGATCGCTGAACTATCCATGAATGGGAAGGCAGAAGCATTGACGGACAATTCGAACAGAGCACGGATGACGACTGAGTTCCCGAGGGGACAGCGGAAGTGTGTGATTTGTCAAGTTTTGGGCAAGAAAGTCAGATGAGTGGCATTTTGCGTCGGGACTATGTTAAACGAGTCGAAAGAAAGAAGCCATATTCCAGGAATGAGAAATTGAGAAAAGGAAAGGAGGGTGAACTATCAGTATGATATGATAGGGTTATCCACAGCTGGAGTTGATAAAATCAAAAGCTCTTTGGATTTTGAATGTGGTACCCATAAGTTCCGTAAAATTTTCCAAGGTTTCTGAAATTTCTCACAATATTCCGCAACTTCCTTAGTCTTTACTGAGTAACCTCTCATAACGGTGCTGATAGTTGGGAAACTCGATTAATTTCCGCGAATGTCCAACAAGATGCTTCTTTATGGCGCGAACAAAGTTTGCGAGCTTTAGTGCATTGATCTCGTTGGGAGTCATCTCCTAAAAAAAGTCTGGGGCTTTCTTGAAGAGCTCTGCAATTCGCAGTTCGCCTCGAGCGAGCGTGTCTTTTTCGTCTGAAAATCGTCATCAGCAATTGTATTTTGTCATGATCGACGCCATTGGCCCCTGATCAAAATGGAGAGCTCTTTAGGAATGTCATAGAGATTACTTAATTTAAAGCTCGTAATATGTGATTTTACCTATGATAATAGGAGAAATAAAGTTCCGGAAAGACACATATTTATCACGTCTTCAAAATTGTTTGGACACTTCGAATATTCGAATAGTCGGATAAATGAATTTTTCCCTGCAATCTCAGGGTGTATTCCAACTTTCCCTGTTTCCTTTAGTTAGTCAAGGGTATTCATATAATGTAAATCAACAATTATTCGATTATTCGACTAATTTTGGAATAACTGGTAATTCCAGTTTTATGAAAGGGTATAATTCTTACTTATCCTTCATAAATTAAGGGAGCCTCCCCCCCTGAAGTAATTTTTGGAGGCGAGAACGGTCCGAATACATTCTGATATTGAGGCGAAAGTTCAAATTATTCAAAATAGTTGAATATTCGATGCGACTGAGTATAAGAGTGATAGCGTTTTGGACTGGTACGATTTGTTTGTTGAACGTTTTTTCTAGCAATTTGGGGGGTACTAAGAGCGTCAAAACTTTTTTTAAATTCGATCTAAAACCTTCTCATGGGGGTTATTTGGTGTTCTCATCTCAAGTTTGAGGGTTATCTGTCGATTTTCCCAAACTCTCGCCTAAAATCGTTCAAAGACCCCAAGCGGGAGAAATTTTGGAGGCAAAACGCGACTTTTGACGATTTTCGGAACGCTACGATAGAAATAACTCAAAATGTTTCTCTAGGAGTTACTTGGAGTGCTAAACACAAATCTGAAGTCCTCTAATCGATTTTAGACAGCTTACGGTAGATTACGGTGGGTACACGGTAGTTCGGCCGAAGTCTCAGAATTGACTCAAAATTTCTATGCGGGGTTCATTCGGGGTGCTCGAACGAATGTAATGTCCATTTGTCATTTTTTGAAATGCTAAGGTAGGTTTTGCCCACTAAATGACATTGTACTTACCGTAACCTACAATAAACTTAAGAATTCTGGAAACTGAACCCCAAATTCGTTTTCAGCACCCTAATTGAACTCTACAAGTTTTAAGCAAAATACGAGAAAAAAATGCCAGATGGGTACCCTTGCCTCTTCGCGAAGCTTGAAAAACCCTTATAACTTCTTAGAACCTGCAGCTCGGAGCGGGATACTGCGCACTTTTACTATTGAACCACAAGAGATACTAATGATACTAGTCGTTTTCGCAGATGCGTTTACCACTAAAAGCACTTCCCTTGTTAGTGAATTTTAATACAATCAAATGGTTTCGGTGAGGCAGCCGCTAGGCTTCGTCATCGAACCAAAACTCATATATCACTAGCAGAAAACGAAAACAAGAAGTTCACTCAATTCCATGAACCAACCCGCGGGTAGTGGATTGTTCATTGACCATCGACCAAATCAGGATAGGATACGTGAGAAGGCAAGGCAATAGAAAGCAGCACTCAGAAAAGAACAAAATTAACGAGAGTCTGCTCGTTCCCAGTCAGTTTTACGACTGCGCTGTACCAGAACTCGGTACTTGAATGTACCAGATAAGTACGAAATTGAAGAATCTTCATGTATTTCATGTTGATATAATCAGGAAAGTAAGTATTTTCACAGGACGGGCATCCATCATGTGTATATATGCAGTATTTGCGAACCATAATGAGGTCATCTATGTGGATGTGGGAAAGAGCGAGAAAACCAGTCCAAATTGTCACTTCTTGCTCGTGGGAATGGGCATCGCCGAGAGAAATTCGCTAATGAGGAAATATGTAGTACTTAAGGCCCCCGTCATAGTCGGCCGAAAAACCGGTCGTCCTAGTCCCACCCGATCGATATCTATGAGACACACACAGGACGGGAAGAAATGAAGTGATAAAAATCATCCTCAACTGAAAAATTCCACCTTCTCTATGTCGTCTTTGGTCGTATCAGGTGGATTTTTATCATTCCGGACGGTTTTTATCAGTTGGGGTCAAACTTTATCATATCATAGGACGATTTTTATCATTCGAGGATGATTTTTATCACTTCATTTCTTTCCGTTTTGCGTGCTTCTCATACCTATCGACCGGGTAGGACTAGGACGGCCGCTTTCGGCCGACTATGACGGGGGCCTAAGGCTATGAATAGAGTGTCCGCAAATGCAGTCGAGGTCGATTCAGTTTGGACTTCAAACAACTTTCTCGAGCACTGTCTTGTCTTGAATGAGAGCAAAATGGTTCCTCTGGATATCCCTGGAAAAGGGAGAGGTCCAGCGAGCTCTTAGAATAAAAAAAAACAACAACATTATGACAACGTTCTCATTCGAAAACTTCAAAAATGACAAGTATGTAATAAATAAATAATAAATAGAATAATAAAAAATAAATAAATAAAGTGTAGGAAGCTCAGGTCAATCCCTGAGAAGCCTTGAATGTATATGTTTCTTATGTGTTTGTAGTTTCTAATAAAAGTTGGCTCACTTTTAATCGGAGGTTGAATCGGCTATCTCACTAGATCCAGAATACTTTTGCAGACTCACAAGGAAAATGTTTAGAGCGTCTAACACATCTGCGTGAACGAATTACATTTCTAGTAATTCTCGGGCCTTCGTAGTGAGACTGCGCAGTATCCCGCCCCGAGCTAGTGGTTCCAAGATGATGAAGGCAGCATAATGCTCGCAAACGTGTTTGAGATAGCTACGGATATATAATCGTATGACTCAGGACGCAACGTCTACGCATTTTGACCTTACTTTGTGGCCAGGCCTTCAGGCTAGCTGTTCAGTTTCGAGGAAGGCGCTAAGCGCCGACAGCTCACCTGTGAAGAAGTTTCATAATTTTGGAAAGTTTCACTTTTGGAGACTTTTGAATCTTTTGAAACTTTCAATAAATTTTGCAGCCTCCATTGTGCAAGCATTGTGAATTAGTACAATAAGTAAACCCCATACATCGGCGGCGGTGGAAATCACCCGTTTTGGAGGAGACGGCAAATACAGGGGGCGGGCAGATACAGGGACGGGGCCAACTTCTTACTCTTGTCAAGAAAGGCATCAAAACTGCAAAGTTTCGCGAAAGTTCTTCGAGAAGAAGCGTCTTCAGAAAACTCGAAAAAGCTTCTTTCTTGAACTTTCGCTCTCTGTTGAGCTTTAGGTGTTTAGTGGATCCCTCAGACTCCGTTCGTCGTTGAGACTGAGAGCTGCAACAACCCTTAAAGGCAGTGTTCACGATAATCTTCGATTTTGAGATTAATCGCTAAAACGGTTGTTTGGCATCCGGGTAGAACTGAAATGACGAAGAAATCAAGAAAAACGCCCTAGAAAGGCATCAAATCCTTTACTCTCACCCCACCTTTTTACTCTCACTGGAAATTTTTGTTGTGACAATGAAATCTTTTGTGGGCCCTTCCCTAGGGATTCTCTACTCTTTACTGCTCCGTCCTTTCCTTCGGACCTTAACTAGTACTGTTTTGCCCAAAATATTCTTCCATTTTTTATTAACCCCAATTTTTACCGGTGACAACCACCGTGAACATGTTTACACAGTCGGACAGCTAGTCCAGGCCAGGGAATAATGTCACCGAAATAAGACATTTTAGTGCGTTTCTCGCCATTTCTTCGTAATTTTTGTAACACTTGGTGGCCAACGCATTGTTTTGAGTAGAAAACTCGAGAACGAAAATCATCGTGAACACTGCCTTCAAATGATGTTAATCCATGGTTGATAGCGGGTTTTGAAGCCAAATGATCGCAAAGGTGTGCAATTCAATGGAACTCATTAGGTATATATGCATGTGCCACGGCAAAACTTTAAAAATTGATGGATTGCAGTGACTACAGCGGAGGGAATCTAGGAGTGCATAGGAAAAATGTAGAAGGCTCGCATATCAGTACCGTGCAAAAGTCTATTCGCGTGGCATTGCCGCAAATAATGTTTTTATACGTATCTAGGCTTGCCCTTAGCGAAACTTGATGAAACTTTAGTATGTTATGGGGCATCACAACGCTTGCTTTACATAAACATAAAATTGGTTTTTGAGCGTGCAGTTTTTTAACATGGAATTTTTTTTATCATTTTGTGGTATTATTTCAAATAAGGACTTTTCCCTTGAAACATGGCTATTACAATTCGAAACCCGTAGCAACTATTCGCCATTGGGAGATTTTCGGAACCCTTGTATAAACTTGTAAAAAATTGATCTCTATTGAAATTTGTTTAGAAATAAATTCGAAAGAAAATAATGCGATATTGCACCTATTAAGTATCTCTCTTAGACGTTATCGAAAAATAGCGAAATTTATGTTCCAGTTGTACTTTGTCAAAGCTTATAAAGCACATATCTTGTCATGGTTCCGGGGTGAATAATTTTATAGGGGTAAATTTCCAAAAATTGACTCCAACCTGTTCAATTTTCGGTCTTCAGAAAAATTCTGATAGAGACTGATAGAGACTATTTTCTCACAAAGCTATACAACGGTCCCGAAGACTTTCGAATGGCGAATAACTGCTACGGGTTTGGATTTATAACAGCCATGTTTTAAAGGAATAGTCCTATTTTTAGATAATACCTCAAAATGTTAAAAAAATTTCATATTTAAAAACTGCACGCTCAAAAACCGATTTTGTGTATGTGTGAAGCAAGGGTTGTAAAGCCCCATAACATATCAAGGTTTCATCAAGTTTCGCTAAGGGAAAGCCAAGATACGTTTAAAAACAATATTCGCGGAAACACCACGCGAATAGAATTTTGCACGGTACTGTACGTAGGACCAAAATCAAACCTCAGCCAGAGAGATCAAGCAGAAAAGGGCTTAGTTCAAGATTGTATGAAAAGTTTTGAGTCATTTGAAATGCTTCAGTTTGAAATGAAATGTATGCAGACCGTTTTGTTAGAGACCTAATCTTACTTGGAGATGCATAGTGCAGAATCTCATGAATAAACTCGGAGATGAGTCCATTGTCACTTAAGGAACCTCTAAACTGCAACAACCGACCTGAGGTTGCCCTCATGAGCCATAGAAACGCACAATGACTCCACTTCACCTCAGGAATTAATTTGATTCCAATCAATCTGATTCGCTGAATGCTTGTTAGTCACACTCCGAGAACAAAAAACTGCGCTCATTGGAAAGGACACAACGGATATATACTACTGGTGGAACAGAGGAAGATGAGGAGATTCATGTTAAGCAGCCAGGTGTGCCATAACCAGGTACGAGGGCGGTTATGACTAGATGTGAGAATCGATAGATGAGGGGCGTATACCTCATGGTGGAAATAGCGAATGGAATGCAATAGCAGTCAGTGGCTGTTGGAAATTCTCAAGAGGAACGAGGCTGGCGGCATCCTGTTGAGGAGGCAAAAACCATGAAAGGACAAATAACGATGGCCTTGGACGGTGAGAGTCTGAACAGAGCAATTACGCCCATAGGGAGGGCTGCAAGATTAGCCCATTTCCGCCACTGGACAATTGACTGATTTGTAATCGATGAAAAACCATAGGCAGTGGAGTAATAAAGCGATTTCGATGTGGGATACAGTGAGCGGCGAACCGTAAACACACACACAGTACGGGAGTCAGCTCGTGTTGTTGGACCAGCTGCGCTGTGTTCGCATAGAAATCGGATGAAACCCGTCCATAGTCCGACCAGTGACAGGATACCTCAACGCGAACTGGACGCGAGTAACACGCGGTATCGCTAGCATAATGTGGTCGCCTTCATATGACATGTGGACACAGTTATCGCCGCTTTTGTCCCCAAAAGAAAGTGTCACATATATCAATGCACTAAGCACATCATGGATCCAGTCCAGCAAATAGTTGTTTGTCATCAGGTAAAAAGATTCGATGCTCACTTCGAAAGCTGTCCAGTAACAGAGCAAGCTAGCAGTGGGTCATAATTATTGATACAGCACGGTTTTTCCCACTACGCTCTTTCCAGATCAACCTATTGTTGGAAAGCATAAGCAAACTGAGAGGTTTTTTTTTGGATCAATGTCGAAACCTTCGAACAACAAGGCTTTTCAAAACGATGTGAAAGTTTCTGTGAAACGTTTCCAATCAATTACTTTTCACAAAGCTGGGAATACGGCTTTCACTATTAAGTGGGTCCGGACCATTCGCACAAGAAGAAAGTCAGCTAAGTTTTCTTTGTCTGCGGGTCATTCGATGAAGTGTTAGCGCAACTTTTCCTGCACCTAGTAACCTTTATGGCAACTCGAAAAGTTCGACCTGCCTCCAATTTGACATTGAAATGTCGAGGAAAATTCGAGTACTGAAAATCTTCAAATGTCCCTAGTTCTTTTCCATCAGGGCTATTTTAAAGCACAGCGCGTTTAAATTCTATGGAGACCAGATTACAACAACGAAATGGGTTAACGATTCTTGGGGAATTAAAAAAAAACAATCTCCATCATATGCTCATTAGTCAACGAGATCAAGGCACCCAAATTTGCTGCCAGGTTTCATGGATAGCATTTTATCTATTCATATTTGTTTTGTCATTTTTCGAGGATTTGTTCTCGTAAAAATGAAAAAAGTAAAAAAAATGATTTCTCTGAAGCAAAAAACGAATTTTAAAAAGTGAGCTCTAATCAAATAATTTTATTGAGTAATAAATACACTGTCCATAACACTCAACTATGAGGTGGATAAAGGAAATATGATGTGAAGTGTTATCTTTTCAATCCTAAAAAAAACAGAAACCCTCACCAAAGGAAATTTGTGAGTCCGTTAAAATGATAAAATCCAATATTGACATGATTCAAATATTCTATTAACTAAGAAATCCCTGAAGGCTGGAAAAAGAGAGCCATAGACATTTAAAAATTTTTCGGCACCCAAAACCCGCTCTATTTGATTTGCGTTTTGATATGAAGTTTTCTCGAGAGGGAAAATCGGATAGAGGAAGGATTCAGATGTCGACTGGTATATCTCATTTGATCGAAAGTTCATAGGACTAGGGGAAGTTCGCTGACCAACATTCAATACAAGACTTCAGGACGAACCTTATAGAAAGAGGTCTTACTGAATTTAAGCCACAATTTTCGGATGAAAAACCTAAACTTTTAGGTACATAAGGCCCAACAAGAAGAGGAGAAGGCTGGTGTTATTGTCTGTCCGAAATTTGCCGAAGTCGCCCTCTGTTGACGAGGTTTGGTTTTCCGTTGTCTTTAAATTCCCGACTGAACAATGAAACTTCACATAAGCTGAATTACAGCAAACTGAGGACCCAGCCAGATTGCGAAAATCTATAACCAGCAGTAAACCATTTGCCGAATTCTTGTGGCAAAGTGACAGACCTGAACGTAAATGAAATTCAGTAAGGCCGCCTCAAATAACAAAAACAACTTTCTCCAAAACGTTTCGAAGAGAGATTATGACAAGGATGAAATCAAAGGTAATGTGATATCAGTAGGGCTACAGGACCGTATGCTAGTCAAGAGACTTACGAAGAGCAAATCAGCATAAAACTCGCAAAAAATACGACTTTCTCCTGTCTGGAAGGAAGGGTTGAAAGTACCGCCCTGCCATGACACAAAACATTCTACTCTTGGAACGAGTTTGTTGGAAATTAACCGGGAATCAATAGCAGATATGAGTCACGGCAATGATCCGGGCAGCTAACACCCTGTGAGGCACTGAGAGGGAAACGAAGGACGTCGTCAAGCGTCAAACAGCTTTTCGAAGATCCGGAATTTGATGTGCTCTGGTCGCGACTTTGAACAGCTTAGGCCAGTTTCGAATCAGTTTCTACTTCTCCGAGGAAATACTGTCAGGGTTGGGGTGCCGTTACGACGTTGGCTGACACTGGATAATGGCTTGGCTCAACATAAAAGAAGAAGCGAAAATAGAAAGGATCTCCAGATCCGCGAGATGCATTCCGTTACCTAACACATTCACTAGAAACTAAGCGGAAGCGGCGGATCCGTCAGATGTTGCTTACGCTCCGCCCATTTGATGAGACAGCCAAATCATCCCCGTCACGGCGAAAAACGACAGTAAAATCTAAATTAAGCGCTAGGAAGGATGGAGGTCTCTAGATAGATGAAAACAATTCTTGCAAATCACACTGCTCCTTCCAAGCACTCAACATATTCATGTGATGAACATGGAGAATTCATTTATTATGGAAACGTAAGCTAGTTGACCCCACGTATCGAATTGCTGTCGGAATCCTCGTTACACTGATCGGCCCCATTTTATTTAAGCGCGAAACACTCTCCGATAATGTTCTTAAGGCCTTTAACCCCCTCTCCCTTCCGGGAGAAGGCGAAAATATAAAATGAGACCTCCTCGCCTCCCTACCCTGAAAGTCATGCAGATCAGCGTCGAATCACCAAACAAAGACCAGGCTGCTTTAATCTGCAATACGTCGCGCATTCGGCTTCAGAGTATGTTACATGCTCGAAAGTGTTTTGCGTTTTCACCGTGACAAGCGAGTTCAGCCGACTTTCAAAGAGGTGCTTTTACTTTCCCAGACAAATCCGGAGCCAATTTCGCCTATCCTATGAGGTATAGAGGCATTGGTTGATCATGGGAAGTAATGAAAACAAGAAGTCTCTGGTTAGCGGAAGATTCTTCATCTGCTACTATGCTACGCGGGTATCCGCAAAGGAGCATGGATAGCTTTCTCGATTATCAAACTGCACGTACTAAGTGAGGTCCTAGCCTGTACCTATTTCTCTCTCTCTCTTTTCCTTATGCAGAGAATTCTAAGGGCTAGTCAAGCGGGGGATGTGAAATCCGTGGTCAGACCTGTGAATCGCATGAACCTATTCCTAAACCAACACCGCGTTGCCCATGTCACAATTCGCGAAGAACCATATGCTTCACAGCCCAGCGCTCCCCTGGTCATTTTCAAAAGCCTATGAGTTGCCTAGAAGTCGGCCCGTTTTGCAACCGCTACTGGTCTCCAATACCGTTGCTGTTCTTAAATTCTAGGACTGCACACTTCCATATGAATATCCCACGGATCTACGAGTAGATGCGCCGCAAACCCGAAATGCACCTCAAGCGAACAGCAACAAACTCGAGGTTCACCGCAGCATCGTATAAGCGTCCACAAATGAAGGAAATACCCAACTGCTCTCCAATCATTCGCCTGTCATTAGCCCACTTGCCTTGACTATATCTCCTAGATTCGGCGGAACCTTAAAGGCACAGGACACCCAGAAAATTTATTTTCAGATTTTATGCTTATCTTGGAGAGAGTCACACGCTGATTACAGTGGTGTTCTGAAATCGTCCAAGGCCCCTTCGAACAGAGTTATGGCTCTTCAAAGATGCCTTGATTCTGAGGATGAAAAATTGGTGGACGAGTTGTCTCAGGCCTGTATTTCTCTTCATTCGCAATCGCCGCACGAGAGCGAAACAGGATGAGGAGATAGACCGGCAATGGACTCAAGAACGATGACTTGTTGGAATTCATCGATCCATCAAGCCGCTATCGAGTTCGGAAATCTGTGAGGGGGTCGGGCCTGTGGTGGTGAGCGAAGGGGGTCGGGCCTGTGGTGGTCGCTTATATCTCGCTTACTTGGAGGAAATGAGATCTGGCATTTGACACGTGTTATACAGGAGGGGTCTTCTACACAATTACATGAAAATCTCAAAATTCATATCTGAGGGTGTACTGTGCCTTTAAACGTGGTCAAAAAATGAACATGGCGATGAGGACCTATTCATGAAGTACTGAGAACCTCGTGCATTTATTAGGATAGGCGCTTCTTGTTCCAGCAATCAGGGTTAGAATGAGGAGCGAAAATGCATCCCTCGAAGGAGTTTACAGCATTTCGCGTCGAATCCACGATACCCCTAAGCTATAAGATTAATACCTAGTGGAATTTGCTGTAACCTCAGGCGAAACTTCCGGATGGTGGCTTATTTGGTTGAGACTCGACAGGTCCAAGGCAAATTTACGGCTCAGCGAATCTGCCGCGAAACTTGATCTTGGGGCCGCGAATATGCAATACTACAGAACGGCCTATGACAGAATTACACCAAGTTCACGAGACCGAGAAATTTTCGAATGTCCCCCCAAAAATGTTGCCTAGCTTCTCCGAAATCCTCCCCACTCCCAATACTTCCTTCTTCTAATAGACGGAAAAATTTCAATTGCTAGACTAGCGTTCCCCGAGAGATGCACTAAGGCCCCACCGATCCGGGTTACTGAGAAAGCAGGTGGCGCACCAGTAGTGCCGGATACGTGCATCGTGTACGCCGTGGGCCCCTCGCGAGGTTTTGCACGTTTATCAGATTCGCGGCTGTATCCAGGCGCCGCAAACCTCGAAACTGAAAAGCGCGGAGCCGAACTGATCGTAATAGCTACAAGTTTTGTAGCAGGCACAAGACTCGCGGCAAGTTCTCAACAGTTGAACCGAGATCGCAAATCAGATCACGCACCTTGACGTAGGAGTCCAGCAAGTTCCGCACATGGTTATACTACTTAGAGAAGTGCTTTGATGCAGACATATTAGATGTGTAGCATGCAGGAGTGTAAAGCGTCGTTTAAACTCCTGCCGCCGAGCGGTGCGGCACAGCGCATTTCTGTGATACTGTTCACGCCAAGCGGCACGATCAATATTGTAGGAATGCATTTCGCCGCGCCGCTTGGCGGCGGAAGTGTAAACCACGCCTAAAGCCCCTTTCATAGTTTGCCGGCTGACGTAGGCCGACTCGTTATCAAATTTGATAAGTCAAAATAGATAAGATGGATAGGATGGAGTAGATATATATTCCGTATTCGATAACGAGTCGTCCGACGTCGGTCGGGCAACTGTGAAAGGGGCTTAAAGGCAGCATACACGCTCGTAAACGTGATTGAGATAACTACGGAAATAGAATGGTATGGCTCAGATTACAACGCCTACGCATTTTGAAGCGTCAAAAACGACCCACAATGCCGCTACGCGAGTTAGAAGTTGGCCCCGCCCTGCATTTTCACGCCCCTGTATTTGCCATTTTCCTACAACGCAAGGTTGCTGGGTCATATTCACCATCGGTACTGTTGGTGGATTACCTAACAAGTGAACCACACACGTCACTGACGGCGAAGATGGCGCAGCAACCCTGCGTTGGAGAAAAAGGGCAAATACAGGGGCGTGAAAATACAAGGCGGGGCCAACTTCTTACTCGTGTAGCGGCATTGTGGCTCGTTTTTGACGCTTCAAAATGCGCAAGTGTTATAATCTATGGCATACCATTCTATTTCCGTAGTTATCTCAATCATGTTTACGAGCGCGTATGCTGCCTTTAAAGGCACAGTCCAACATCAGAACAATTCTTCTGTTTTTCTGCCTGGCTTAAAAACGCTTCAATCTGATTCCAATGTCCTTGGAATCGTGCATCACCCCCTGGGAACGGAGAATCATAACTGTGAGAAATTCGTGGCCGAGTTGTCTCGGCCCTGTTTTTTCTCTTCAATTGCGGCTATTGCACTAGAGCAGACAACAACACAAAGCTAAATCGATATCATATGGAAAAACGTATCTTTTGACCAAAATCCATGACGTGTCTTGACACGATTGAGCCGAAAGCTCTGAAGTGGGCGGAACGAATGGGTGCTGATTTTGGGGGCGGACGGAATGGGTGCTCGACTTTTCTCGTTTACTGTCGTTTTCTGGGCCAAATTCCGGTCCGCAATTGCGGACAACGGCTGTTGCATCAAGCGTCTTGTGATAATCGTGCTGCGAGAAGGGTGAATCGTTACGGGAAAAAGCGGCCCCAGCACGGCTAACACGTGTCGTATGATGCAATAACCGTAGTCCGCAAATGCGGACCGGAATCTGATCCAGAGAACGACAATAAACGAGAAAAGTCGAGCACCCATTCCGTCCGCCCCCAAAATCAGCACCCATTCGTTCCGCCCACTTCAGAGCTTTCGGCTCAATCGTGTCAAGACACGTCATGGATTTTGGTCAAAATATACGTTTTTCCATCTGATATCGATTTAGCTTTGTGTTGTTGTCTGCTCTAGTGGACCACCCGGACGCCCGGACCAAGCAGTCCTAGCATCATTAACACGGGCCGCATGATGCAATAGCCGTTGTCCGCAAATGCGAACCGGAATTTGGCCCCAGAGAACAAAAGTATGCTGGTGTTGAGGTTCCACGTTTGGCAGGGTTGCTACACACAGCGACCGTACCATAATATCGAATTTTACCCACGAGCTTGGACTGTGCCTTTAAGGAGATCGATGGTAACACTCATTATAGAAAGCCCTTTAATGTTATCTGTAGAAAGTGAAAATTTGGTCTTGGGTAAGTGAAAACCGGTTTGATTGTGTTCGCGAACCATAACACAGAAGTCACAAAGGGGTTTCTATCTTGAGTTCCACCTCAAGCAAGGGTAAAACGAAGCCTGCAACTCAACCATCACCACAAAGGCTTGCAGATGTACGGAGGCGTCCTGTCGCTAAGTGCACCTTGATCTTGTAGCGGCACAAAGCAGGAATGAAAGGTTTATTGGAACTTGAAGCTGGGATGGAAGCAATAGCCAGCTTGGAAGTCGAGCATAGAATTAGGGAAAATAATATATTATGCATTGAAAGCAAGGGAAACTTGCGGATAAGGGAAAGAGGAGGGAATGCAGGGAATCATCCAAGAGAAGATACGACCCGATATGTACGTTGACAAGAAATGCGTGGAATTATCTGGCAACTGTGGACTGCTATGGATAAAAAATATAGTCTCAACCCTATCTATACACATACTAAATATATAATATGATACATAAGAGCACCGAACTGTACTAATACAAGTATTAATAAAACAATATCCGAACTTAAATAAACTATGCAATAAATAACGAAAACAAAAGCCAACAACAATTACTACTTACACATAACAAACTATTAGGCTGTTAAGGAAGTCCTGCACCCAATGCTGCCGGGGACTTTACCTGTTTATCTGTGATCTTTCGATCAAGTGTGGTACTTCATTTGAAAGCTCAACTCTCGACTCCTATTTAAAGGCGTTCTTAGTATTAGAAACTCGAAAGAGTGTACCAGCTTCAAATTTAACATCGAAATTTAGATGATGCTTTTGGCCCCAAAAATCTTCAGTTCAAGTTTATAGAACATTGGAGCCCTGTAAAGACAAGATTATTGCACCAACACAGGACCACGGAATTCATTCAACGGTGCAAATTTCGCATTTTTTTGGAAATTTTTCGAAACTGACAATTTCTGTTATATCATCATTACCCAACGACCAAACCTAATATTTTAGTACTTTGTACACTATCTTGTCTAATGATGATTATTTTGTGAATCATCGAACTTTTTTTAAATTCGATTTTTATAATTTATTGGGGACTTCGGTTTTTTTTTCGATAGTTGACAAAATAGTAATCATTAAATAAGGCAGTGACAACCACACTTCACTAGAGAGCTGGGAGCCCAAAGTCACTGCATACTGACGACATGACAGACAATGTCATTTTTGAGAAAATTTCAAAAAATACAAAGTTCGTTCCATTGGAGAAATTCTATTGGCCCATTTCGGTACTGTAGTCTAGTCCTCAGCGGCTGAAGACGGGAAAGATGAGAAGGAGAGGCATTCTATGAATTTTGATGCCAAAAACCTCCTTTACGTTTTTATGTAAAATTCGAAGCAGGTCTAGTTTTTCAAGTAGTGGATTACCGCGTTGAGATAAAAGAAGAGTTGCACTTTCCATTAGTGTACCACAGAACATCACAGATCAACAGAGGAAATTCCGCTGACAAGCATTTTGTGTAGGGCTTTCTTACCGGCCAGATACATATGCACGTTTGCTTATGATAGACTCATTGAGGAATCAAAACTGGTCAAAGTGGCTGTTTACAACGAAATCAATGCCATTTATTGTACTTCCGATTGAACGATGACGTCTTCAAACCTATTCTGTTGCTGCTGCAGGGTTCGACTCAACCTGATTTGGTTGCAGAGGGGGCCGCAGCTTTGGGAGACGGGGAAAAAGGGGGAGGGAAGCAGCGACTGAACCGGACACTTTGTAAAAATAGTTGGTATTCAACGGTGCAAGATTTTACGGAAACTTGAACCAGACGGCCTAATCTCACCCTTATCTTTTCGGTGAGGAATGATTGCTTCGGTGAAGATTTACCGAGCAGCTAAGTGAAAACAGCGCTGCGGCTTCGGTGGTGCAGTGCGATAAGGCGTTTCCCCGGGGAGGGAATATTCTGGTTCAATCTCGCCCGGAGCCAGGAGTTTCGCGCTCAATTCAGCACCTTATGAAAACACGCTATGACGTGCATTTCGACGTTAAACTGCAGTTACGGCGAAAAACATCCAGAAATCGTGTAAGCCTAATCTTTCCGCCAAACTGAGTAAAACCCCATAACTCGGTTGGGAAGTCTTTGCCAGCTTTAACCGTAAATTTGAAAACGTCAGCGGAAGCAAAATGATTGGTGGGAATTTTGTTGGAAATTGTGTTTTAGACTAGATGTGATTCCCTAGTGAGCAAAATACCCAACTATAAACCGAATACACACGAACATGCGGGAGGCATCCGTCAATGACATCATGCAGGTGCAAACGGCGTGGAGAGAAGTGTCAGTGATGAGCACTCGTCTTTTTCCTCATAGGATTAGGAGGAAGTGGTGTTGTGGGTCACAGTGGTTATCTAATGCGACCGATCACACCCCTACGATCCCTTGTTGTAGGCAAGACATATGGCAATGATTGAAGGTGCCGTGTAAAGCACTGCCTCACAAATCGCCTCCAAACGATCCGCAAATGGACGAGAACCGCATTCAGACGGTGCAGGTGTCGGAGCAGAACTCGACAAGCTACGATCTGTGGAGAGAACGGAAAAACACCAAGGACTCACGAAGGCCGGCGTTGTCTCTGTCAGCCGCTTCTCCAGCTTCTCTATTTCACGGTTTCGATCGATGAGCACGCGATTCAGGTTTCTGAAAATCGCAAAATCTTCAGTCGCAGGGAAGAATCTAGTCTCACATGTAGTGCTTCACACCATGATCCCTGTGATATTTCGTGTACATATATCATTAATAAGAAAACAGCAGAGAGTCTATCAGTGAAGAGAAAACTGTGCAAATCTTTTCAAGGTGCCTGCGTGTTCGGGCGGAGCGAGTCACAATGGAGATGACGGGCATCTACGCAGTTTCTTGGTTGCCCTTTAAACTCGACTGTGGCACCGCGACTTGCCCCGCCCTAATATGCGGAGGAGTCTAACCAGTGGCTTGCCTAAGCTAGCCAGTAGCCCACTTTTCAAGACTCACTATTTATTTTACCTTTCTTCCTTCAACTGCCTGCGAACGGAAAATTCCAAAACCAGGGCGAAGAATGTCAAACTCTTTTAACACACATTTACGTTCTTCGCCTTGATGCCTTGACTTTCATAATAATCACTATCATATCCACTAGTAAATTCCGAATGAGTTTGAGACCAATTATGTTAAAACAAGAGTTGTTCAACTCTGTCAGCAGAAATGAAAAAAAATCAGAGAAATAACTTTGAAGAACCCTGAAAACTTCAAAAAAAGTTTTCGTTGCGTACTCGGCATGAATGTTTTCGTTGAGTACTCGGCATGAATGTTTTCGTTGAGTACTCGGCACAGTCAGCATGAATTCTAGTGATACTTTGCGTTCCCATCTGGAGGTTGGCGCAAACTCGTTGCCATACGCTATAACACAGGTGCACCGAAGTTGTGCGAACCTCCAATGGGGAACGCAAAGTAACACTAGGAACCATGCAGGGTGTATGTATCTTCCAACAATGTGAACAAAACCTCAACTTTTCGTTTTTTCAACTCTGGTTCAAGAGGTCGTCCATCAATCTGAAACTTTGAGAGTAAAGTCTAACGAAAATGTGACTTAGCGCTACTCCGCAAATGTGGAGTTCTGCAATTTCGTATCAAATTCTATAATACTGATTGTCGACAGTAGGTTGCAGCTGCGCATCAATATCGACACGCGCGGTCGACACATTGGGCAAAAATCGGCCATTTTCAAGCTGTTGCGGACGCCTGTGAGCACTGCGTGATGCACCAGAAGCCTTTCGTATTTCTAGTTTAGCGAAAAGGCAAGGCGCGACCATTCCGCGACCTCTTCAATTCGTTAGACTAGAGCTGGCGAAACGCCTCTATTAACGTGGGAAAACTAGTGACGAAACCCCTATAGCATCATCAAGATATACTTTTTCGAGTTCTGAAGGCATGCCTGCCCACAATATTTAGTGTTTACATTCCGTGAATAAACTCCTTCCTGTTTGTTCTCAGTGTGCGAGGGCTCGCTATGTAAATCCGCTTATTAAAAAAACTTACTCCGCAAGGGCTTTCAGTTGTCGACACTGCCGCTCCAAGCACAAATCCTCATCGAGGTCTGAACTTCCGTCATCTGAGTGAGCAGCGGACCAACGGCCAGAATCCGGTCGTGGTGATCCATCTGCCATCAACGATTGTCGCTCGAACCGCGTCGTCAACATGGCACGCAACTCAGCTGATTCCTCTCGTCGCCTTGAATGAATCCATACCTCAGCTATCCCGGAAATGGGAGAACGTCTGCATCTGCGGACATATCACTGTCGACTGTGCTTGAGTGATGCCGCGGACACATTGTGTCTGCACCCTTTGAAGAAATAAACAAACATCGTGTACTCGCTCGTTCTACATCGCGCGTCAAAAGTATAAGAAAAGTGGTAAAAATCGATTTTTACAAAATAACGATAACTTCCGCAAATGATTCAAAGTGGTCAGAACTTATGGATGATGCGAAACAAACCAGGAAATTCAGCTTTGCCATCGACACGACCCAATTTTGCAGCAATATCTTGTTCACGTCAGTTTGTGCAGCAACTGTGTTCCAAAACGGTCTTCAAGGTCCTTCCCGCCTGCGGACATTCTCGATCAGAAGTTTTTAGAAGTTTTCTAATAAATTCAAGTCAAGAGCAGCACATCGGCCAATAGAAAATTGTGATCTTATGGTGACCGATCACTCCGCTGACGTGTTGTAATGGATTCTGGTCTTCACCTGCTGAAATATGCGCCAATGATGTGCGGGCTGCTCGAATACAGTATTTGAATTCTGAGGATTTCCTGGTAGTCCACAGATGTTGTGTAGTCAGTAACAAAGCCGAGGTGGAGGACACCTTCAGCTCTAGATAGTTGACGATGAGCTTATAATGCTAGGCCAGCTCTAAACACAGGGTAGGTCCCGCCAGTAGTACTTTTCTGGCTCATGAAAGTTGCATCTTGATGGCTCGAAGAAAAATCAGAACTACTGATTGGATCAACAGGATGAATTGCGTTTTGAAAGCGAGCGTAGCATTGAGGGATGTTCGTTAATCATTGGAGGCAAAGGTATCCTCTAATTGGCGTCCGTCACTGGCCGCACGACAACTGTGAACTACAAGGAGATTATTAGAATTTAGGTACTGACTGTATTAAAGTAGCCCGCACATCAGGGGTGCATATTTTTTAGTAAGGTAAGACCAGAATCCGTTCCAACTCCTCGACAGCAGGATGGTTCAGTCGCCAAAAAATCACCATTTTGAACTGGCCGATGCTCTTCTCTGACACGATTCTATAGAAAACCTATAAAAAAAACTTCTGATGAAGCTAGTCCGCAGGCAAGGAAGGACTTTCACCCTGTTCCCGGACCATATCTTCTGCAGAGGTTGACGTTACCAATAATGTGTTGCAAAACTGAGTAGCGTCGATGCCGATTTGAATCAGACGATTTCGTACCGATGAAAGCACAATCCGTACATTGCACTGATACTTTGCGTTCCTTATTGCGCGTTGGCGCAAACGCGGCGCACATACATATGTATGTATTGAGAAACGTGCATCGAGTTCGCGCCAATGCACACCAAGGGGCGCAAAGCATCAGTTCGATCCGTGCTGACTGTAAATTAGATCACGTTGAATCATTTCTTAATGTTGTCATTACTGATAGATTTTGCTTCTACTCTTTAAACAGTTGTTTTTCTTCTTGACTTTTGACGAGGTGTGAAGGCACCTTTTTCTTCAAAAAAATCGTGAAAATTTTTCTGCTTAGTTGAAATCCTGAATTTCTGCAAGAGGCAGAATCCGAATTTGGCATCCAGGTTGAATAGCAATGTTGACATCAAAGCAAACCTGGGAACTTACATTCTCCTATACTTTTGAGGTGCGCTGTATGATGCTTATACAGTAGACTAAGAATTATACTTAAAGGCAGCATACACGTTTAAAAGTTGTTGAGATAGCCCGATGCGGCTCCTAGTAAAACGCTCGCGCCACAGCGAGCGTCACATTGAGTCAGAATGACTCAAACTCGAGTCATATTGAAACACCAAAACATGCAAACTCCGCCCACTTCTTTTACAGTTCCCACTCCACCAAACGAAGTCGTCCAGATTGATTAGGATACGGTCACCTTGGCTAGTTTTTGACGCTTCCGGCAATGCATGCGTTTTAGTACACGCCGTAAATTTATGTAATAGGCATCGTTATACCAACTTTTTTCTTGCAAGCTTCGCTTTTTCAACCGAGCGGGCATGCTGCGGTGTAACTCGTCCACTTTCACCCCAAAATAATAACCACCGTTATTCCTCTATATACATACGGCTTTCGCTGGTTCTTTTTAGTTTCCCATACTAACAGCTCCAAACTTACAATTAGATTTATGTCATAAAATCGATACCAATTTTTGAGCGAGTATGCTGCTTTTAAGACGGCGAAATGTGTACACTGAGGCAAGGAACAACTCTGTGTCGACTAAATTAGTGAATATGCGTTGAATATTCCGGCTCTTCAGATGCTAGCGCGCAAAATGATTAGATTGTGACAACCTGTCATTGTCCTCCATTATCCGATCCAGAAACAGCTTCACGTTCATATTCTCCAGGCCGGCGTTGGTCTTTTCCTCAACCAGACGCTCCACTTCCAGCTTCATTTTTGTGTATGCCGATTCGAGTTCCTCAAAATTGGTATATCTTCTCAATGCTAACTTTGGAAGATGACTGTTTAGATTTCTGTTGACAATCTAAAAAGACTAATGGAAATAGCCAAATGCTCATCCTCCCGAGGCCGGATTCATCACTGAAAAATGGGTTGGCGCAAACTCTGGGTTTGGCAGACCTGGGTTGGAAAAATGGGTTTGGGTTGGATAACCCACCACCTTTGATTCATCAGCGCAAATCTTGGGTTGGTTCCCCTAACCCATTTTCTGCCGGCACGAGAGGCGTCTGCGAATACACTACGTATTTTCGCGACGCCTATCTCCGATTTTCCGTCCAATCAATACTCAATTATTTTCGTTGCCAACACCTTGTATCGCACTTTTCGCTATTATCGCGCAGCTAGTGTTGAATGCTCATTCTAGTAGTCACTGTTTTTGCAATGTTCTCCATATTTTCTTGTGGTTTCGATTTTCATGTTCTTCTGCTGATTTATGTGTTTTTTGAAATCGTCAGACCCCCAAAAAGTTAATCGAACAATGATACTTATTTAATCATCAAACGATAACTTCTTGTGCTGTCTGAAGCCAGTTGTAGCCCACATTTCGAAAGACTTCGTTCAAATATGTTCTCTTGTTCTAAATTCAGGCTGCATATCCAAAAATATTGCGTTGTGTAGCATTTTTTGCGTTTCAGCAAGAACCCCTGTAATACTTCAAAAATGATTTTCTAAAGGAGGGCATAAATAAATTTATCATTATCAAGCATTGCATAGATTATTCTGAAGTGTTTTCCTTTTTTTTCGATCGAAGTAACAGGGAATCATGGAGTATGCTATGGGTGAATTAGTGCCCTTTTTCGATTCTAGAAAGTACTGGCGTGTTTAAGTAGGTGCACCGTACATAGTAAAGCAAGACGCTATACTTACACACCTGTTATAACACTGTAGTGGTTATATGTATATTCGACGAGTAAAAATAGAACAGAATCAATTTTGCGAAACAGAACGGTTCAAACTGGGGAAAATCTTTCACTTGATGCAGTTTGTATAACATTCATATTCTGACAAAGATTTCTTTCACATCGATCTGATTCGGTTTCCCACAGCTCCCTAAGAACGTAACTCCTTCTTTTCGCCTTTCTGGGAGAAAATAAACTTACGTGGACAGAAGAACAAGAAAATAGATCTAATAGAAAGAGGAGAACGACAGAACTTCAAAGAAAATTAAAACTAGGATGAGAAATGAACACTATCTAAATCAGGGTGGCACAGAAGAACGTCATAGATGCTGGGGTTCAGAAAATTTGGGGAAATGAAAGAAGAGGAAAAAATGAGAGATGATGACGGAAATATTAGAGGAAAGGATGAACTCGAAACATTATTGGAAGTCTAGAGATTCATTCTGCAGCTAGCGGTTGAGTCGAATATTTTGAAGCTGTCCGTTAAACACGAAAAAGATGTAGAGAACAGATGCTGACGATCTTCTCCAATCGCGTTTATAGGTAGTAAACGCATTCATTATAAAGTGATTTTTACAAATCACACCACATTATTTCTGGAAAATGGCGCTGGAGCGCGTTATCTGCCTGACCATTTTGGTTGGGTTGAGCGAACCCCTCGCTCCCGCCTCAGGTTGCGCGAACCCAAACCCAAACCCATTTCTTGATGGGTTTTTAAATCTGATGAATCCCAGAAAATGGGTTACGCTCGCGCTGAACCCAACCCAAATCAGCAAACCCAGGGTGTGCGCAATGATGAATCCGGCCTCCGATTACTGCAGTCGATATCAAGTGTTCGGCATTTCGTTCTATTTCTCATGAAAGAGGATTATCTCCACGCGAACCACTCAGTAGCCAAATCCGCGGTTTCGTTTTCAGGAAAGGAAAGAATTCACCTGAAGTTTGTGAGCCTCAAATGAACGCAGTGATGTTCTTTTCGAGGGAATCCACCAAGGAACTGGCTTCAATGACATTTCGTAATCGTTCGCTCTCCCTTTGATATTGCTCAGACCTACAAGAAGAATATGAAGCAATACACGTATTTAAAAACTGCTCCTATTTCTTCGGAGTCAAACCAGAAAAGTCGCACCTCATCCGAAGATCATTTATCATCTGTTGTTGACGCAGGATGAGAGCGATTTCATCCAGGTCGCTAGATCCACCACTTATAGAAACTGAACTACCGTCGGGTGCCAAGAGAGAAAACGGCTGTCTGCCTGAAAATGTGCAATGCTTTCCAATTAAACTGGTGCTGGAAAGGTGAATATGACAGTTGACCTAAGTGCTCTGAACCACAATTCTGAAGCGAGGAAATTACAACCATGACCGAAAGCTCAGACTTGACATAGTAAAAAGGTAATGAGGATAATCACGCTAAAAGAGAATCACGGTCTACCCGAAGAAGCCGGAGTATTAGGCGCGGATATGCTTGCCACGCCCCACTAACTAGGGACCACCACGAACACAAACTAGAGTTTTGAAAAACGGTGTTGTGAGGAGTGACGGACTAATAAAAAGAAACAAATTCAAGTTTCTAAATCTCGCTCATTGCACCCACGTAGATCAAAAATACCAAGAAAGTGGGTTACGGTAGGGCAAATGCCATGAAGTACATAGTAAGCTAACGTAATCCGCCGAAAACTGTAAGCGAACCTCATATTCGTGCTCAGCGCCCCAAATTACCCACTGAAAGAAGTTTCGACAAAAATGTCTCGACCTCTAAACTCCCAAAAACAGGATGGAGCTAACACCTCCATGGAGCTTCAAATGTCCAGGAAATTTTCAGGCCCAAACTTCGCCCTCGGGGTTAGAGGGGCGCTGAGCACGAATACGACCTAATGGACCGGACTTTTTGGTTTTTCTGGACGATTCCGTACGGCAAGTCAAATGCAATTTATTGCACAGTAACCTACCGTTATCTTTCGAAAAACTGACAGCGGGTATCAAATTCGTATTCGGCACCAAGACTAATCTTGGACGAGTTTTGACCTTCTGTTTTTAGAGCCCGGAAAAGTGGGATTTGTACCCATGCGCGCTCACGTACGGCAGTGCACTTGGGCCCCACCTAGCAAGTCGACTTCGCATCGATGCTAACCAATAACAACGTCTCGCTCGAAGTTTTTGACTAAAATACGTTTCCAAAACTGTCTTTTGGTCCTGCCCATTTTTTCGGGATTCTTAATGAAACACTTTTTCTGGGACAACTCAGAAGGAACAGTTGCACAGAAAAGAATGCAGCGGAAAGTGGCACTAAGGTCCTAATTATACATCGGCGGGATGAAAAGGGATGTTGTTCGAATCCTCAGCGCGGGAGCAGTTCGGCTGGCACTCGCGACGCGCACGGCGGAAAACCGCTGTGCGCACAACGTCGGCGGAGCCCGTTCACCGAGCGCCAAATTTTTCCTTGTTAAAGGCTCCACGGGTAGCGCACCCCAACGAGGACGCACATGCAGCGGTTTTCCGCCACGCGCGTCACGTGTGCCAGCCGAACTGCTCCCGAGCTGTGGAATCAATCAGCCTCCCGATGAAAACCCCCGCGATTAGCTTGCGGCAGCCTGCAGCAATGAATAGGAACATACGCGGTCTTGCGTACACGTCACATTGCGGAACAGAAAATTGAAGCGCCTCTAAGAATGATTTCTTCCGCCATCGCAGAATTATCGCAGAAATTTTGTCTAATCCTATGCCTCCTCTCCTTGCAGTACGTTTTCATGCCTTTTGTGTTGTGTTCTCACAAATTTGACCAAGAAAAAAAAAAGCTGGTGGAAATTGGGCAAAAATCTCCAAGCGGGTAGGTCCCGCAGCAACACAGTGCGCGTTGCAGCGGCGTTAGTGAAGCCTTTGAAGCCAACTCAGCGGCACGTCGCGATTGCGTTACGGAGACCCAAATCGATTGGGTCGCGACGCGGCATCGTTTCCTAAGCCCGGGTTCGCACTTTGATAGCTGCGCGACGCAATGACACGACATTAATGAATATCGATCGATACCGCGGAGTGCGTCGATCCATATTCGGAAAATGTCATAGCGTCGTTACGCGTTGGAAGTATAAACCCGGCCTAAGAGTCGGATCGCGCCGAACATTTGAGGTCCCACCACGACTGACGATCGCGTCGCGATCAAGCTCTCTGCCTGGCGGTGGGGTGTGGCGAGATCGCTAACAGAATCTGAAGGACTTGCTTTTCGAATCAAATTTACCCAAAGTTCTTTTTGTTATTTGAAATTACGTTTCGCAGCTGCTTCGTTTCCTAACTCGATGTGATTTTCTATTCTGTGTTTGCTGCACTAGTGTTTTTGCGCCATGAAAGTTCCATGACTGATTTTTCTTTTCTCCAGGCGGAGTTCACGTTTCCGTCATGGGCGACACGTTCGGTACAGAGCTTTGGGGATTCTAACGGCTCATTCTTTGTTCAAACCTTACGAAATCATTAACAAGTTTGGTCAGCTCAGTGTCTGGACGAGCTCTCACCACGCAATAGTAGATAACAATGTGTTCCGACGAGTCGTTTGTAAGGTGCAATTCATACTCGTCAGCGCCAGCAAGGCGCTACGTTCGCCAGCAAGGGGACGCGCATGAGCGGGAGCGGAAAAAGTGGACCTAAACTTTTTCCAAACACGCGATTTCTCTGTGCATGAGTCCGCATCACCATGGTAGCAAAAGGATAATACTGGCATCACCATGGTAGCAAAGAAGGCGATAATACTGGAACAGAAATATTATGAAACGCAATGAAATTGGTGGCGTGATGATAACAAACTACTGCGGAGCGGGCGTTAGATGCGTGCCGCGTGGGCGTGTCGTCACGCCATTCATATTACTTCCAACGCCACGCCTTCGCATAAAGCGCTGGCGTTGAGGGAATATGAATAGCGCCCAAAAGCAACAATAAATCCTGATTGTGTCGAAGTTGAATCAAGTCGAATTTATGTATGATCGAAAAGTGTACCAATCATGGTATTTTCGTTGAAAGAATCGGCGAAATTTCCACTCATTTTCGCGTCGCCAAAATTCGAAATTCGTCGCGTCGTTAAGTGTGTAGTGCCTCATGATATTGTGTGCCGTATGACGGTAGCGGCGTTTTCACAGGAAGCATGCATTATAAGAAGTGGGAAGCGATCAACGAGGGCAGCGTAACGTGGAAAATAAGCAATGCTCCGTCAACTGCGATGTGCGCTTTTCGAAGTAGCGTTCCTTTCAGAGTGTGCGCAGTCTTTGAAGGTGATTAGCGTAACTTCGGAAGCGTGCGTGCCGCGTCATTTAGATCGGGATAAGCGCATCGTTGGGGGGAGGCGAGCGCGCTTTGTGGGAAACGCATAGCTCTCAACAGGAAAAGTATGTACTGCGCGAATGAGTAGCGAAAAAGAGAAGCGCTTTGTTTGGAGCGATGCTCAGTCTTGGGAAAATGAGTAGCGCTTCTCCAGGAAAAATCGGGGGGACACTCCGCGCAGGGTCAAGCGGGGTTGCAGGGGAAATTTCGCAATGGGGGGTCGCAAAAATTTCGGTCCGAAAATGAATGTTATGGGATCGCAAAATTTCGGTCCAAAATGAGAATTTCGTGGATATCCCATAAATTCTCGACTACTTTTAGTCCCCAAGGGAATGATCGTAGCATTCGGTTTTAGACAGTTGGGCTCGACTACTGAACGAACTTTCAAAGCAGCTTAAGACACTTTCTTAGTAATCAACTATAAACTGCCCGGTCTCAGGAAAGGGGGATCGCAAAATTTAGGATTTTTGAAAAAAATGTGACGGGGCCGCTCCAATTTCGAAAAATTACGCAACGCTCCGTTTGACCTTGACTCCGCGTAAGACTCCTGATAGAGAAAAACACAGACCTACGCGGAGTCATACGATAAAGAGGCGGCAGGAGTACAGCATCGCGACGCTCGTGATGACGTCACGAAAATCACGGTTGGGACACTACCTAAATGCCTATCGGGAGACCCTCTGCGGAGAGGAACCAACCCTTCCCACGGATCGCGGCGAAAACCGCCTCCCCCAGCCGAGAGGATACCCTATCCCCCCCAGCGGTCAAAAAATATGCTGGCCTTCGGAGAGTGACTCGAAGTCAACTCCCAGGGCCGGCTTCAGGAAAATGCCGAATGAAAACTCGAGTGAAAAAGAGGCGCCTTTATATGTTCGGCTGTGCACGTGATAAGCACGTCACAACGTGATCACGTGTTGATAACCACCATGTCAAGCTACGCTGTGATGCTTATCAGCAGTGTTAAGACTTTTGTCACTTCCGTGAACTTCAAACAAGAATGAGCCGTTTGAATCCTCAAAAGGCTGTATACCGTTCCTCGTCAAACAGGACAGACATGGCTGCAAAAGGTACTCTAGGTTAGATCTTCTTTCTTTCCACTTTCTCTTATTGGATAAAAAAAAGGAGAATTGAAAAAGGAAAACGCTCCTAGAAGTCCGTAAACAAGCAAACCAATTCGTACACAAAGACAACGGAAGTTCGCCCAAACGAAAGAATCTTGGAGAATGGACCTTGAAGTCAAAACATTGAGTACTAAGTGGATGGGTAGCGGAAACAGATGAAAATAGAAAGCGAAGCGCACAAGCAAAAAGCTTATGGAATTGAATGTGCACTTTTCCGTTTTGTGCAATATTGCGTCGTTACGATGGGATTATCGCGCGGCCATTATGCCTACTGCATACTTTCGCGCGACGGGCGACGCACAACGTCGTGTTTTTCATATAAATTGGGATCGAGAAATCTACATATGACCGATATGCACTGTCGTTGTTGAGCGTCGCGGAAAATAATGCACTATGACCCTTTAAACAATAGTGCGAGTCACTTTCAAGGCCATGCGCCAGTCGCCCCCGCATTGTCGGCAATCGCGCCGCGGCGTGATCGACCTCTAAAAACCTCTTTAAGCTTTTCTTGTGCGGCTTTCCTTCGCATTTTTCTACGTACAACTGTTGCTTTGAGGATGCAGCATAGTGCAGATGTCCAATGCTGACAGTGGTCTCATCAGTTCTGCAACGTTCTGCCGATGTCTGACTAGGACCCAAACTGCCATTATTTGCCGCGGTCACGTATGGTTTGGCGTATCAGATTTAGTCTAGTGAATGGACCAGGCGTGATCATCGGGGCTGGCCGTGTGGCATTGGCGGCATCACCGGCCAATGGGGCTTCGATCTACCGTCACAGCTCCATCTATTACGCCGGACAAAATTGGATGCGAGGACTCTATACCGTCTTGACGGGACCTACATATCTCACCTGGATGTTGGCGAAATCCCGTCAGCTGACTCATTCCATTGCCTTCCTTTTTCGGATTTTATGCTTTTAAATGTTGCTCCATCTTAATCCTTTTGTTCTTGCCTCTATCCTTGAGAGCGAATTTTTTTCATTTCTTATCTCTTTCACAGGAATTTGATTATTTTATTTTGTGCGCCCACTACAAGTTTCTGATTTAAAATATTTTGGCGGCGTAGTGCGCATGACTGCATAGGTGATTGAAAACCCGTCAAGCTGTTTTGAAATTCTCGCGGCTTTATTTTCCCCTACCGATGGAGTATAACGATGGCCTAAGTGTCAGTCGATGGATGCTTTTGATATCTCTGCGGCGTAATCACTAATTGTCCTGTCAAAAGCAATTAAGAGCAGAATTGTAATCAATCGCTCAACCTGATAGGAGATCGACTCTATTTCGGAGTACCTGATCTGCTTCTCATACTGCCATGTCGACTGAAATGAGGTGATGCGAGCAGATTCGCATTTTGCAGAAGCTGTTCTCGCATCAAGCCAATCTCATGTTCTACAGCGGCACGCCGTTCACTTTCTAAAAGTAGGCAACTCACTCAAAAACTACGAATCCGTATGATGTTTTTAGAGAAATAGATACTCAGCTGCTAAAGCCGTTTGTGTTTTCCTCAAGTCTTCTTCAAGAACGCCCGCTTTCAATGTAGACGCAATTACTCAAAGCTTATCCGACAACTTACTAATTTCTGACAGGTACTTTCAGCTTTGTTCTGCAATTATGGATGAGGAACATACAAAAAATTGTCAACTTAGCGGGAAAAATAATCTGAACAGCCGTACATACCTGGTCAAGCCGACAGATGTACTCGTTGACCTTCGTCTCCAGCTCCAACTTTTCTGAGCCTCCTTCACGTCGCGCACTCGGTCTCAAGACGCTCAACTTCTAGAGTGAGCTCTTCGACTTTCTGCGTTGCAACTTTCAGTTGACATCTGAAAACTTCGTGAAACTCGACATCGAAATCGGAAATATGCAGCTCCGCCGCTAATTCACCTTTCAACTTCAAAGCGCGGACATTTTCTGCCCGTAATTTTTCCAGCTGAATATCTGATGTTGCCAATCGGTTGCGCTCGGAGGTCCAGTAGAAGAAGTTCAATGCTGTTGATAAAATGAACGACAAAGATGTTTGAAAAATTTCATAAATCTAATATACTTAATAGTTTCAGAAGAGGAGATGAATTATTTCTTTTGGCAAGTAAAGGTTAAGATAAGGTGAAGTAAAGGGAAGTCGTAAAACGTCAAGGTCGAGGAAGAGCAAATAGCAGGCGACTTCAATGTGAACAACAGCAAGCCTCACACCTCAGGGAGCTGAAGAAAATTATCGGACACTGCTTCAGCATGGGCCAACATTTTGAACAAAAATAAATGGGAGTTCCCTGACAAATCGCGGACGTCTCCACATTTCCCCGCCTGCACCATTATTGCTAAAGGGCTCTGAACAACCACAGGCGAAAAAAAGCGAAAATACCTTATGTACCCATTTTTAGAGCATCTATTCACCAGTCTCGAAACAAAGTTTCATGCATTATTCTTGCGCTTCCGTTTGACAGATTTGAAAGAAGGGAACCTCACCATCGTATCGAGCTTGATTTGCAGTTCAATTATCTTATTCTCCAGGCCAGTGTTGAGCTTCTGCAGATGGACCATTGAACGCGACTCCGATCTGTTGTGATAAGCCATTCAATATTTCGCTAGGTGAATTGTAATTGTATAGGTATATCAAATCGATCACCAGGATTGACTATTACGTGTACCGGTTTAAGACGTTGATTACGTATCGGTTTCAGACAACGAGAGATAAACGATTTTAACCCAGAGATTTCTGAATGTTCACGCACAGCTATGTGCATAGCTACAGTCGCGTGTCCGATGATGATCGCCTCTCAGCGGAGAGAAAGGGCGGTCGTGCTGCGGCACGCACTGTCCCATTTACTAGGAGATGAGGCAAGTCAGCTTCCTCTCCTTCTCGCGGAATCTTCTATGGCACTCCATAAAGACATGATTAACCATAAAACGATTTGTAGTGCGATCCCCATAGATCTGGCCATCAAAAAGTGAAAATAAATGAAAATTTAGACGAAAAACGTACGGGAAAAAGTTAGAATGGCTGGATTTTTACGACCGCCCGCCCACCCAAATCAACGAGTTTTATGAATGCCTGTTTT
>JAPDOI010002025.1:0-100000 GCA_029168955.1 Aplectana chamaeleonis
ATTTGGCCCAGAACAGCGGTTTTTTCGCGATTTTGTTTTATTGGTCCTAATACTCGAAACCCAGAAAAGGGTTTAGAGAGGAAAAGAAGACAAGCACATTTTATCGCGACCACTGCCTTTAAACGAGCCAGAAATACATATATGTAGATACATATTTCCGGAGTGGTTTAGCCAGTGAAAGAGATTTTATGAAAAGAAAGATGGTAGAGATATCTATGTACATCTACAACAACGGAATGCAGCAACGTAATGACCAATTCTACTGTTAGGAGAGAAAATATGCCCGACACAGGGCGATTCATAAAACCCCTGCGAAAAATCCGGTGTGCCTAGTGAAGAATACTAATTTGGGAAGAGTTTCCTGCTATAAAGCGATAGAAATACTCCTGACTGATGCGAACTGGGATCATTCTCATTCGGATAGTAACCATATCCAAATATTTTGGTGAGTGCATTACATAATTGTGAATAAATACAGGGTGGTTTTTTTAAATATGGTGGCAAAACTTTTCTGATCTTACCGTGGCTATGTGCTTCGCTAATCACCATAAATAGTCTGTTCTTTTCATCAAACCTTTTCTCAAAATGAACAACGTTTCGCAGCACAAAATTGGTTTTGGAACAAATGGTAGGCAGATGCCTGAAGAGTCGTCCATTCTTCTCAGTAGAACTCGTCAATGAGTCGGCCCACCATTTATTTCAAGAATGGTTTTTTGCTCCGAAACTCGCTACACTTTGAGGGAGAGGTCTAGACAAAAGTACAGACTGTAGAAGACGATTGGACACTCAAGTATTGCGACGGGATGAGACCCGAAACATTGTCACCATATTCAAAAATCATCCTGTATTGATAATATAATTCCCTTCCAGTGCATTAGAAGCAGTTATTATGATCAAATTTGTTTCCGAGTTTTAAACTTCAAATAAAGGTTTGATCACAATACACCTAAACGCCCTATCTCAATGAAATATTTTCAGATATGTAGTTGTCCGGAAGGATGGACGAGCTCTCGATGATAACCATCGGTGAATATCGAGGTCGATCGTAATTTTGGAAGAGTGTAAAATGCAAAACAGTATCATTCAAGATCTGAAAAACAAGAACGGAGCATCAGAGAGTTGAGATTTGGAAGGGCGAGTACACAAAAATATGTATTTATTGTCCCAACAAAAAGCAGGGTGAGACTATAGCATTTCGTGTACTTCTGGTGCAGTTTTTCCAACTTCTTCGTCATTTCAGTTCTACACAGAGACCAAGTCATAGTTTTGGCAAATAACTCCGAAATTGACGTTTATCGTGAACACTGT
Organism: Aplectana chamaeleonis; assembly: GCA_029168955.1. Lineage (NCBI taxonomy): Eukaryota > Metazoa > Nematoda > Chromadorea > Rhabditida > Cosmocercidae > Aplectana > Aplectana chamaeleonis. Next base: position 1,309 of record JAPDOI010002025.1, read on the forward strand.
CTCTGAGGTTGGAACATGGATGTCTACAAGGATGCCAGCATGCAATGGAGCGACCACAAAACAGGTGTGTTCTTGCAGAGTGAACGGAGTGCATATGAATGATCGGATCGCGGGTTTGATGGCGAGTGAGCGTCCCGCAAAACGCAATCCGCTCAAACCCGAAGTCCTCAAACCGGCTGAAAGACGCAAATCAGCGGCACACCCATCCCACAAGTGAGTTCTTTCGAATAGTATGTAATCGTGCACTATAAAATGCGTCAGTTTATTATAATGCAGATACAAAGGCTTAAATGTAGGCTTGATTGTATGTAGAAATCTGATTGTATGTGAAACAAGTAATATCACATGTTCGAAATTAACAATAGTTCGTGGAAGGTTGACATGAAGGGGAGGAATATGTTTTGGCGCAGCGAGAGGCGAATCATCCCCTCGATCAAAAAACATATCTGGCGATGATTCATAGAATACAATACACATCGGTCATCTAAATACATTCGTGTTCCCTGGAAATGTTCCATCAGGTTCTATCTCACGATGATATACACTTGCGAGGAAATTCTTATCCAGTTTACTCCAGTCTCGGAGAGACATTAAAAGCAGCATCCGCGCAGAAAACCACATTTATACTAGTTAACCGCAATGTTAAAAGGACATGGTGCGGTTGCGGTCACACACTAAAACTACGGTGGAAAACCTGGGACTTTGCCAGATTTCGTCATCGATAGACAGCACAGCTGATTTTCTGAGTGAGATACGCTTTTTCTTTTTCTTCACACTTGTTTCTGCTTTGTTTTTGTTTCTGACTCTTATAATATTACAAATAGGGGCTTTTCTACGGGTGCGAGAGGAATTTACCGTTTTTTTCGATTTCGAAACATAATTTTGAAAAGAGTCACTTCGAAGCCCGAACAAACGACTAATTACCCTCACACACCAAGAATAGCCCCTATTCGCAGTATTTAAACAGTCGGAAACAGAATAAATGCCGAAATAAACAGGCAAAAAAAGAAAAACCGTAACTCATCCAGGAAATCAGCTGTGCTGTCGATCGATAATGAAATTTGGCAAGGAGCCAGGATTTCCATCGTAGTATTAGTGTGCGACCGCAACCGCACCATGTCCTTTTAACATTGCGGTAAGCTATAGTTCTTTCTCCTCAATCCAATGTTTGAACAAAATGGAGATGGTTGGCAAAGCTTGAGACCTCAAAGCTGCGTATTCATTATGTTATAGCCTCGTGAAAACTGCTCAGTGGTCTGAAAAGCCGTTTCCCTTTATTTCAGGAGATCCTCGAGTTTAAACGTGTATCGGAAGCTTCTTGTTTTGGAGTATTCTCAACAATGGAAAGGCCAAAAGAAATAATTAATCTAAGAGGTTAAAGGGGCCAAACCATTTCAGTTTATTTGCGTAACACACGACACACCGGATAGACGCGAAAAAAGGAAGCTGGATGCCCTGGGATTGTCGAACGAGTTTTTCTCCGAAATTTGAGTTTTGGATGGCTTTTTGGCGATATCCCACAACCTGGTAGGCCTACCTGCGCAATATGGTAAAAAAATTGAACAAGGTTTTTTTTCTCGCACGCTGCCTTTGAGTTACCCTAATTTTGGGCTCATCTTTTTTTCCAAAAAACCGTAGACCCACCTTTCCATGGTAGCGATCAAAATTCTATAGCAATTCAAACTACTCACAATCAGTAAGCTTTTCGAGATTTCAAATTCCTCATTTTTAGAAAGAAAATATTCGTGGATCTCATTCAAAAAGAAAGAAAGAAGAAATGGTGCAAAAAACGTGGAATGGATAAACAGAGTTAAGCATTAATACAGCTACTTTTGCCTCTGACTTCAGACAACCTTTATCAAAAAATTATGTCAAGGATCTTCAGTGAAGAACAGAAGTGCCGACGAGAAAAATTCTGGTAATAGGATCAGGCGATGATAAGAGATGAAAAAATGGGCAAGAAGATATGAAAGGATCCCACAAGAGTCAGAATTGTACAGATGATTCAGGCTATCGACACTTGAAGGCACGGTCCAAGCTAAGGAGCGAAATCTGCGATTTCCAAGTAATTGTGGTAGACCCACCCCATGTAACACCTGCCAAGTGCGAGCTCTCAACTCCTCCGAATAAGCGAGATATAGGAGGAAGCCACCCTGGGGCGCCCACATCAGGAAGCCACTCTGACACGCCCTTTTACAATCTTTCAAGTTCAACAGTGGAGAGATGAGCGATGATTTCCGGTCAATAGCACCGTTCTTTCCTTCAATCTCAGCCTCTCCCTTAATCCAGGTCGTCTCGCCTACATCGCTTGCAAATGACGGAAGCTGAAAGCCTCGGACAACTCGTCCACCATGCTTCCGCAGCTTAATTTTTGAGAGGCCATAAATCCGTTCCCAGGGGGTCTTGTACTATTCCAGAGATATCATTGGAATCACCGTGGGACCGTTCTCGAGATAGGCAAAAAAGCAGAAAGACCATTCTTAGGCGTTCAATTACCGTTCTGAAAAGCATTCTGAGGTTGGTTGGACTGCGCGTTTGAAGGCATCGTACGCGCAGAAAACCGCATACGACTTTTTCATGTTGTTGTGTAGCTTAGCCTCTCTAGTGAACAAAAATGTCAAAAGGGCCCATGAAACACCCTAATTTGTAAAGGAAAATCAGTCTGAACACACTGTAAATTTAATTTCGAATTTCGTGCCAAAATCGTTTTTGAGAGTTTCTGCATTTGTAAACCTCGTGACTGTCGTTTTCGAAGTTTTTCCGCATGTGGACGGGTTGCGAATTTCCGCAACGGGAGGGCCCAAAATTTTTGGGCCGAAGATGAAGTTTAGGGGGGGAATCGCAAAAATTTGGGGTCAAAATGAAAATTTGATGTAGGTATCAGAAAAAGCTCGTAGCTTTGCTCAGGTTTCAGACGCTTGAGCCCGACTACTGAACGAATTTTCGGCGTCCAACCGTTTCATTAAACAAATGTATTGATTGTTTTGGCTTTCCGAACGACCTGAATATCCGAAAATCCGTATACTCCGATTTCATGAATAAATCGTGCTTCGGGGATGGGGGGGGGCACCGCAAAAAATTTGGATTTTGGAAAAAACGCTTCTGCACACTCGCATATACTTGCATCAATCATGCAACATCGAAAACATTGAAAAAAGAGAGGAAGCCGCGAAAAATAACTCTACGGTAGCCTTGTAGGTGGACAGCTGTAGATTCTACTGTTTGCTGAAACGGATTATAAACACAACTTTCGCTCGAAATTACATCAGTAAAGTATTAAAGGTAGCGGTCGTAAATTCGCTTTCATGAAGTTCTCGGATCATCGTGAGGAATGAGGTGATTTGAAAACATTCTCATACCGGGGATGAGACTGAAGTTATCTTCGCTATTGAAGAGAGTGCTTTCACGCTTACTCTCCGTTTCGGAGCCAAACTTAGTTTGTGCAATTTGCGGACGAACGCGTGTAGCACGCGGCGCGGGCGGGCGGGTAAGCCATGTGCCTCGTTTTGTCCCAATTCAGCCTATCAGGTCAGTTTTCTTTGTTCTTCAATTATTTCTCTTGTGTTATTGTCTGTTGTGAACTATGTTGGAGTGTTGCTTTTGATAGTTGGTATACAATCCATTAGATGGCCGTAATCGGCCAGCAAAGGATTTTCAGATATTGACAACTTTGAAAAATCGAATCACCGGATGAAACGAGTGCCGGCTCGAGGAAAAAAAAACAAGTAACAGATTTTGTCCCTACCAAGAATTTCGAACCGGAACGGATTCTAGATATCCGATCGGACGCCTCGGCTACCGTCCGATAAATAGGATGAAACACCGGATGGGAATTTTTTTCCATGGAATCGTGGGCTCGCTTCCCCCCAACCCCCCCCTTCCCTCTCCCCGTCCTCTCGAGCAAATAGCAATAGCAGATAACGTTTATTCTTCTTTATTTGACGATATGGGGTGGCAGTAAACCAGGCAAGAGCGGGGCATAATGGTAAGCTTAAGGTTTTTGACTCAATTTCGTAGAATTGTTAATTAGAGTGCTAAAAGCTCAAAAATCGAAAAATTACGCGAGAGGTCGACATGAGCTCCACCTCAAGGCAAGATTTCGCCGCCATTACCGGTTGGTCTTCTCGTTCACAGGATGGGCACAGTAGCGTCATCTCGTTCTTTGTGCGAGAGGACGGAGAAATAGTGTGTAGGAGAGGAGTGAGAGACGGCGGGGTCGCCATCTCCGAAAATGTACTACCGAGTAGATTTTGGTCGCCCTCAGAGCCAGTGGCTGATGATTGGAGCAAAGTTCACGCGCCAGCCGTGGACACCCGTTTTCCTTTTGATCAATATCTCTCGTCTTTGGCATTATTTCCTTCATCATATTCTCCTTCGTTGGAGTATTTGATTCCTCATTTAATTGATGGTTCTTTCTTGTTTAGGCCTTCATGAGTGAACTCTAACTCATTCGAGAGTTTCTACTTTTTGTGCCGTTTTATCTCCTAACACGCAATGTCACCATTTTTTTCAGGACTCGGTATTGTCAATAGAGCGAACGTCGTCAATATGCACCGGGCGCTCACTTCACAGTGGAAAGGTTAGCCTTATACTAGTTGCTCTCCCCATTTGCGTGTTTACTTTTTTATCGGGTCTTGTTTTTTTTGAGCTATTGTTGTGGTACTTTGGTTGACTAGAGCAGAACTAAAAATCGTGATCCGTTATTGTTGATACTATACTTGGGAAAAACTGTTAAAAATCCCAGTTTTTCGGATAAATTCGAAAACCTTTTTTTTTTCGAACTAGTGACCCTTCGGGTCCCTAGCCCGGGGCAGCCACTTCGATCTTGGAAGCGCTGCAAACCTCTGCTTTAGCGTCGAATTCACTAAAGGTAGATCGTGCGCGTGTGCGCGCATGCTGCTACTCAACTATCCCACACTCACACTGTCTGTATCCCAGCTACACATACGCACGCGGAGGAACAATAAGTTTCACTTCCTAATGTAGGGTACAAGCTCCTAAACATGCTTTGTGAAAGCAACGTGAATTCGACCAGTTCGTCTACAAACCATGGGGCTGCAGCGCCGTTTCAAAAAATAACCGAATACCACGATGGCAGTAGTATAAAGGTGTCCTTTTGAAAAACGGTCAAGCAAAGCAAATAAACATGACGTCAAAAAGCCTTTAACTGCTCAATGTTTTCAATTCTCCAATCATGCGTTGCGCTCATAGGTGGCGACACGCAAAATCGGTACGGTATCATTTGCGTCCTCGCAGTGAGCAGGCTTCAGCTCTGTGGCCACCCTATCTATTATCTGTTTGGCTTTTTGCTAAACGATGGGTCGGCTTACACCGGCCACACTCCATTCACCAGGCGTAGTATTCTGTTCGGCTTAGCTGAACGAAGTAAGCGGGCTTCGCCGACCCACCTCCCTCCATTCAACACGCGTAGAATTCCGTTTGGCTCCGCCAAATGCGCGGGAAGCTAGCTGGCTTCGCCGGACACCCTTCATTCAACACACCTAGTACCTCGTTTGGCTCCGAAAAAGGGTAATGGCTTCGGTCTGCTACCCCTCCGTAAAGTATTCGTTCGGCTACGCCAACGATTTGCCGGCTTCGCCGACCCACCTCCAAATCATCACGCGTAGTATCTGTTCGGCTTCTCCGACTCCACCCTCCATTCAATACCACGCATAGTATCTATTCGGCTCTGCTTAACGGCTGGTGCCGGTTTCAGCCGGCCACCCTCCGGTGTAGTATTTCTGTTCGGCTTAGCCAAACGATGGGCCGGCTTCGTCTGCTACCCTCCGTAAAGTATTCGTTCGGCTACGCCGAACGATTAATGGCTTCGCCGACCCACTTCCAATCATCACGCGTAGTATCTGCCCGGCTTCGCTGACCCACCTCACGCGTAGTATCTCGTTCGGCTTCTCCGACCCACCTCCATTCACCACGCATAGTATTCATTCGGCTCTGCCGAACGCGCAGCCGGCTTCAGCCGGCCACCCACGTGTAGTATTCGTTCGGCTTCAAGCCAAACGATGGGCCGGCTTGTCTGCTACCTCCGTAAAGTGCATCTGTTCGGTGCCAAACGATGCGCCGCTGGCTTCGCCGGCCACCTCGTGTATTCGTTCGGCTTCGCTAAACGACGCAAGCGGCTTCGCCGACCCACCCAATCATCACGCGTGTATCTGCTTCCGGCTTCGCTGACCCACCTCTCCATCACCACGCATACAGTGCATTCATTCGGCTCTGCCGAACGTAAATAAAGCCGGCTTCGCCGGCCACCTCCGTGTAGTATCTGTTCCGGCTTAGCCAACCGACGGCGGCTTCGCCGACCCACCCCTCCAATCATCACGCGTAGTATCTGCTCGGCTTCGCCGACCCACCTCCATTCACCACGCATAGTATTCATTCGGCTCTGCCGAACGTAGCTGCCGGCTTCGCCGGCCACCCTCCGTGTAGTATTCGTTCGGCTTCGCCAACGATGCCATGCGGCTTCGCTGACCCACCTCCAATCATCACGCCGTCGTAGTATCTGCTTCCGGCTTCGCTGACCCACCTCCATTCACCACGCATAGTATTCATTCGGCTCTGTTGACCAGCAGCTGGCTTCGCCGGCCACCCTCCGTGTAGCATTCTCCGTTCGGCTTAGCCAAATTCCGACAAGCGGCTTCGCTGACCCACCTGATCATCACGCGGTATCTGTTTGGTTTCATGACCCAATTCCATTCACCACGGCATAGTATTCATTCGGCTCTGCTGAATCGCTGGAAAAGCTGGCTTCGCCGTGGCCAATTCGTAGTATCTGTTCGGCTTGTTCGAACGATGGGCCGGCTTCGCCGACTCACCTCCAATCACTATCGCGTAGTATCTGTTTGGCTCCGCCAAACGATGGGGCCGACTTCGCCTGCTACCCTCCGTATAGTATTCGTTCGGCTTTCAGGTATCGCAAGCGGCTTCGCCGACCCACCCACATTCACCACGCGTAGTATCTTATCTGGCTCTGCTGAATGCGCTGCCGGCTTCTGCCGGCCACCTCCGTGTAGTATCTCGTTCGGTTGCCGAAGATGCAAGCCGGCTTCGCCGACCCACTCCAATCAATACGCGTAGATCCGTCGGCCTTCGCCGACCCACCCATTCACCACGCATAGTATTCATTCGGCTCTGCCAATGGGCTGGCGGCTTCGCCGGCCACCCTCCGTGTAGTATTCGTTCGGCTTAGCCGAACGATGGCCGGTTTCGCCGACTCCACCCAATCACCACGCGGGTATCTGCTTGGCTCCGCCAAACGATGGGCCGACTTCGCCTGCTACCCTCCGTAGTATTCGTTCGGCTTTATCGCGAAGCGGCTTCGCTGACCCACCTACATTCAATTACGCGTAGTATTCATTCCTGGCTCTGCCGAATAGTGCTGCCGGCTTCGCCGGCCACCCTCCGTGTATCTGTTCGGCTTCGTTGAGCATTTGGCTGGCTTCGCCGACCCACCCAATCATCACGCGTAGTATCTGTTTTGGCTTCGCCGACCCACTCCATTCACCACGCATAGTATTCATTCGGCTCTCGTTAAACGAAGGAAGCGGCTTCGCTGGCCACCCTCCGTGTAGTATTCGTTCGCTTAATAAATGATGCGCCGGCTTCGCCGACCCACCTCCGATCATCACGCGTAGTATCTGCTCGGCTTCGCTGACCCACCTCCATTCACCACGCATAGTGATTCATTCGGCTCTGCTGAACGGGGCTAGGCGGCTTCGCCGGCCACTCCTCCGCGTAGTGTAGTATTCGTTCGGTTTCGCCAACGTGGATGGAAGCGGCTTCGCCGACCCAATTCTCATCTTCATCACGCGTAGTATCTGTTTCGGCTTCGCCGCCGACCCACCCTCCATTCACCACGCATAGTATTCATTCGCCTGCCTGACCGAACGGCAGCGGCTTCGCCGGCCACTCCTCCGTGTAGTATTCGTTCGGCTTGAAGCCAAACGATGGGCCGGCTTCGCCGACCCACCTCCGATCATCACGCGTAGTATCTCGTTTCGGCTTCGCCGACCCACCTCCATTCAATTGCCATTCGCCCGGCTCGCCGAAGGGCCGGCTTCGCCAGCCACCCTCCAGGTAGTATCTGTTCGGCTTAGCCGAACGATGCAAGGGCTTCACGACCTCACCTCCAATCACCACGCGTAGTATCTGCCTGGCTCCGCCAAACGATGGGCCGACTTCGCCCGCTACCCTCCGCAGTACTCGTTCGGCTTCGGCGTATCGCGCATGCCGGCTTCGCCGACCCACCCTCCAATCATCGCCGCGTAGTATCTGCTCGGCTTCGCCACCACCATCTCACCACGCATAGTATTCATTCGGCTCTTGCCGAACGGGGTTGCCGGCTTCGCTTAACCACCCTCCAGGTAGTATCTGTTCGGTTTATTAAACGATTGGCGAAGGGCTTCGCCGACCCACCTCCGGATCAATATCACGCGTAGTATCTGCTCCGGCTCTCGCCGACCCACCTCCATTCACCACGCATAGTATCTCATTCTGGCTCTGCCGAACGAAGGGCCGGCTTCGCCAGCCACCCTCCTGTGTAGTCATTCGTTCGGCTTAGCTGAACGATGGGCCGGCTTCGCCGACTCACCTCCAATCACCACGCGTAGTATCTGTTTGGCTTCCGCCAAACGATGGGCCGACTTCGCCTGCCACCCTCCGTATAGCATCTACCCGTTCGGCTTCGGGCGTATCAGCCAAGCCGGCTTCGCCGACCCACCTCCAATCATCACGCGTAGTATTCGTTTCGGCTTCAGCCGACCCACCTCCATTCACCACGCATAGTATTCATTCGGCTCTGCCGAATGCGGCCAGCTGCGCGGCTTCGCCGGCCACCCTCCGTGTAGTATTCGTTCGGCTTAGCCGAAACGATGGGCGCGGCTTCGCCGACCCACCTCCGATCATCACGCGTAGTATCTGTTTCCGGCTTCGCCGACCCACCTCCATTCACCACGCATAGTATTCATTCGGCTCTGCCGAACGGGGCTGCCGGCTTCGCCGGCCACTCCTCCCGTGTAGTATTCGTTCGGCTTAGCCGAACGATGGGCCGGCTTCGCCGACTCACCTCCAATCACCACGCGTAGTATCTTTGGCCCGCCAAACGATGGGCTTAATTTCGCCCTGCTACCTCCGTATAGTATTCGTTCGGCTTCGGTATCGCGCCGGCTTCGCTGACCCACCTACATTCACCACGCGTAGTATTCATTCGGCTCTGCCGAACAAAGGCCGGCTTCGCCGGCCACCCTCCGTGTAGTATTCGTTCGGCTTCGCCGAGCGATTTGCCGGCTTCGCCGACCCACTCCATTCACCACGCATAGTATTCATTCGGCTCTGCCAACGGGGCTGCCGGCTTCGCCGGCCACCCTCCGTAGTATTCGTTCGGCTTAGTTGAACGATGGCGGCTTCGCCGACCCACCTCCGATCATCACGCGTAGTATCTGCTCGGCTTCGCCGACCCACCTCCATTCACCAATATAGTATTCATTCGGCTCTGCCGAACGGCAGTTTGGCTTCGCCGGCCACCCTCCGTGTAGTATCTGTTCGGCTTCGTTGAACGACGCTGGCTTCGCCGACCCACCTCCAATCATCACGCGTAGTATCTGCGCCTGGCTTCGACCGACCCTCCATTCACCACGCATAGTATTCATTCGGCTCTGCCGAAGGCGGCCGGCTTCGCCGGCCACCCTCCGTAGTATTCGTTCGGCTTAGCCGAACGATGCAAGCAAGGTTTCGCCGGGACCCACCTCCGATCATCACGCGTAGTAATTGTTCTGGCTTCGCCGACCCACCTCCATTCACCACGCATAGTATCTCATTCGGCTCTGCCGAACGAAGGGCCGGCTTCGCCAGCCACCCTCCGTGTAGTATTCGTTCGGCTTCGCCGAACGATGGGCCGGCTTCGCCGACCCACCTCCATTCACCACGCGTAGTATTTGTTTGGCTCCGCCAAACGATGGGCCGACTTCGCCTGCTACCCTCCGCATAGTATTCGTTCGGCTTCGGCGGTATCGCAGGCGGCGGCTTCGCCGACCCACCTCACACATTCACCACGCGTAGTATTCATTCGGCTCTGCCGAATGCTGGTGCCGGCTTCGCCGGCCACCCTCCGGTAGTATCTGTTCGGCTTCGCCGAAAGATGGGCCGGCTTCGCCGACCCACCTCCATTCACCACGCATGTAGATATTCGTTCGGCTCCGCCGAACGATCACGGCTTTGCCGGCCACCCTTTGTGTCGTATTCGTTCGGCTTCGCCGAGCATGGGCCGGCTTCGCCGACCCACCTCCATTCACCACGCATGTGTATTCGTTCGGCTTCGCTGAACGAACGATGGCCGGCTTTGCCGGCCACCCTTTGTGTCGTATTCGTTAGGTTTCGCTAAACGATTGCCGGCTTCGCCGACCCACCTCCAATCACCACGCGTAGTAATCGCTCCGGCTTCGCCAGACCAACTCCATTCACCACTCGTAGTATTCATTCGGCTCCGCCAACGATTGCCGCCGGCTTCGCCGGCCACCCTCCGTGTAGTACTCGTTCGGCTTCGCCGAACGATGTGCCGGCTTCGCCGACCCACCTTCATTCACCACGCGCAGTATTCATTCGGCTCCTCGAACGATGGGCCGGCTTCGCCTACCCACCTCCAATCACCACGCATAGTATCTGTTCGGCCTCGCCGACCAACCTCCATTCACCACTCGTAGTATCTCATTCGGCTCCGCCGAACGATGGCCGACTTCGCCTGGCTACCCTCCGTATAGTATTCGTTCGGCTTCGCCGAGCTGCGACTCCGGTCTTCGACCTACCTCCAACCACTGCGTAGTATTCATTTGGCTCCGCTAAACGATGGGCCGGCTTCTGCCGACCCTCCTCCAATCACGCCGCGTAGTATTCGTTTGGCTGCGGCAGACGGTGGGGCCACGTCGCCTGCTACCCTCCGTATAGTATTCAGTTCGGCTCTTCGCCGAATCCGCGACCGGCTTCGCCGACCTACCTCAAATCACCAAGCGTAGCATTCATTTGCTCCGCCAAACGATGGGCCGGCTTCGTCGACCCACCTCCAATCAATGGCACGCGTAGTATCTGCTCTGGCTCCGCCAAACTATGGGCCGACTTCGCCTTCTACCCTCCGTATAATATTCGTTCGGCTTCGACGTATCGCATGTAAGCTTTGCCGAACCACCTCCATTCACCACGCGTATTCGTTCGGTTTGCTGAATGATGGGCGCGGCTTCGCCGACCAACCTCCATTCACCACGCGTGTATATCTGTTCGGCTTTGCCGAACGATGCGCTATTTCGCCGACCAACCTCCATTCACCACGCGTAGTATCTGTTCATTTCGCTGAACGATGGCCGGCTTTGCCGGCCACCCTTTGTGTCGTATTCTGTTCGGCTTCGCCAGAACGATAAGGGCGGCTTCGCCGACCCAATCCTCCAATCACCGCGCGTAGTAACTGGCATTTCGGCTTCGCTGACCAATCTCCATTCACCACTCGTAGTATTCATTCGGCTCCGCCAACGACTGGATGCCGGGCTTTCCGCCGGCCACTCCCTCCATAGTGACAATCGTTCGGCTTCGCCGAACGATGGGCCGGCTTCGCCGACCCACCTTCATTCACCACGCGCAGTATTCATTCGGCTGGCCTGCTGAACGATGGCAATGGCTTCGCCTACTCCACCTCCAATCACCACGCGTAGTATTCATTCGGCTCTCGCCAACGGGGCGCGTTACCGGCTTCGCCGGCCACCCTCCGTAGTATCTGCTCGGCTTCGCCGACCCACCTCCAATCACCACGGGCGTAGTATTCGTTTGGCTCCGCCAAACGGATGGGCCGATTCTTGCCTGCTACCCTCCGTATAGTATTTCGTTCGGCTTCGACGTATCATGGGCCGGCTTCGCCGACTCACCTCCAATCAACACGCGTAGTATTCGTTTGGCTCCGCCAAACGATGGGCCGACTTCGCCTGCTACACCTCCGTATAGTATTCGTTCGGCTTCGACGAACGACAATGGGCCGGCTTCGCCGACTCCACCTTCCAATCACCACGCGTAGTATTCATTCGGCTCTGCTGAACGATGGATGCCGGCTTCGCTGAACCCACCTCCATTCACCACGCGTAGTATTCGTTCGGCTTTGCCGAACGATTGAAGGCCGGCTTCGCCGGCCACCCTTCGTAGTATCCGTTCGGCTTCGCCGAACGATAGGTGCGGCTCCGCCGACCCACCTCCAATCACCACGCGTAGTATTCGTTTGGCTCCGCCAAACGATGGGCCTGACTTCTGCCTGCTACCCTCCGTATAGTATTCGTTCGGCTTCGATCGTATCACGGGCAAGGGCTTCGCCGACTCCACCTCCAATCAACACGCGTAGTATTCATTCGGCCCTGCCAAGAACGATAAGCCGGCTTCGCTGACCCACCTCCAATCACGACGCGTAGTATCTCGTTCGGCTTCGCCGACCCACCCTCCATTCACCACATACGTATTCATTCGGCTCTGCCGAATAAATGCCGAACATCACGGCTTCTGCCGGCCACCCTCCGTGTAGTATTCTCCGTTCGGCTTCGCCGAACGATGGCCTGGCCACACCGGCTTTGCTGACCCACCTCCATTCACCACGCGTAGTATCTCGTTCGGCTTCGCCGAACGATAGGCCGGCTCCGACGGCCCACCTCCATTCACCTCGCGTAGTATATCTGTTCGGCTTCGGCCGACCACCTCCATTCACCACGCGCAGTATTCATTCGGCTCTGCCGAATATCGGGTGCCGGCTTCGCCGTGGCCACCCTCCGCGTAGTATTCGTTCGGCTTTCGCCAACGACAAGCGCCGGCTTCGCCGACCCACCTCCAATCATCACGCGTAGTATTCGTTCGGCTTCGCCGACCCACCTCCATTCACCACGCGTACTATTCATTCGGCATTCGGTTTCGAACGATTGCCGGCTTCGCCGACCCACCTTCAATCACCACGCGTAGTATTCGTTCGGCTTCGCCGAACGATACCCTTCGAATTCCATTTCGACGCTTCGAAAGGCTTCCCTGAATTTACCCTTTTTGACGCCCTTTTTGGCCTTTGATTCAAAAATTTCTCCCAGGATTCGAACTTGCCCTCGATTTGGTTTCTGATTTGGGATTGTTCATAGCACTCCGCATCTCTAGGTACCAGGTTTGATGGGGGCTTATAAAGTGGTTTCATTGAAAATGCTCTCCGAAATTACCCTTTTTGGACGCCCTGAGGGGGCTCTTTGATTCAAAAAATTTCTCTCCTCCCAGATTCAAACTTGCCTCGATTTGGTTTCTGATTTGGGATTGTTCATAGCACTCCCATCTCTAGGCATCAGGTTTGATGGGGGTTTATAAGGGTTTCATTGAAAAAATGCTCTCCGAAATTACCATTTTTGACGCCCTGAGGGGGCCTTTTGATTCAAAAAATTTCTCCCTAGGATTCGAAACTTGCCTCGATTTGCTTTCTGATTTGGGATTGTTCATAGCACTTCCCATGTCTAGGTACCAGGTTTGATGGGGGTTTATAAAGGGTTTCATTGAAAATGCTCTCCGAAATTACCATTTTGACGCCCTGAGGGGGCCTTTGATTCAAAAAATTTCTCTCAGGATTCGAAACTTGCCTCGATTTGGTTTCTGATTTGGGATTGTTCATAGCACTCCCCATCTCTAGGTACCAGGTTTGATGGGGGTTTATAAAGGGGTTTCATTGAAAATGCTCTGGAAATTACTCCTTTTTGACGCCCTGAGGGGGACCTTTGATCTTGTAAATTTTCTCCTAGGATTCCAAACTTGCCTTGATTTGCTTTCTTGATTTTGGGATTGTCTATAGCACTTCCCATGTCTAGGTACCAGGTTTGATGGGGGTTTATAAAGGGGTTTCATTGAAAATGCTTCCTGAAATTACTCCTTGACGCCCTGAGGGGGGCCTTCCTTTGATTCAAAAAAAATTCTCCTAGGATTCGAGACTTGCCTCGATTTGCTTTCTTGATTTGGGATTGTTCATAGCACTTCCCATGTCTAGGTACCAGGTTTGATGGGGTTTATAAAGGGGTTTCATTGAAAAAATGCTCTCCGAAATTACCCTTTTGACGCCCTGAGGGGGACCTTTGATTCGAAATTTTCTCCTAGGGATTCCAAACTTGCCTTGATTTGCTTTCTGATTTGGGATTGCTCCATAGTACCCCATCTCTAGGTACCAGGTTTGATGGGGGTTTATAAAGGTTTCATTGAAAATGCTCTCCGAAATTACCCTTTTTGACGCCCTGAGGGGGCCTTTGATTCAAAAATTTCTCCCTGGATTCGAGACTTGCCTCGATTTGCTTTCTCTGATTTGGGATTGTTCATAGCACTCCCCATCTCTAGGTACCAGGTTTGATGGGGGGTTTATAAAGGGGTTTCATTGAAAATGCTCTCCGAAATTACCCTTTTGACGCCCTGAGGGGGGGACCTTTTGATTCTGAAATTTCTCCTAGGATTCCAAATCCTGCTCCTTTCGATTTGCTTTCTGATTTGGGATTGTTCATAGCACTCCCCATCTCTAGGTACCAGGTTTGATGGGGGGTTTATAAAGAGTTTCATTGAAAAAATGCTCTCCGAAATTACCCATTTTGACGCCCTGAGGGGGCCTTTTGATTCAAAAATTTCTCCCAGGATTCGAAACTTGCCTCGATTTGCTTTCTCTGATTTGGGATTGTTCATAGCACTTCCCATGTCTAGGTACCAGGTTTGATGGGGGTTTATAAAGTGGGTTTCATTGAAAATGCTCTCCGGAAATTACCATTTTTGACGCCCTGAGGGGGCCTTTTGATTCAAAAATTTCTCCCTCAGGATTCGAAACTCTGCCTCGATTTGGTTTCTGATTTGGGATTGTTCATAGCACTCCCATCTCTAGGTACCAGGTTTGATGGGGGTTTATAAAGGGGTTTCATTGAAAATGCTCTCCGAAATAATACTCCTTTTTGACGCCCTGAGGGGGCCTTTGATTCAAAATTTCTCCTAGGATTCGAAACTTGTCGATTTATTTTCTGATTTGGGATTGTTCATAGCACTTCCCATGTCTAGGTACCAGGTTTGATGGGGGTTTATAAAGGGGTTTCATTGAAAATGCTCTCCGAAATTACCCTTTGACGCCCTGAGGGGGCCTTTGATTCAAAAATCTCTCCTGTGATTCAAAACTTGCCTCGATTTGGTTTTTGATTTGGGATTGTTCATAGCACTCCCCATCTCTAGGTACCAGGTTTGATGGGGTTTATAAAGGGGTTTCATTGAAAATGCTCTCCGAAATTACCCTTGACGCCCTGAGGGGACCTTTTTGATTCGAAATTTTCTCCTAGGATTCCAAACTTGCCTTGATTTGGTTTCTTTTGATTTGGGATTGTTCATAGCACTTCCCATCTCTAGGTATCAGGTTTGATGGGGGTTTATAAAGGGGTTTCATTGAAAATGCTCTCCGAAATTACCCTTTGACGCCCTGAGGGGGGCCTTTTTGATTCGAAAATTTCTCCCAGGATTCGAGACTTGCCTCGATTTGGTTTCTGATTTTGGGATTGTTCATAGCACTCCTCATCTCTAGGTATCAGGTTTGATGGGGTTTATAAAGGGGTTTCATTGAAAAATGCTCTCCGAAATTACCTTTTTGACGCCCTGAGGGGGCCTTTTGATTCGAAAATTTCTCCCTGGATTCGAGACTTGCCTCTGATTGGGTTTCTGATTTGGGATTGTTCATATAGCACTTCCCATCTCTAGGTATCAGGTTTGATGGGGGGGTTTATAAAGGGTTTCATTGAAAATGCTCTCCGAAATTACCCTTTTTGACGCCCTGAGGGGGACCTTTTGATTCAAAAATTTCTCCCAGGATTCGAAACTTGCCACGATTTGGTTTCTGATTTGGGATTGTTCATAGCACTCCGCATCTCTAGGTACCAGGTTTGATGGGGGTTTATAAAGTGGTTTCATTGAAAAATGCTCTGAAATTACCCTTTTTGACGCCCTGAGGGGGCCTTTTGATTCAAAGAAAATTTCTCCCAGGATTCGAAACTTGCCTCGATTTGGTTTTCTGATTTGGGATTGTTCATAGCACTCTCCATCTCTAGGTATCAGGTTTGATGGGGGTTTATAAAGGGGTTTCATTGAAAAATGCTCTCCGAAATTACCATTTTTGACGCCCTGGAGGGGGCCTTTGATTCAAAAAATTCTCCTAGGATTCATGAGACTTGCCTCGATTTGGTTTCTGATTTGGGATTGTTCATAGCACTCCCCATGCTCTAGGTACCAGGTTTGATGGGAGTTTATAAAGGGGTTTCATTGAAAAATGCTCCTTAAATGAATACCATTTTTGATCGCCCTGAGGGGGGCCTTTGAGTTCAAAAAATTTCCCTCCCAGGATTCGAAACTTGCTCTCGATTTGGTTTCTGATTTGAAGGATTGTTCATAGCACTCCCCATCTCTAGGTACCCGTGGTTTGATGGGGGTTTATAAAGGGGTTTCATTGAAAATGCTCTCCGAAATTACCTCTTTGACGCCCTGAGAGGGGACCTTTTGATTCAAAAAATTTTCTCCCTAGGATTCCAAACTTGCCTTGATTTATGGTTTCTGGATTTGGGATTGTTCATAGCACTCCCCATCTCTAGGTACCAGGCTTTGATGGGGGGGTTTATAAAGGGGGTTTCATTGAAAAAATGCTCTCTGAAATTACCCCTTTTTGGTTTCACGACCCTGAGGGGGCCTTTTGATTCAAAAAAATTTCTCCCAGGATTCCAAACTTGCTCTCTGGATTTGGTTTCTGATTTGGGATTGTTCATAGCACTCCCATCTCTAGGTATCAGGTTTTGATGGAGAGTTTATAAAGTGGGTTTTATTGAAAATGCTCTCCGAAATTACCCTTTTGACGCCCTGAGGAGGAACCTTTTTGATTCGGAACATTTCTCCCTGATTCGAGATCTGGCCATTCTGGTTTCAATGAATTTGGGATTGAATACATAGGAAAATGCTCCTAATCACAAAATCAGGTTTGATGGGGGTTTATAAAGCGTTTCAATAAGCAAAAAAGCTCTCCGAAATTACCTCCTGTGACGCCCTGAATAGGGGGCCTTGAATCTTGTGGCTCCAATCGGCTCCTGGATTCGAGACTTGCCCCACCACCATGCAGGCGCCTGATTTGCTGGCATTGCTCATAGCCCTTATGGCCCCATCTCTAGTCAACAGTTGTTTTCTCTTGCCCTTGACTGGGGGTTTATATATAGATTTCAATTTTTGAAAATGCCTCCTCCGAAAATCAAACCCTTTTGACGCCCTGAGATAATCTCGATAATGGTATTTTCGAATTTGGGATTTTCGAATATATGAATATAAACAGAAAATGGTATTTTTCGAATTTGGACCTCTTTGATATATTTGAAAAAAACAGATTTTTCGATTTCCAAATTTTCAGGACTATGTTCCGTAAACCAGATTTTTCAAAATATTTTTTTCCTGAACAATATGCACCCAATTTTCGAAAAACTATCATCTTTTCGGATAAATTTTTCTCGAATTTTCAAATGATGAATGCCACATCACGTGACTTTGGTGAATCGCGCCAAAGTTCGGCGTTAACGCCTTGAAAGCTCCAGGATTTCAAAGGATTCCAAAAAATGAATTAGTGGTCGAAGAATCTTATGAAAAAAGGCCCAGAGATGGCTAAACTGCCAAGGCTCTATTCGTACTCCTCAACGCCAGCGCGTGATGGCGGGCGTGGCGCTGAAGCTTATGAATACTTTCTTGAGCGCATCACGCTGTTTGCATAGACCAGAATCACTAAAGCGGCGAAACGCGCTCAGGCTTTCTCGAGCGTAATAAAGTGGGCTTCCGCCTCATCAAAACAAGCAAATTTTTGTAAACGTGTTCATATACATCATAGCAGCACTGTGTAATACCGGACAAATTATCATGAAACGGGAATCTAGTGATGATGGACTACTAACGACATGAAAAAGTCGTTAAGGGTCAGTCGCAGCCATGGCCCGGAACTGGAGACCACGCGCCGAAAGCTTGACGTCAGGATACCATATTATAACGCCACGCCCGCGCGTCACGAGAATCTGACATTGATAGAGGTATGAATAGCACGCCAAAGATAACGATTTATATTTTGCTAAACAGCGTACAGGCTCTTGTGAGAAGGAGCATATTTGAATCCTGCGAAGCCACGAAGATGAATGGGAGATCAGCAGCAGCATGTCTTTGAAGAACACCTCTGTGAATCTTGAATGATATGTTTGACTAAAAATAAATCAGTTTCAATTTTAAACTCCCTCTGTCCTCAGAAATTTCATTCCATTGTAGCTGTCGCTTGAATATAGTGAGGCTATCAGAGCAATAAATCTAACGAATTTCTCAACAGCTGAGGTAGGCATCATTAAATAAGGGGCAGCGCGGCGGCCAGCCTAAGGTAAGTAGTGGTTAAAGGCAGTGTTCACGATGAATCTCGTTCTCGAGGTCTAGGTGTGACACACTAAGTTGGCAGATGCTGGAGAGGATAGGGTAGAAGAAAGCAACCAAAACTGGCCAGAAATCAATAATAACGGCTTTGAAAGTTATCCCGGTGCGCCTCACCTATCCCAGATTACTTCCCCCAAATCGGACTTGAGCTTGTGGCGCTGCGACGTTCTGATGGCAAATCGCCAAACAACTCTGCCGCGATTAGATTAGCCTGGATTCAGCGCGCAGATTTCGCGATTAGCGCTTGCTGCTGAAATCAGGAAGGCCCATGATTTTCGTCCACGCCCATAATTTAGAAAACCGTTATTTGAAAAAGTGACTTTATTCTGGACGTTTTTTTTTTCGCTGTTTCTTCACTATTAGTTACATTACGACCAAACAATCCCATTTTTGGCTCGAACTCAAGGGCGATATTCATCGTGAACACTGTCTTTGAAGAACAAATAAATTCTGATTTTGCGGGTGCGAGGATTTCTCGCAAGTGTGAGACTCTTAAGCAGTGTTGGCGGCAACATTCTTGCGGGTCTGTGCTTTATGCTAAAGACCTAAGGTACATGCATAGTCGGGCGAGAAAAGCCGCGCCGTTACAGTGAATGGTAGAGGGCAACTACACAGCCTCGCGCCTGCCCTCCATTACCCAACATTTCGGCGTTATTTTTGCCGCCCGACACTACCGCGCAATTTTTTGCGAAAAAAGCGTTTCGCGGTATTTTTTGCGCTCGCAAAGCGCCGCATCGCCATAACTAGCTTCAGGCAAAGTAGTCCGATTTCAAAGTGGAAGTCGTTTCTAGACCATTGCTGTCATTGAGTGCTGGACACGATAGTTTTACAAAATTGTTGATTCAACTCAGAAGTTCATAGAAAATTGCGCCATTGCACTACTAAAATATCTCAACTGGTAAACTAGATCAGACGGTCATGATTGCAAGACATCTGTCATGCTTTGATCTGTGGTCAAATGTGAATTTTAGAAAGAAAACGTGCATTTTTCAACAAAATATCGGAGTCCAAAAAGACTTTCACACATATCGCTGCATTTGCCTGACCTGAGAGGGAACACGAAGAAACCTCCCTGAAAATCCCTAAGTTTCGTCAAATTTCAGAAGTGAGTTTTACATGGCGATCTTTCACTGCTTTTGTGAGCTACAAACACGCCATAAAACGCCGTTTTGGCAAAAACTCGCATGCGCGCTTTGACTGTAAGTCTATAGATAATGTGCCCCTGCATAAGTGGTCTTGCAGAGAAGCAGTTATTATCGATCAGGACTAGATTGTTCCGCGTTTAAATGTACCTGTGAAAGTTTGAGAATATTCAGGTGCTAATCGAAATGTTGAACGCCGGTGGTTAGGTTCTTCTGCATCCCGAGGGAGGAGTTGTCTTGCCTTCTGCTGCTTTAATTCCACTCGGGACCACTCCGCTTGAATTGAGTAGCGTCACGTGTCAAACGGCAAAAACCGGACAACTCCCCCCTCTCTGTGTGTGTAGAGAGCCCCTATCTCTTGAACGGGTGAGAAGGGATTGCTTCTCGAAGGTTTTTATAAAGCGCAAACATTAGGGGTGGCCATAAGCATGTGACGACTGGCCTCCTAATAAAAACTATCTAAAGAATAATAAAAATAAATCCGATATTAATGAAATGATTATTGTGACATGAGTGGTTATAGTAATTTATAGTAAAAACAATATCGATCGAATAATGCTAGCAAAATTAAGAATAATATCGACTAGAATAATACTATTAATCATACTAATAATGATAAAAACATTGTGTTCACTGATTTTCGTTACTGATATCAATATAATTTATTATTATTATTATTATATTATTATTACTAAGTGGCCTTCGAGGTCCCTAGCCCTGAACAGCCACTCTGACTTCTGAAGGCTGCAGAACCCTCTGCTTTAGCGCGTCGAAGATTCACTAGCAGGTGTATCATTGCGCGCGTGTGCGCATGTGCTGCTACTCAACTATCCCACACTCACACTGTATCTTAACATCCCCAGCTACACATGCGCACGCGGAGGAACAATAAGTTTCACTTCCTAATGTAGGGTACAGAAACTCACAAACATGCTTGTGAAAGCAACGTGAATTCGACCAGTTCGTCTACAACCATGGGGCCATGCGCCGTTTCAAAGACCGAATACCACGATGGCAGTAGTATAGGTTGTACTTTTTGAAAAACGGTCAAGCAAGCAAATAAACATGACGTCGAAACGCCTTTTAACTGCTCCAATGATTTCACTCTACAATCATGCTGCGCTTCATAGTTTGGCGACACGCAAAAATCGGTACGTATCATTTGCGTCCTCATGCATGAGCAGGCTTCGTCGGCCACCCCCATCTAATATTCGTTTGGCTTTTTGCCAGGCTTGATTGGGTCCTTTACACCAGTACACTCCATTCACCATTGTGGCGTAGTATTCGTTCGGCTTAGCCGAACGATAAGCGGCGCTTCGCCGCACCCACCCCTCTATCCATTCAACACGCGTGGAATCTGTTTGGAAACCGCCCAAACAAAGAGTAACTTCAGCCAGACACCCTTCATTCAACACAGCTACCTAGTACTCGTTTGGCTCCGAAACCGAAAAGGGTGGGCCGGCTTCGTCTGCTACTCCTCCGTAAAAATCGTTCGTTCGGCTACGCCAGAACGATGTGGGGCGGCATCGCCGACCCACTTTCAATCATCACGCGTAGTATTCGTTCGGCTTCACGAAACTATAAGTACATAAACTGCCACTTATAGTATTCATTCAACTCAAGCATGAACGCGAAGAGGCCAACTTCGTAAACCACCCTCTATGTATAAAATATTTCGTCTGGCAAGCCAGCCGTGATGAGACCGGCTTCGTCTGTAACACATCATCAAAGTATTCGTTCGGCTTTACATGACGAGTGCAGTGGCTTCGCCGACCCACCTCCGATCATCACGCGTAGTATCTCGTTCGGCTTAGCCGACCCACCTCCATTCACCACGCTTAGTATTCATATCGGCTCACCCGTTGGACAGAAGGCAGCTTAGCCGGCCACCCTCAAATCCAGTATTCGTTCGGCTTCACAGCGAAACGATGGGCCAGCTTCGCCGGCCACCTCCAATCATCACGCGCGTGGTAGTATTCGTTCAAACTGGCCGACCCACCTCCATTCACCACACATGGTATTCATTCGGCTCTGCCGAACGAAGGGCCGGCTTCGCCGGCCACCCTCCGTGCAAGTATTCGATCGGCTTAGGCTAATGAAACGATGGGCCGGCTTGGCAGGCCACCCACCTCCGATCATCACGCGTAGTATTCCGTTTCGGCTTCGCCGACCGACCTCCATTCACCGCGCATAGTATTCATTCTGGCTCTGTAGAACGAGAAGAACCGGCTTCATGGCCGGCCACCCTCCGATGTAGTGCGTTGATTCGGCTTGGCCGAATCGATGACCAGCTTCATAGGCTCACCTCCAATCACCACGGCGTAGTATTCGGTTTGGCTCCGCCAAACGATGTGGCCAACTTTCGCATACTGCCCTCCGTATGATGCTGGTTCGACTTTCGAGGCGTATCAACGGGCGCAGCTTCAGCCGACCCACCTGATCTCACCACGCGAAAGTATCTCATTCGACCACACCGAATGCAAAGACCGGCTGCGCCAACCCACCTCCGATATTAATGTTCGTTCGGCTTCGCCGAAAAAGATGGTAGCCTTCGCCGACCCACCGCCAATCATCACGCGTAGGTATTCGTTCGGCTTCGCCGACCTGTGACCTCCATTCTTTGACGCCAGTATTCGTCGGCTCTTGCCAAACGAAGGCTGCCAGCCTTCGCCGGCCACCTGCACCCGTCAGTAATCGTTCGTGTTTAACAAACCCGTGACGATGAGCCGGCTTCGCCGAATTCCACCTCCGATCATCACGCCGCGTAGTATCTGCTCGGCTTCGCCGACCCACCTCCATTCACCACGCATAGTATTCATTCGGCTCTGCCGAACGGGGCTAAGAACCGGCTTCGCCGGCCACCCTCCCTCGTGTAGTATCTCGTTCGGCTTTGCGCCAAACGATGGGCCGGCTTTCCGCCGACCTCACCTGATCATCACGCGTAGTATTCGTTTTCGGCCGCCGACCCACCTCCATTCACCACGCATAGTATTCATTTCGGCTACCTGCCGAACGAAGGCCGGCTTCGCCGGCCACCCTCCGTGTAGTATTCGTTCCTGGTTTAGCCGAATTTGATGTGTTGCCGGCTTCGCTGACTCACCTCCAATCATCACGCGTAGTATTCACAAACTTTGAGCCCGCCAACGATACCCACTTCCTCGCATTCACCACGCGCAGTATTCATTCGGCTTCTGAACGAAGGAGCCAGCTTCGCCAGCCACCCTCCGTGTAGTATTCGTATCGGCGCTGAGCAGTCAAACCGGCTTCGCCGACCCACCTCCATTCACCACGCGTAGTATTCATTCGGCTCCGCTGGGACAAACGATGGGTGACTTCCGCCTGCTACCCTCCGTATAAAGTATCTGTTCTGACTCGGCGTATCATGGGCGCGGGCTTCGCCGACTCCACCTCCAATCATCACGCGTAGTATTCGTTCGTCTTGCCGAACAAGGCAAAGCTAGCCAGCCACCCTCAAATATTAGTATTCGTTGAGGCTGCTGAAAGAGTGAACCAGCTTCATGACCTCCATTCACTACGCATGTGTGTTCGTTCGGCTCCTGCCGAACGATTGGCCGGCTTCTCGCCGGCCACCTCTGTCGTAGTATCTGTTCGGCCATGAAAGATGAGCCAGCTATTCGCCGACCCACCTCCAATCACCACAGCGTAGTATCTGCTCTCAGCCCCTTCTAGCAGTGAGCCACCTTGCCAGCCACCATGTCGTCTTCACGTTGAAGCCCCATAGGCTCGATGGAGCCGGCTTCGCCGACCCATAATCACCATGGTAATCGTTAAACTGCCGATCAGCCTCCATTGCCACTCGTAGTATTCGTTCGGCTCCGCCAATACTGATGGTCGCGCCGACTGGCACTTCCAATCATCACGCCTCGATGTGGTATTTCCGGCTGGCGAGCAGTGTGCCCTTCGCCGACCCACCTTCCATTCACCACGCGTAGTATTCAACTGTTTCGGTTCTCCGAACGATGGACCGGCTTCGCCGGCCACCCTCCATGTAGTACTCGTACCGGTTATTCGTATGAACGACAAGCTGGCTTCGCTACGACCCACCTTCATTCACCACGCGCAGTATTCATTTCGGCTCTGCCGAACGATGGGACCGGGCTTCGGCCTGCTACCCACTCCCAATCACCACGTATAGTATTCATTCGGCTCTCGCCGAAACCGCGGGCAGCTGGCTTCGCCGGCTATACACCTCAACCGCAGCGTAGTAGTGGTTCGGCTCGACCACTGACGATGGGCCAACTTCGCCGACCCTCTCAATCACCACGCGTAGTATCTCGTTTGGCTGGTCTGCCAAACGAGATGGGCCGACGCTTCTGCCTGCTACCCTCCGGTATAATATTCGTTCTCATTTCGACGTATCGCGGCGCCGGCTTCGCGCGAACCGCACCTCCAATCAACACGCGTAGTATTCGTTCGGCTCCGCCAAACGATTGGGCCGACTTCGCCGACCAGCCTCCATTCACCACGCGTGTAGTATTCGTTCGGCTTCGCCGAACGATAGCAGCCGGCTTCGCCGTGGCCACCCTTCGTAATAATCGTATTCGTTCGGCTTCGCCGAACGACAGGCGCGGCTCCGGGCCGACCCACACTCAATCATCACCACGCGTCAGTAATCAACCGGCTTCGCCCATTATTAGTCATTACTCGTGGTATTCATTTTCGGCTCCGCCAAACGATGGGATCCGCCTTTGCCCTGCTACCTCCCGTATAGTAATTGCTCGTTCGGCTTCGCCGTATCGCTGGCGCGTTTCGCCGACCCACCTCCAATCAACACGCGTAGTACCATTCGGCCCCAATGCCGAACGATGAGCCAGCTTCGCCGACCCACCTCCAATCACGACGCGTAGTATTCATTTCGGCTTCGCCGAACGATGAGCCAGCTTCGCCTGACCCACCTCCATTCACCACACGTAGTATCTCATTCGGCTCTCTTACCGAACGAAGGGGCCGGCTTCCAGCCGTACACCCTCAAATGTCAGTATTCGTTTAAACTATAAACCCACTCAATCACCACGCGTAGTATTCGTTTGGCCTCCATGAAACATTGCATCGGCGCGGCATTTGCCGGCTACCCCATCTCAATAGTATCTCGTTCGGCTTCGACTGAACGATGGGCCGGCTTCGCCGGACGCCACCTCACCTCAATCACCACGCGTGGCGTATTGGGCGTTCGGCTTCGCCAAACGATGAGACCAAACTTTATAATACTGCTGCCATCAATATAGTATTCGTTCGGCCGACAGACGATAGGGTGGCCCCGACGTGCCCACCTCCATTCACCTCGCGTAGTATTCATTTCGGCTCCACATGAACGATGGGCTTCGGCTTCGCTGAACCCACCTCCATTCACCACGCGTAGTATTCATTCGGCTCTGCCGAATACATGCGCTAGCTTCGCCGGCCACCCTTCCGTAGTGCATTCCTGTTCGGCTTCGCCGTTAACGATTGACCAACGGTCCGCCGACCCACCTCCAATCATCACGCGTGGTATTGGAACTGCTCCATAAACAGGCTGATCGCCGCTATAAACAGTATTCCGTTATTTGCGATATCGTGGTGTACTGTTGTCCTCAATCAACATGGTATTCGACGGCCCCGCCAAACGATGGGCCAAAGGGCTTCACGGCAAACCACACCTTCAATCACCACGTATGACGTGATGTTCAGTTCAAGCTGGAACGGTGACCACCTCCATTCACCGCACGTAGTATTGTTCGACTCTTTGACAACTGACGCTTCGAACACCATGACCACCCCTCCATCAACCAATATTACCCGTTCGGCTTCGCCGAACTGATGGGCCAACTTTTGCCGACCCGCACTCCATTCACCACGCGTAGTATTCGTTCCAGGCTTCTGCGAAACTTGACCAACTCCGACATTTACATGGTTCACCTCTGTATTGGGTTCCCGACCGCGACCACCTCCATTCACCACGCGTAGTGACTGAACCTGGCTCTGGCGAACAATGACCCTTCGCCGGCCCTCCGTAATGTTGTTGAAACGCCAAACGATGGGCCGGCTTCGCCGACCTCAATCATCGCATGGCTCTTCAGTTCAGCTCTCGCCGACCGCCATTCACCACGCGTACTATTCATTTCGGCTCGATGGCGTCGCAACTGATGAGCCAACTTCATGATGGGGTTTGCTGATCCACGTGGTATCTCATTGAAAACTGCCGAACGATACCCTTCGAATTCCATTTCGACGCTTCGAAAGGCTTCTCTGAAATTACCCTTTTTGACGCCCTTTTGGCCTTTTGATTCAAAAATTTCTCCCAGGATTCGAAACTTGCCTTCGATTTGGTTTCTCTGATTTGGGATTGTTCATAGCACTCCACTATCTCTAGGCACCAGGTTTGATGGGGTTTATAAAGTGGTTTCATTGGAAAATGCTCTCCGAAATTACCCTTTTGACGCCCTGAGGGGGCCTCTTGATTCAAGAAAATTTCTCCCAGGATTCGAAACTTGCCTCGATTTGGTTTCTGATTTGAGATTGTTCATAGCACTCCCCATCTCTAGGTATCAGGTTTGATGGGGGTTTATAAAGGGTTTCTTATTGAAAAATGCTCTCCGAAATTACCATTTTTGACGCCCTGAGGGGGCCTTTTGATTCAAAAAAAATTTCTCCCAGATTCGAAACTTGCCTCGATTTGCTTTCTGATTTGGGATTGTTCATAGCACTTCCAAGTCTAGGTACCAGGTTTGATGGGGGTTTATAAAGGGGGTTTTCATTGAAAAAATGCTCTCCGAAATTACCCTTTTTGACGCCCTGAGGGGGGGCTCTCCTTTTGATTCAAAAATTTCTCTCCCAGGATTCGAAACTTGCCTCGATTTGGTTTCTGATTTGGGATTGTTCATAGCACTCCCATCTCTAGGTACCAGGTTTGATGGGGGTTTATAAAGGGGTTTCATTGAAAATGCTCTCCGAAAATTACCCTTTTTGACGCCCTGAGGGGGACCTTTGATTCAAAATTTCTCCCAGGATTCAGAAACTTGCCTCGATTTGGTTTCTGATTTGGGATTGTTCATAGCACTCCCATCTCTGAGGTATCAGGGTTTGATGGGGGTTTATAAAAGGGAGTTTCATTGAAAATGCTCTCAGAGAAATTACCCATTTTGACGCCCTGAGGGGGACCTTTTTGATTCGAAATTTTCTCCCTAGGATTCCAAACTTGCCTTGATTTGGTTTCTTTTGATTTGGGATTGTTCATAGCACTCCCCATCTCTAGGTACCAGGTTTGATGTGGGGTTTATAAAGGGGTTTCATTGAAAAATGCTCTCCGAAATTACCCTTTTGACGCCCTGAGAGAGGCCTTTGATTCAAAAATTTCTCCCAGGATTCAAAACTTGCCTCGATTTGGTTTCTGATTTGGGATTGTTCATAGCACTCCCATCTCTAGGCATTTCAGGTTTGATGGGGTTTATAAAGGGGTTTCATTGAAAAATGCTCTCCGAAATTACCCTCCTTTTGGTATCAGGTTTGATGGGGTTTATAAAAAGGGTTTCATTGAAAAATGCTCTCCAGAAATTACTCCTTTGACGCCCTGAGGGGGCCTTTGATTCGAAAATTTCTCCCTGGATTCGAGGGACTTGCCTCGTTTGGGTTTCTGATTTGGGATTGTTCATAGCACTCCTCATCTCTAGGTACTCAGGTTTGATGGGGGTTTATAAAGGGGTTTCATTGAAAAATGCTCTCCGAAATTACCCTTTTTGGACGCTCCTGTGAGGGGGGCCTTTGATTCGTGCAAATTTCTCCCTGGATTCGAGACTTGCCTCGATTGGGTTTTCTTGATTTGGGATTGTTCATAGCACTCCCCATCTCTAGGCGGTATCAGGTTTGATGGGGGTTATAAAGGGGTTTCATTGAAAATGCTCTCCGAAATTACCCTTTTTGACGCCCTGAGGGGACCTTTTGATTCAAAAATTTCTCCCAGGATCTTGAAACTTGCCACGATTTGGTTTCTGGATTTGGGATTGTTCATAGCACTCCGCACTTCTAGGTACCAGGTTTGATGGGGGTTTTATAAAGTGGTTTCATTGGAAAATGCTCTCCGAAATTACCCTTTTTGACGCTCCTGAGGGGGCTCTTTGATTCAAAAATTTCTCCCAGATTCGAAACTTGCCTCGATTTGGTTTCTGATTTGGGATTGTTCATAGCACTCCCCATCTCCTAGGTATCAGGTTTGATGGGGGTTTATAAAGGGTTTCATTGAAAATGCTCTCCGGAAATTACCATTTTTGACGCCCTGAGGGGGCCTTTGATCTCAAAATTTCCTCCTAGGATTCTGAAACTTGCCTCGATTTGCTTTCTGATTTGGGATTGTTCATAGCACTTCCCATGTCTAGGTACCAGGTTTGATGGGGGTTTATAAGCAAGGTTTCATTGAAAATGCTCTCCTGAAATTACCATTTTTGGATGCCCTGAGGGGGCCTTTTGATTCAAAAATTTCTCTCAGGATTCGGAAACTTGCCTCGATTTGGTTTCCTGATTTGGGATTGTTCTTTGTAGCACTCCCATCTCTAGGTACCAGGTTTGATGGGGGTTTATAAAGGGGTTTCATTGAAAATGCTCTCCGAAATTACCCTTTTGACGCCCTGAGGGGGACCTTTTTGATTCGAAAATTTCTCCCAGGATTCTCCAAACTTGCCTTGGATTTGGTTTTTGATTTGGGATTGTTCATAGCACTCCCATCTCTAGGTACCAGGTTTGATGGGGGTTTATAAAGGGTTTCATTGAAAATGCTCTCCGAAATTACCCTTTTTGACGCCCTGAGGGGGCCTTTTGATTCAAAAAATTTCTCCCAGGATTCAAAACTTGCCTCGGATTTGGTTTCTGATTTGGGATTGTTCATAGCACTCCCCATCTCTAGGTATCAGGTTTGATGGGGGTTTATAAAGGGTTTCATTGAAAAATGCTCTCCGAAATTACCTTTTTGACGCCCCTGAGGGGGCCTTTGATTCGAAAATTTCTCCTGATTCGAGACTTGCCTCTCTGATTGGGTTTCTGATTTGGGATTGTTCATAGCACTCTTCATCTCTAGGTATCCAGGTTTGATGGGGTTTATATTGGGGTTTCCATTGAAAAATGCTCTCCGAAATTACCCTTTGACGCCCTGAGGGGGCCTTTTGATTCGAAAATTTCTCCCTGGATTCGGAGACTTGCTCCTCGGGATTGGGTTTCTGATTTGGGATTGTTCATAGCACTCCCCATCTCTAGGTATCAGGTTTGATGGGGGTTTATAAAGGGGTTTCATTGAAAATGCTCTCCTGAAATTACCCTCCTTTGGACGCCCTGAGGGAACGCCTTTGATTCGAAAAAATTTCTCCCTGATTCGAGACTTGCCTCGATTGGGTTTTCTGATTTTGGGATTGTTCATAGCACTCCCCATCTCTAGGTACCAGGTTTCATGGGGGGTTTATAAAGGGGTTTCATTGAAAAGTATGCTCTCCGAAATTACCCTTTGACGCCCTGAGGGGGCCTTTTGATTCGAAAATTTTCTCCCTGGATTCGAGACTTGCCTCGGGATTGGGTTTCTGATTTGGGATTGTTCATAGCACTCCCCATCTCTAGGTATCAGGTTTGATGGGGGTTTATAAAGGGGTTTCATTGAAAATGCTCTCCGAAATTACCCTTTGACGCCCTGAGGGGGCCTTTTGATTCGAAAATTTCTCCCTGGATTCGAGACTTGCCTCGATTGGGTTTCTGATTTGGGATTGTTCATAGCACTCCCCCATCTCTAGGCATCAGGTTTTATGGGGGTTTATAAAGGGGTTTCATTGAAAAATGCTCTCCGAAATTACCCTTTTTGACGCCCTGAGGGGGGCCTTTTGATTCGAAAATTTCTCCCTGGATTCGAGACTTGCCTCGATTGGGTTTCTGATTTGGGATTGTTCATAGCGCTCCCCATATCTAGGTACCAGGTTTGATGGGAGTTTGAAAAGGGGTTTCACTGAAAAATGCTCTCCGAAATTACCCTTTTTGACGCCCTGAGGGGGACCTTTTGATTCGAAATTTTCTCCCAGGATTCCAAACTTGCCTTGATTTGGTTTCTGATTTGGGATTGTTCATAGCACTCCCCATCTCTAGGTACCAGGTTTGATGGGGGGTTATAAAGGGGTTTCATTGAAAAATGCTCTCCGAAATTACCCTTTTTGACGCCCTGAGGGGGGCCTTTTGATTCAAAAATTTCTCCCAGGATTCCAAACTTGCCTCGATTTGGTTTCTGATTTGGGATTGTTCATAGCACTCCCCATCTCTAGGTATCAGGTTTGATGGAGGTTTATAAAGGGGTTTTATTGAAAAATGCTCTCCAGAAATTACCTGCTTCTTTGACGCCTGAGGAGAACCTCTTGATTCGAACATTGCTCCTTAGGATTCGACAGCATTCACAATGAAAATGCACTTGAATACAAAAATGAAAATGCACCTAAACACAAAAATCAGAAAAAAAAGCAATAAGCAAAAAAAAGCAGGACGAAGCAGTGGTGAAGGCGCTGAATAACTGCGCCCAATCGGCTCGCCCTCTTCGCTGAAGTTCTGCCCCACCACCATGCAGGGCGCTGTGCTGAACGCTCGTAGCCCCATATGGCCCTTACAGTCAGTCAACATTATTTTTCTGCTGCCCTTGCGAGTTCTTTATATACTAGGATTAGTAATTATTTTTATTATTATAACTATTATTATTATTATTATTATTATTATTATTATTATTATTATTATTATTATTATTATTATTATTATTATTATTATTACATATTATTATTATTTATTATTATATTATTATTATTATTATTATTATTATTATTATTTGAACTTTACTTGACTTCAATCGGTTGGCTTCTTCGCCTGACGCGGTCATTCCGCATCTTCACCGAGGTGTTTGCTGATCCTACAGTAGTCAGCCGTGTCCATTTTTCACGGTCTTCAGCCACAATTCTGAACACATTCCATCCAGCTGTCAACTATTCCATTTCCTGCCGAAACAAAAACATCGCGCCTGAACTGTCTTTCGATGCCGAGTGACTTTAAATCCTCTTTAACCACATCCGTCCAGAACTTTCGCCTACGCCCTTTGGTGGCCGTTTTCCAGACAGGATTTGGGAAGCATTTTTTAAAGCGTGTTTGTACGAGACGATCCGGCGTTCTTCTTAGTATATGCCCGAGCAAAGTCAGAAGTCGACTTTCCATTGCTGCTTGAGATGGCGTTAGGAGATGCTGGCACCCCTCTCCTCGTGTCAAGCGTTGATGTACTGCGTCGATTTCCTTTGTAAAGGTCTTCGTTATGGCATACACGCGGCCAGAAATATCCAAGCTAAACGCCTAAAAAAGCTTCCTCTCCGTGCAATCCAACCTTTTCCATCTGCGTATTTTCTGGTGCTGCCCACGTCTCCGATCCGGTACATCATGATAGGGCGAATAGCGGATAGGTAGACGCGCAACTTGACTTCCTTCGCGATGGTGGTAGACCACAAACACTTGGTTAGAGAATTGAATGCAGACGTAGCTTTTCGCACATCGTTGTTCGAATATCACGCTGCATAACTACCATCGTTCTTCAGCAAA
Source organism: Aplectana chamaeleonis (assembly GCA_029168955.1). NCBI lineage: Eukaryota > Metazoa > Nematoda > Chromadorea > Rhabditida > Cosmocercidae > Aplectana > Aplectana chamaeleonis. Next base: position 32,532 of record JAPDOI010002025.1, read on the forward strand.
CAGCCCAAATAACAGAAATCGTCCACCAGTTCGATACGTTGTCCGTCCACACAAACTCCAGTTGAAGGCCTCTGAGAGACCCACATCTGCTTGCATTTGTCGGGACGAAGACGAAGTCCATAGGCTGCGGCATACTTCGAAACGAGGTTCACAATCCTTTGCAGTTTTGCGTTGTTTTCAGCGAATAACACAATGTCGTCGGCGTACTCCAGGTCGACAAGGGAGCGTCCTGATGGTGTTAGGATCACATCCGCAGGGAACTGTTCTGCAACTCTACGCATAATGTCATCAACGGCGAAGTTGAAAAGAAAAGGTCCTGCTACGGCTCCTTGCCTTACTCCTGTTTTCACCTCGAAAGCTGACGTAAATCCGACAGGTGTACGAACTGCTGCTGTTGTTCCTTTGTTCATGTCCTCGATTAACCGAACATACTTTTCCGGGACTCCATCTGCTCGCAGAGCGTTGAGCAATCGATCACGATGAGGAGAATCGAACGCGGCTTCAAAGACCAAAAAAGCAAGCGTAATGGCTTCGAAAACCGCTGCCACGATTCAATTACTCTTCTCACGACGAACACTTGGTCGATGGTCGATCTTCCAGGTCGAAAACCGGCTTGCTCATCTCTGGTCGTTCCTTCACGATGTTTGATAAGTCGCTCGAGAATGATACGTTCTAAAACCTTGTACATGACACGAAGTAGAGAGATTCCTCTGTAGTTCTTAGGATCCGTGACGGATAGCTTCTTGTGAAGAGGTACGATGATCGCATGTCTCCACGAATCGGGTATCCTTTCGCTCATCCATATGGCACGGATGGTGTTGGTCATTTCACGAATCCCAGACGGAGGAAGAGCTTTCAGCATTTCAGCAGTGATGTTGTCATCTCCACCTGCCTTTCCATTCTTCATTTTCCGGACACAATCCAAAACTTCAGACTCAGTCGGCGGTTCCTCACTGACATCGTAATGTGCTCTCTGAACATGCGGGAGCTCAGGTACTGATGGCGCTGGACGATTCAGTAGTGAACTGAAGTAATCCTTCCATATTGGCAGCGTCGCATCACCAACTGCAACTCCATTGGTAGTGTTCAAGACAGGAGAACATCTCTTCATCTTCCCGCTATACTGTCGCAGCAACGTGTAGGCTTTCTTCGGATTCTTCTCCTCCCAAGCCTTCTCGAACTCCTTAGCTCTACACGTCCACTCTCGTTCGCGGTCACTTTGAAGCTGCCGACGCAACTTCCTCCTCAGACGCTTCTCCTCCACGAAGTTTCCTGCAGTTCGGAGAGCACATACTCTGTTGTAGGTAGATGTTGTTTCTTCTGGAGACGTAGGAGAACTTCTTCTTAGGCTGTACAACCGGGAGTGCCTCTTTCGAAGCGTCCTGGATGCACTTGACAAAAGAATCCGCGTCGCAAAGTTTCTTCTTAGTCCGTACTCCGATGTGAATAGAAACGCGTTGTCGGAAATTCCTTCTGCATTCTTCATCTCTGAGACCTGTCATGCCAATCCTTCTGGAGAGGTTTAGCCCCTCGCTTCCTCTTATGAATCCTCGCAGTGGAGTTCAACAGAACTGGACGGATTGCGACATCCCACACAGCTCTAGATCTTCGAATGTCGGATACTGGAATATTCCTCGTCAGGACATAGATCAAGCTGTAGTTTCAAAGTTGTCATCTTCCGCTTCCGCTGCTCTTCTGGAGATAGCTGGGTTGGTCCCTGCCACGTAAGCTGATGGCGACGATGATTCCTCTTGAATGTCGATGCAATAATCAGACCACTGCGTTCGCAAAAGTCGACAAGGCGGTAGCCATTGTCCGATGTTTGCTCCACTGGGTAGAACCATTTACCGAGTACTTCGGATTCCTGATCAAGTCCCATCTTCGCATTTGCGTCAATCCCCACGACAGCAGCATGTTGACAAGGTATCCTGGCCAGCAACGTATTGAGTTCCTCATAAACGCATCCTTCGAATTGTCTTCGGCGGTTTCAGTGGGCGCATGAGCACTCACTATCCACAGATTGAATCCTCTGTGATCACGCAGTCGTACGAATGCATTCCGACACGACGTTGAGCCGAACTCCTTGACCATACCATTGAAATCCTTCCTTACAGCTATTGCACAGCCTCCCACTCTCCTATCGTCAGCGTTACCGCAGTAGGTGGTGTACTCTCCGACGCTGATGACGGGTCTATCCTTGAGGCGGGTTTCCTGCAAAGCAGCAAACGGTGCATGGAAATAGCTCAGAAGTCTGGGTAGCGCAGTTTTTGGATATCACTCGACAGCGATCGACAGTTCAGGGTGTCGAAATTGTGGCTTGGGGCCAAAGACTCCATGTCTCCCTAGGTACGGATCCTAAGGTGTTATGGACCAGAGGCCTTAGTGTGCCGGACGGCGACACCTTTATGCAATGTGCTGGATACTTTCGCGATATAGTTGTGCACGCTATATCGCTCCAACGTTCCCTGTGTACACTCAAACGTCTGCTGGGTTCAGTAGAAGCAGGGGCACCAACGAGCAGGTACCAACAGACTTGTATACACACCCCCATTATTATTATTATTATTATTATTATTATTATTATTATTATTAATTATTATTATTATTATTATTATTATTATTATTATTATTATTATTATTATTATTATTATTATATTATTATTATTATTATTATTATTATTATTATTATTATTATTATTATTATTATTATTATTATTATTATTATTATTATTATTATTATTTGCTCCCCGGCATTGCTCCCCGTTCTGAGAGAAGCGGGAAGTGGATCGATCTCGTGCGTTAACTAGGTTTTGAACGGGGAGCGAAACTCAGCTCACCATCTTCTGTCCATCATGTCACCCTCTGAAAACTAATGTTGCACTCAAATGCCACTTCGACATTCATGTTAAGTGGCAATTTCAAGAGGTTTACTACCACCCATGATATCATGATGACAATGAGATAAGATATGTGGATAAAGGGATTTTGGTTACAGAGGCCACTTTGATTACAATGATTAATTGACCGAAAATAAAGATTTCCAGAGCATTTACCGTATTTCCTCTTTTAGAAGTACATGTACTTCTAATACTCAGACCCCTATTTTATATGTACTTATATTAGAGATGTACTTCAAATAGAGGCTGTACTTCTAATTCTCAGCCCTCTCTTTTTGATGTACTTCTATTAGAGGTGTACTTCTAATAGAGGGTGTACTTCTATTATTCGGCGCAATTTTTTGAATTTCCAATGGTAGACTCTTCACATTTCTTGATTTTCAGTATAACACCAAAAACTTGTATTTAATAAAATTTCAGACTAGGCTCAATCGAACTGATGCTTCCACAATCTCTTATATCATATATTCACACCGTTCCCAAGCTAATTTCTTTCAAAAATTGTATAAGTTCGTTTTCGATTCTGTTGACACGTGCTTCATCGACTTGTTAGGCCTAAAACAATTTAAAGGCAGCGTTCACGATGAACACCAGCGGTGACTTTCCTCAGTGAAATGATATGCGAGAAGGATTCTAGGCTCCCAGTGTCGAAAAAACGGTAAAAAACGAGCCAGGAGTTTCAGAATTACAGCTGCAACCAAGCGTTTTGGTGTCCTAGAACCGCCCAGTGCTCCAGATCCGCCCCCTCAAAATGAACAAACGAAGGCTCAGATAACAGGAATGATCAAGTCAAGGAAGTGCTGATAAGTGAGCTGATAGCTTCATTGCACTGATAGGTATCATCCTTCTAGCGGTCAATTCCTCCACTCCCAAAAAATCGGCGTAAAAAAGGGAGGGCCTATTTTGGTTCAAAAACGCGTCTTTCGCGTGCTTTTTAGGCATGCTTTGCTATACAGTGCACCAGACCTTCCGTAAACCATGGTGATATCGGAAAAAAAATTTTATCGTGGACATTATTGCCTTTAACTGATGGCTTTTCGAGCCGTCCAGAGAAAGCGCGGTTGTTCAACCACCTGACAATAGCTCCTCCAGAAGCAAGTTCTTTGCGTCCACAATCCACTATAGGTAAAGTCTACCATTGGTGGTTCCTGATTTCCTCGTAGTATGAGCGATTTCTCTACATAAATGATCCAATCTTCGTAACGCTGGGAAATCTTGGTTTTTCAAGCACCGCTAAAGTCAACGTCTAGGGCCAAAATAAGCCGACTTTGATCGACTAAAACCCAATCAAACAAAAATAATTGTAAAGAACCTACCGTATTTACTCTAATAGAAGTACACCTCTATTTGAAGTACACCTCTAATAGAAGTACACCTAAAAGGGAAGGCTGAGTATTAGAAGTACACCCTCTATTTGAAGTACACCTCTATTAGAAGTACATATAAAATAGATGTCTGAGTATTAGAAGTACACCCTCTATTTGAAGTACACCTCTTTTAGAAGTACACCTCTTTTCGGAGGGGACCCCCGGTACTTGGGTAAGTGATTGGCAACTCGAATGTGGCGTTTGAGAGAGACCAGTTTGCTCGAGATTTTTTTCTACAATGTGAGGTTTGAATATATAAAAGCTATCGGCGATCCCTTTCTTTGTCAAAGATTGCTTGTATGGGACAACTTACGATGAAACCTCAGCAAACTTCAAATGACCAGGAAAAAACGCAGAGCTAAAGTTTGACATTGGTGTTATTCGCGGCGAATGCACGGAGTTTATTTACCGTATTTTCTCTTTTTGAAGTACATGTACTTCTAATACTCAGACCCCTATTTTATATGTACTTATAATAGAGGTGTACTTCAAATAGAGGCTGTACTTCTAATACTCAGCCTTCCCTTTTAGGTGTACTTCTATTAGAGGTGTACTTCAAATAGAGGTGTACTTCTATTAGAGTAAATACGGTAGGTTCTTTACAATTATTTTTGTTTGATTGGGTTTTAGTCGATCAAAGTCGACTTGTTTTGGCCCTAGACGTTGACTTTAGCGGTGCTTGACAAACCAAGATTTCCCAGCGTTACGAAGATTGGATCATTTATGTAGAGAAATCGCTCATACTACGAGGAAATCAGGAACCACCAATGGTAGACTTTGCCTATAGTGGATTGTGGACGCAAAGAACTTGCTTCTGGAAAAGCTATTGTTAGGTGGTTGAACAACCGCGCTTTCTCTGGACGGCTCGAAAGGCCATCAGTTGAAGGCAGTGTTCACGATAAATTTCACTTCCGATATCACAATGGTTTACGGAAGGTCTGGTGCCCTGTATAGCAAAGCATGCCTGAAAAGCACGCGAAAGACGCGTTTTTGAGCCAAAATAGGCCCTCCCTTTTTTACGCCGATTTTTTGGGAGTGGAGGAATTGACCGCTAGAAGGATGATACCTATCAGTGCAATGAAGCTATCAGCTCACTTATCAGCACTTCCTTGCCTTGATCATTCCTGTTATCTGAGTCTTTGTTTGTTCATTTCGAGGGGGCGGATCTGGAGCACTGGGCGGTTCTAGGACACCAAAACGCTTGTTTGCAGCTGTTATTTTGCCACTCCTGGCTCGTTTTTTACCGTTTTTTCGACACTGGGAGCCTAGAATCCTTCTCGCATATCATTTCACTGCGGAAAGTCACTGCTGGTGTCCATCGTGAACGCTGCCTTCAAATTGTTTTTAAGCCTAACAAGTCGATGAAGCACGTGTCAACAGACTCGAAAACGAACTTATACATTTTTTGAAAGAAATTAGCTTGGGAACGGTGTGAATATATGATATCAGAGATTGTGGAAGCATCAGTTCGATTGAGCCTAGTCTGAAATTTTATTAAATACAAGTTTTTGGTGTTATACTGAGAATCAAGAAATGTGAAGAGTCTACCATTGGAAATTCAAAAAATCGCGCCCAATAATAGAAGTACACCCTCTATTAGAAGTACACCTCTAATAGAATTACATCAAAAAGAGAGGGCTAAGAATTAGAAGTACAGCCTCTATTTGAAGTACACCTCTATTATAAGTACATATAAAATAGGGGTCTGAGTATTAGAAGTACATGTACTTCAAAAAGAGAAAATACGGTAAATAAACTCCGTGCATTCGCCGCGAATAACACCAATGTCAAACTTAAGCTCTGCGTTTTTTCCTGGTCATTTGAAGTTTGCTGAGGTTTCATCGTAAGTTGTCCCATACAAGCAATCTTTGACAAAGAAAGGGATCGCCGATAGTTCTTTTATATTCCAACCTCACATTGTTGAAAAAAATCTCGGGCAAACTGGTCTCTCTCAAATGCCACATTCGAGTTGCCAATCACTTACCCAAGTACTGGGGTCCCCTCCGAAAAGAGGTGTACTTCTAAAAGAGGTGTACTTCAAATAGAGTGTGTACTTCTAATACTCAGACCTCTATTTTATATGTACTTCTAATAGAGGTGTACTTCAAATAGAGGGTGTACTTCTAATATTCAGCCTTCCCTTTTAGGTGTGCTTCTATTAGAGGTGTACTTCAAATGGAGGTGTACTTCTATTAAAGTAAATACGGTAGGTTGAGTTGAAGGCATCGTACTCGTAGAAAACCTTGTGTTATTTTTTTCATGTTTTTGTGTAGCTTGGCCTCTCTAGTGAACGAAAATGTCGGAGTGGCCCATGAAAAGCCTTCATTTGTGAAGAAAAGGCAATCGGAACACATTCATTGTGAATATGAATTTGAATTTGGAGCCAAAAATAGTTTTCGAAGTTTTTCTGCGTTTGGAGACCTCGTCACTGTCATTTTCAAAGTTTTTCTGCATGTGAAGTTTGTGCCGTAACTATTTTTCATGTTGTTTGACGGTCGCATCAACATTCTATGAAAAAGCGCTAGATGACTGGCGAGAACTACATATGTACTGGCGGATCCTTCTCAGTAACCACTTCCGACCTCATAACCCAACGTTTTTGACGCGCCAGAGTTTACCGGTGTGGTCTATTGGGCTCAGTCATAAAATTGTGCCTGGAAAATAGAAAGTGGTTTTCAACGCAAACGATGCCTTTAGTTTGGTACAGCTACCGTAATCGTAACCCACCATGGTTCTTCAAAAATCGGAAACGGGTATCGTTTTGAAGATCAACACTTCAGAGAAACCACTTGCTCGGACAGTCGGGTCTTAGTACGTCGGCACAATAGCGTAAGTACGCCGGCACAAAGGGATCGGCAGCACCTGTGCTGTAGCTGCTGGTAACAGCAGGATATGCTGGCAACGACCAGGAGCTCCTGTTGCTTGTGCTGGCGTACTAACGCTTTGATTATCGTGGCACGCGTACTATTGCCAGCCACTCTCTCCTAGTGTCTGCTGACACTCTTCCATTGATTTGTGTGATACGAATGAACATTGCAGCTTCCTCTTGTACGACGGCGGCGGGTATATAAGGCGGCCAGTCTCGCTGAGGGGGCAGTTGGCCGTTTGAGGCCATTCCGATGGGGTGACCTTGTGTCACTGTTCGGAAGTTAATTTTTGGAACGCTGAGAGAATCATCCCCATCGCCCACCGCGAGGGAAGCCTCCTGGTCGCGGACCGCGGCGAGGATGTTCTCCTTGCTGCTGGCCGTGACAAGAATTATATCCAACACCGGTAAGGAGGGTGGCAGTCCAAATTCTGTCGATAATGAGCGTTAGTACGCCAGCATACGTTGGCAGGATATGCTGCCGCAACCAGCAGCTCTTGCACACAACGAGCGTTAGTATGCCAGGTTTTCCCTGGCGTACTAACGGTATTGTGCCGACGTACTAAGCCCCGACTGTCTGAGTTGGGCAAAGTTTCAGTTAAATAGATCAAAGATTTTCGGACTACTGGTCTTAGTATTCCGGAAGAATCCTGAGACAAGAATTGTGCTCGTGTTTTGGACTGCCAAATAACGAGTTTTTGCTTCGGATTATATCACAATTTATGCTAACTTTGACTTACAGTCGGCATGGATCCTAGTGATAGTTTGCGTTCCCCATTGAAGGTTGGAGCACACTCGGCACACCTATGTCTTTACCTATAGCACCGAGTTTGCGCCAGCCTTCAATAGGGAACGCAGAGAATCACTAACAATAAAGCCCGTGGCGACTGTACTTGACATAATCGGCTGGCTTCCGCCTGACGCAATCATTCCGTATCTTCACCGAGGTGTGCCGTAATAGTAGTCAGCTGTCTACATTTGTCACGGTCTTCAGCCACAAGTTGGACAAATCCATCCATCTGTCACTATTGCGCTAACAATGCTGACTTTATACATTCTATTACTAGCCCTTATTTTTCTAGTAACTTTTTTCCGAACACAGCCTCCCACTTTTTGTTTATGCCGAGCTTTGCCGGCGACTATCCTGACGCCATTTGTAAAAATGGGCAGAGTCTGTGCTCTAAAAAAACGCGCTAACTGCTCGCATGCAGCGTACGTGCGTCTGCAGAATGCACAAATCAAGTTCGGCTCCAAAATGAGTGATACGTATAGTAGCATGAGCCACGAGAACTGCTGTGCTAGTGACACTCACGGGTGGTGATGGTAATGTGTCAAAGCGCGAAAGGGACAGGGTAGGAGAAAATGTCCGTGATTGAAGGACACCCAATCACAACCCTTTGCTCCTCCAAGTTTTCCCGTCATTTCTGCTGTTTGGACACATCACAACCACCACTCGAAATTCGCACGCCCATGTGGCAAGGATTTGGTGGGTAGTAGCATCAGAATTACGTCATATCTGCCCTTCACTGTTTTCTCACCATGACAGTGGTAGGAAATACAAGCACAAAGTTATGCGGTTCTTGTAGATAAGTGAGCCGTGGTTTCTTCCGAGCAGAGCAAGTAAGAAAAAACGACAAAAAGCTGCCAGGACGCTGCTGGAAATCGCGTTGATCAGTTCGCCTATTGGATCAGCCTGAACACATCACGGAAGAGTTTTCCATCTAAAGGAACGAGTGCCGAAGGATTGAAGACTCTCAAATTCGAGAGTCTTAACATCGAAAGATGCGCACTGAAACCATCCAAACTATTGAATAATTTTGACAGGAGACCCCAGAAAAAATATTCGCTTACCCTACAAAGTTTGTGGCGCGAAAACCATCTCCGATGTTAGAAATTGTTTTGCATTGAACACACCGAAGCAGGCGTACAAGGCCGCAATCGGAAGCTTCAGAGTTTTTTTTCACAGTTTTCTTTGAGAAATGAGGGTTTGTGAGCCTTCTCGCTATCATCCATCATTTAGTGAAGTTCTCGAGGCTACTCAACAACATTGAAAACCAAGAAAGACCGGAACCATACATCCCACAAAGAGCGACAGCGCCCGTGCATATCAGGCATGTAGATTTAAGGTCGATATTGATATTAAACATTATGTCGTATCGCTCGTCACTGGAGGTATGATCACGGTCTGGTAATAGAGAGGAAGGAGCAAGCGACCAAGGCACCTCTGAAGCTGCCGAAGCATAGAGGTTTCGGCTTCCTGAGAGGTTTCGGAGAGGTTGGAGCGTGAGTGTTCAAGCAAATTCTTTGCGGTGTTTAAGTCAACGAACAGAAATAAATCACGGACCACTTCTTTTCTCTTTACACAGGAAGCACTGAAAATATTGCAGGCTTTTGTGTTCAACAAAGTCTATCTGATCGTTGCATTCTGCGTTGGTTTTGTCCATCACAATCTTCTGCTTTGGTCTTTTTATTCAAGGCTGCGTAGGGTATGCAGGGCTAAAGAAGATTAGACAGTTTAAGTCTTGGAGAATAGTATAGTAATACTCATGGCCCATCAAGAGGAATTCTTCAAAAACGTTGAATACCCTGACATATTTAGCAAGTCATGCAGGCAAAGAGGATCATCACACTGAATGACTTCTGCCTTCATAGAAAAAAAAACAACTACAGCCTAGGACACACCGAATAACGAGGGATGATCGCTGACGAAGAAGAATTGCGCCCAATAGACATTCCGTACCCACTTTCTTCTGAACCCTGTACCCTGTATCTAGAAGCATGAAGAAATCGATGCCCTTCCCTTAGAAGAAGACAAGTGTTACGCTTACTGGCTGGAAGGATCATTTCCTGGCGATGCGATGAACTCTCTCTCTTTATCACTTTCAAGGTCGGGGTTGTTCTGATTCGGATGGTCTTTACTGTCGTTAATGGTTTTTTTTCATTACACCTAATAGAATAGCGGCATATAGCTTAGAGAAGCCAAACGGCACCTCTACAAATCATACCAATCGATCTAGGAGCTCTTTAAACACAGAGGGAGGAGTTGTCCCGTGCCTTTCGACACGTCACGCTACTCACTTCAAGACCCCACTTAACCTCACAGAGGAGAGGAGATTTGAGAAGAATCTGAGACTTCGACGAAACTACCGCATACCCACAGTAGCCCACCGTAATCTACTGAAAATCGATAGAAGTTTCTCAGATTCCAGGCCAGCACCTAAAATATTTTGACAAACCTTGGAGTCAAATCTTTCCTAGCCTATCGGGATGCGTCAAAACTAGCGCTTCACCCCCGAAATTCCACCCACGATGGAGAGGAAGCTTTGAACAAGATGCTGCCCTTATCAGAAAGAAGTTCCAGTCCGCAGTTGCAGACAACCGCTTGAAGATAATCGTGTAAGGACAACGACCAGTCGTACCGAAATCTTCTTCGAGGTGCGTTCTGCAACAGCAATCATCCGCAACTGCGGACTGGAATTTCGTTCCGATAATGTTCGGACAGTATGTTGAGGACATATGAAAAGCGACAAATAAACTTCAATTTCTCGATTAGATCCCCATAAACCTTCCACACTCACCTGTTGAATCACTTGTTGTAAGGCAAACGCTCAACCAACAAGGACAGAGGAAAACGCCTGTTGTAGTCCGTTTCAATGCAACGGTTAGAAAATTTTTTCCACCAGCACTCTGCCCAGGTGGGTAACTTCAGGCGCTAAAACAAAGACGATGTTTGATTTCAAGTTTTCTGAAGATTACGGGCATCTCGGAATGTACAACAGCTACTGTAATAACAAATGTCTTGAGTTTATCACTCCTTGGAGCCAGCAGCCCGGGTTGAAGTGAGTAGTAATCAGTGTTACTACAGAAGGCTGGAACTTACAAGGATAAAAGCCTTTTTCGCCAATGAGGTTCACCGTTCAGACTGATCTTTTGTAAAATATGAGTTCACTAGGAGTTTGACTCCTTTTTTTATTTGCCTTTGTTTCACTACAGTTTATGGTTTGTACCTTATCTTCAGGGGGCTGCGTTGTAGCTTTATCGCGCTATCATGGAAGCGGAGAGGTTGTTTCTCCATTTCTACCATTGTGTTTTCTTGGAAACGACCGCTCTACTTTCATGATAAAGCAATAATAGAAGCGTCTAGGCTAGCTCCCATCCAGTGATCGACGACTTAAAAAAACGTATTTATACGAATTTTCAAGCAATTCACCAGGCGAATGCTTTTCCAAACTATCCATGATTCTTTCAAGAATGTTATCGTGTAAGGCAAGGGAACTTGTTAGGACACTCACAGGTGGCTTCTTCCCTTCGTACACGACTCCTAAGTGGGTGGCTTTATGCGCGAATCAAGATCTACAGCAGCCACTTCTAATGCCGTCCTTGTGAGATTTTGAAGGAGAATGCCGCTAGTGATCCCTGAAAGACAGAAAGTAGTGACATTTCGCACCATTTCTCGATGACATATTAGCCGCATTTTGATTAACTCAAAAGGGGAAATGAGAGGAAAAAGGATTTGCTCCCAGATTTATGTCATGATGAAAATTAAAAACTCTGCCACTATTCACGCATTCGCCGAGTGCGACCTCAGCTCGAACAAGGTCCTACCGCAGATGTACCCCTGGGGCCATATGCATACCTCTCTCCGGCGGGCATCCGTCCCCGAACGTACCCGCGAGGGGACCATTCCCGCGCGGGGATGCTCCGGGACCGACCGAATGCACTTCTCACGTTCGTCACCCAGGGATGACAGAGTGGCAGAGACGCAGAGGACGCACGGTGAAAGGGGGGAGGGCGCAGTGTGAGAGGCGGTTGTTACTGGAACGCGGTTTCGTACATGTTAAGGCCGATTTATGCAAATGTTATTAATGAGCGAGATAGGAGCGAACTAGGCTATGAGAAGATTCCATGATGCGGTTAGAGAGATTTAGCTCACAATCAGACATTCTGTTTACTTGAAATCGGTAAACACTCATGACAAGGGGTGCGCGGCAAAGGAATTCAAAATTTCGGCAAACGGCAACGGCAAACCGCAAAAATGGCCGGCAAACGGCAAAATCTGTTTTTTTCTAAAATACACCAACATTTGTTTAGTCGTGTGGTGTTTCATGCAGTATTTACCAATTACTTTATGCCTTGCGTTTCACTAGAATTACAGGAAGAAAAAATCCCGTAAATTAAAAGCTACTTGAAAGCCTCATGTGGTCAGAGAATGCCAATCTCAGATAAAAACATCCCACTTCCCGCCGGCCAATTCGGGGTAGTTGACTTCGCGCGGCCCCAATTTTGTGGGCGTGGCACAACGCCCCACTTCCGGCGGAGAAAGAGGTTTTCCCGTCTTCCCGCAGAGTGTCGGCGGGCAGTCGACTATTCTTAGGGGTCATCGAATACTCACTCATCGATTCTTACTCTGATATCAACATTGCACCACCCAATAGAGTGGAGCCAGTGAACGATTGCTGAGCAGAGAACGCTGTGTTGAGACTCTTCCCAAAACCCTCGCTGTATGCGACCCTGGCTTTGGGCAGATGAGCCACTGTCCGCTAATGGCATCTGCGAATGAGAAGACTGCAAGAACCAGTGAGTGTAGGTAGCTTCCCCGTAGAAGCTCGCTCCTTACTTGTCAAGAGCAGTTCAAGATGAAGTGCCCAGAAGGAGATTTTTGAAAATTTGTTACAACAGACCTTTATCTAAAGGGTGATTTTCAAGTGTGCCGCAAACTGCTTTTGAATTGTTTCTGTCAGTCATCAGGTTGGCCGTAACGCGATGGCAGAAGGGCCGCAGAGTGCTTGTTCAACGTGTAGGGGCCGCAAACGAAACGGCGCTGCCGACTGCCCGGAACCGAACTATTGGCCTTCCGCAGGAGGGGTTACGGGTAGAGTGTTGGAACGAATAATTTTTTTTGAATATTCGAATAAACGAATAATTCGAATATTTCACTTCTTCGAATATTCGATTATTCGAATAAACGAGTATTTCACTTCTTTGAATATTCGATTATTCGAATAACCCGAATAATCCACTTCTTTGAATATTCGAATATTCGAATTATTCGAATATTCGAATATTATTCGAATAAACGAATATTTGGGGAACACTATTGCGTACTATCCCATCCAGTCCACTCGGGCAAACTGGGGCATCGACAACAGGTTGAGAAGTTGTCATCTCATAAACTGCACCCTCTTGACAAGTAAAATCGCTCGCATTGTAAGCCTGACAACTGCCCGTTGCCCAGCGACGTCCGCCTGTTGTCGGTCTGTTGACATTTTGACCTGTCACGTTTAGCGGCCTATTTAGGAGCGGTTCACATCCAGCAAGACTTTTATGTGGCTTAGGAACTACTTTGCACCGAGCCGCGTCGCGGTCGGCGCATCGATACGCATCGCGGTCAGCACAACTACACGCGTCGCGGTCGACACACCGACACGCAGCGTAGTCGGTAGACCCACGCGTCGCGGCTGGGTCGCCCAACCTCCACTGAGGCCGCCACCGGATGGGCAGGGCTTCCAGATGCTGGGCGGGGCCAATGTACTGCATACTTGGGTAATTGAACCGGCTGCACTCTTATCACTTAAGTTCAGCATACACGCTCGTAAACGTGGTTGAGATACTAACTACGGAAGTTGAACGGCATGGCTCAGAATACAACGCCTACGCATTCTGAAGCGTCGAAAACGACCACAAGTGACGCTACACGACTGAGGAGTCGGCCCGCACCTGTATTTGCGTCCTTCCCCAAACAGGAGTGCTGGGCCATTTCCACCATTGTCGATGTGTATGGCTCACTTATTGTACTCATTGTACCACCTACAAGCGTCGCCGATGGTGGGAATGGCCCAGAACCCCTTTTTTGGAGGAGGACGCAAATGCAAGGGCGGGCAGATACGGGGCGGGGCCAACTTCTCACACGTGTAGCGTCATTGTGGGTCGTCTTTGACGCTTCAAAATGCATAGGCGTTGTGTTCTGAGCCATACCATTATATTTCCGTGGTTATCTCAACCACGTTTACGAGCGTGTACTCTGAGTTTTGGCCGAGAAATAGCCGCGAAACAGACGCAAAATGCCTTTTTCCCGAGTAATAGTCGCGAAATAGCCGCCAAATAATGCTGGCTGCGGAATAGTCGCCAAATAATGCTCGCCGTGAAATAGCCGCAAAATACCCGCTAAATTGCCGCCAAATTTGTGGTCTGCTTCGGTCTAGTTTGGTTTAGCTTAGTTGAGTTCAGTTGAGTTATGCGCGGTTTATGCGATGGCGAACTTCCTAGTGCTGCTTAGCCGTGCCCTACTCCGGAATCTCAGCGACAGTTCGAAAAAACTCAGCGACAATTCGTAGTTAGTCGTTGAGACCGACACCATGTCACTGGGAACTCGCCGTGTGATATTTCGCTTCCCAGCTCCATGAGACGTCTGGGCGACAACAGACGTTGAGTGGCTCAGGATCTGGCACGAACTTGGGACTATATCCAGCTGGCCCTCCTAGGTGGCTGGAAACCATCGAATTCCACGTCCAGCATTATGGAAGGAGAGAACTTTGGCTTTTGCTTCAGAATTCAGGTGAAGTTCACCGGGAAAGTAGACAAATAGCATCACCTCGAACCAGTTTCATGAAAATACACATGAAAATGGCTCATTCTGGCCATCATCGTAAGAAATTTCCATGTTGGTCAAGTGTTGCTATACTTATGAGCCGCTCGAGATTCAGACTTTTCTCTATAACTAAAGGTGAAATGGGCATTTCTAGCGTTTTGACAAAATCCTACGAGCGATTTAATATATTGGAAATACCTGCTATACTGTGCTTATTTGGGTCAAACTCCGGTCCGCAATTGCGTCTCGACACGCTTTGCGGCCGCGCGCTTTCGAGTCGGAAGAGTTTCCAGCGCCGCAGCTGCGGATCTGTTGACTCTAGGTGGGTGTTAGAAACTGGAAACTAAACAAAATTGAAGAAAACTGCATAAAAAAAGCCATATCGTGCCGACTTTGGAGCTGGAAACTCGATTGACTCGAGCGCGTGCGGCCGCAAAGCGTGTCGAGACGCAATTTCGGAATGGAATTTAACCCAGATAAGCACACTAACTTTATATTTATGAGGTACCGAAGAATTGTGAGAAATTAGTAGTCACTACGCTAAGATGTTTGAAATGTAAAATCAGGGCAAAATGAAGTGCGATCTTGTCGAATGTTCAAATTATTCGTGCTGAATATTCGAATAAACCGAATATTTCACTTCTTTGAATATTCGAATATTCGAATAAACGAATATTCCACTTCTTTGAATATTCGATTATTCGAATAACCCGAATAATCCACTTCTTCGAATATTCGAATTATTCGAATATTCGAATATTCGAATATTATTCGAATAAACGAATATTCGGGCAACACTCTAGTTACGGGACGTCGGGTATTGGTACTGCGGGAAGTGTGCTGTCTGTATCTGAGATAGCGCTGTTCTATATGTGATCTGTATAAGAGTCACTATCCACATCAAAAAGGCTTGATGATTAGTCAATAGAGTATGTCAACGAATATTCGGAAAACGAATATTCGGCCGAATAAACGAATAATCGAATATTCGAATAATTCGATTATTCGGAAAAGTCAATTTCTCGAATAATTCGTTTATTCGAACATTCGCATGAGTCAATTTTTCGAATAATTCGTTTATTCGAATATTCGGAGAAGTCAATTTTTCGAATAATTCGTTTATTCGAATATTCGGAAAAGTCAATTTTTCGAATAATTCGTTTATTCGAATATTCGAGCTGCCCAATATTCGAATATTCGGCCGAATAAACGAATAATTCCAGAAAAATAGGAAGCTAACATCGGCATGGATCCGGAGGAGACTTCGCGTTCACTGTTGACAGTTGGCGCAAACTTGGTGCCATATGCTAAAATATAGATACACCGAATTTGCGCCAACCTCCAATAGGGAACGCGAAGTCTCTTCAGAATCCATGCCGATGTTAAGTCTCCGGCACATGTCCATTTTTGCGGTCCAGAGGTGAAATGTCACCAACCAAACTGGGTGTTATCTTAGCGGTGGGAAACCGCTATGGCTAGATGCACTTGGCCCCGCCCATTTTACCGTGCTGCACTAAATTTGAGCATCACCCGGGGCTTCCCTCGCCTGCCAAAATCAGGATTGCAGCACGGAAAAATGGGCGTGGCCAGGTGCGATACAACAGTGCCCCCCCTCGCTTAGATAGCACCCCAATCTGATGAGGAATTCCGATATTGTTGGTAGATATTGTTTAAGAAATCAAGAGACTTTAATCGTATCGTTTAACAACTACTCATAGACAGTGATAAATGTTGGCATGAATATTCTTATGATTAGGGTTGAGCAGGCCGTTGTGGCGATTTTTGTAACGACTACGACCCCCCTATTTTCCTGTTTTTCAAAAAAAAAATCCAGAATTTCACGACCCCTGGGACCAAAATTTTTAAAGCTTTATTTAGTGTCTAATTGTCAATTTCATAAAAAAAAGTGTCAATTTTCTAAACAGCTTCTCTGTGAATAATCTGCTTTTATATTGTTAAAAATGCATGCACCTCGCACGCGACTGACTATTCCTATCTCATTTTACCTTACCATATAGTTTGAAAAAATTCTATTTTTTTTCCAAAAATTTTACGACCCCTCCCCAAATTCTCATTTTTTTTCCGAAATTTCCAACTACCCCCCGTTGTGACCAGTCACAACGTTGCTCAACCCTCCTTATGATATAATGTGATATGTCTTTTCGTGGAAGTACATTGGCATAGCTTTGATTTATATAATACTATACAAAAACGGTCAAGAAAGTTGGTAGTGCCGCGAAAGGGGGTTCGATTATGCGTACTCGGTCCATACTTCTCTAATACTCGTGATTGTGGCCGGATATTCGAATTATTCGTATTCGAACCATTCGAATAATTCGATTATTCGGAAAAGTCAAATTTTCGAATAACTCGTTTATTCGATTATTCGTAAAGTCAAATTTTCGAATAATTCGCTTATTCGAATATTCGGAGAACTCAAATTTTCGAATAATTCGTTTATTCGAATATTCGGACAATTCGATTTTTCGACTAATTCGTTTATTCGAATATTCGAAGAAGTCAATTTTTCGAATAATTCGTTTATTCGAATATTCGAAGAAGTCAATTTTTCGAATAATTCGTTTATTCGAATATTCGAAGAAGTCAATTTTTCGAATAATTCGTTTATTCGAATATTCGAAAATTTTTATTCGTTTGATATACTCTATTAGTCAACATTTGTGGCGAAAGACAGCCCACACCTAGCTCATGACCAGGGCCACTCACAATTTTTACTGGAAGTAGCAGGTAGTACACTCAGGATTCTCTTTGTCGCTCACTTGATATGATTTCACTTGCGAGGCTACAGAAGTGGAGTGAGATTAGTCTAGTTGTGCAGTGCTAGCAATAAAAGCAAACTCCAAAATTCCACGAAGAATCAAGAGCTCCGAAGGGTGCGTTGATCGATTGCACAGAATGAGAGAATCTGGTGACAATTCGGCTGCTACATGCGACACGCGCGACGGAAAGCCGCTGCGCTCACGTCACACCGCGTGCATGCGTTTAGCCAGCCGGACTCCTCTTGGACGCTTACCTTTCTGTGTGTTTAGTCTACAAGCCGCCGCCAGGCTTATTACGACAACAATATCGGCTACAAGCGATCAAAAAGTCGCTCTAATTGGTCCCAAACTTAAATGTGGTGTGTTCGCACCAACCACTTCCCTGTGACTACAGAGGAAGTGCGTGGGGCGAGCACACCACGTTCAAGTTTCGGGGCAGTATTTGTACATATTGCAATTATTATAATTTTCTCCTCTTTACCATGTTTCTTGACTAACTCAGCTCTGCCACTGAGTCAACTCTTCGTTTCATCTGTGGATCTCGAAATCGAAAATATTATTGAACCTTGCCTCTAATGACCCCTGTGAACACTGTTCAATTCAAAAAAAAAAGGCCGGACAAAGTGTTTTCAGATTTTATCAACTTCCTGTCCCAATTATGGCCATCAGCCCACCAACCGACCATAGGCTGACCGATTTATACAATTTCTCAACGGGTTTTTATGTTTAAAAGCAGTGTTCGTGATGATTTTCGTTCCCGAGTTTTCCACTCAAAACAATGCGTTGGCAGCCAAGTGTTGCCGATATTACGAAGAAACAGCGAGAAATGCACTAAAAGTCATACCAGCGACATTAATCTCTGGCCTGGACTAGTTGTCCGATTTTATGAACATGTTCACGGTGGTTGTCACCGATAAAAAATGGGGCTAATGAAAAACGGAAGATTATTCTAGGCAAAACAGTATTAGTTAGGGTCTGAAGGAAAGTACGAAGCAACAGAGAGTAGAGCGTTGCAAAAGACGGTACCACAAAGGATTTCATTCTCGCAGCGAACAGTTCCTGTGGAACTTAATAGGCGGGGTGCGATTTGAGGTTTTCTTGCCCTTGTGGTGCGTTTTTCTCGATTTCTTCGTCATTTCACTTCTACCCGGTGCTCATACAATCTAATCAGCAATTTCAAATATTAGCAATAGCAATTAATTTCAAAATCAAAGATTATCGTGAACACGGCCTTTAAATGGCTGCTTTCACTCTGCAACTTTGATACCACTTGGTTTTGTAATCTTGGAACTTGCAGAAATCTGAATGCTTCTTGAAAAGAGTTTTTTTTTTGCAATTTTAGCATTTCTAAGGGGTTAAGAGTTTGATAAATGAAAAAAGATATTTGGAAGCCCATAAACTACTTAGAACTTGAACGAACTTCTCTGATTACTTCGTCAAGGGTTTATAAGAGAGTTTATATTCTCACCATTTATCAATTTAATGGGTACAATTACACATTGCATCAGCTGGAACTAGTCAAAATAAATATTTGTAGCAGCTTCGAATTGCTGACCAATACAAAAACTGCCATAAGGGCAAATCTTTTTTTCTTAAACGTATTTTTGCCGAAAATTTGCCGTTTTAGACGGAAATTTCGGCAAACGGCAACGGCAAAGGCAGACCCCAAAAATGGCCTGCAAACGGCAATCGGCAATCGGCAAACGGCAATCGCCGCACACCCCTGCTCATGACAAGATGGAAACTTGCTATGATTTTCGAATGAATTGTTTTCCTCAGATTGTGTTACCGAATTTCGGAGATGATAAGTGTCCGCATCTTTTGCATCATTTTATGATTGACTATAAGTTTTTTTCCTAATTGTTTCGTTGTAAGAATCCCTTACACGGCAATATCACATGACAACAGTGATATGAGTGGTACGAGAAACAATTATATAAAAAATAGAGAGGTCAATAGCAACCTAAAGCAAGGTAAAACTTGAGTTCCAACAATTATCGAAATAGCGAAAAGATTTTCCATGTTTTAAAACAGGTTTCTATAATAATGAGTATACAAGTGCCCGCGCCTTAGTAGTGTTACTTTCTCTAAAATGCTGCCGACGTTCTACGGTGACCGAAAAAGTAGGCTGATGTACGAAAACTTTAAAGCATCTGCCAGAACTATGGTCAGGGTTCAGCGCGGGTGTGGGCCCCCACACAGGGGGGGGGGTCTGAGCTCCGGAGGGGTGGAAGCGTGGGGTCTGATGTTTGGAAGAAGACCAATTGAACCAATGGTTTGTGAGTGAAAACCGTCAGGAACAGTTTTTCACGTAGATTTCAAACATAGAGTGCGATTTAACTAAAAGGCTAATTTACTGATTTACGAGTCGCGGAGTTCAATTAGGAACTTTAGGGTGAAGTAAAGGTCTTTTCAGAATAATATTCAAGACATATGAATCCTCCATGTAAAGTGTCCAGAGCAGTTCGACTACTTAATGCTAGATGATTTCTGCAAATGATCTCTATGAGTCACGAGAGTTGATATTTGAGTTGAACGCGGTCGATTCACTCTATATACTCACTTTCACCGATGGAGGCTGAACCCTGCTACAGTATATGGGATTACGCTTTTCTCAAGTGTGGTTTCCCTGAAAGTCGACATTTTCGAGATCTAGGAGTTACGTTAGAAAGATATCTGAGTTCAACGTGGTCCGTTTACCCCGGTTGCAAACTTTCATCATCTCAGAGTAACGCCGAAGGCCGCTACATAGATAGAGAGCGGGAGACGATGAAAAAACGGCTGTCCACGAATATAAATTTGGGTCTTAAGACTGCAGTAACTTAACTTCCAAATAAGGTTTAAAATCCTAGCTTCAAGAAACTACGCTCTGAACCCTATCGTTTAGGACCACCCGCATCCCCGGAGAAGGCCTTTGAAGAAAATTTTCCTTGTGTGGGTTCTGCAACATTTGTCGCCTTTTCTCAGTACTTAGGTGTGGGCCCAGCTGTGGGCCCTCAGTGCATTTTTAAGGCAGGGTTCTCGATAAAACCGGTTGTAAAGCTATCCTCATGGAATTGTAGATCTGGCCATCACAAAAGCGAAAATGAGTAAAAAATTGGAAAAAAAAACGCTCAGGAACAACTTATGGCTTGGTGTCCTCCCGCCCCCAAATATCGAGATTTGTGTAAAACCCTGTTTTGGTAACTTTTATTTTGCTTCTTAACTAATTTCTAAACATTTCTGGAGACTACTGATTACTTTGACAGCAAAATAAATGGCGGGTAAGCAAGCATTAGTAAAAATCGCGTTAATTAGAGGGGCCGGCCGACACCGGTAATTAGCCGTAATACTTTGTTTTTGAGCGTTAAAACCCGCGAATTTCCGAGTTTTTTCACTTATTTTCACTTTTGTGATGGCCAAATCTACATTCTCATGAAGAGAGCTCGGAACTCGTTTTGATCGCGAACCCTGCCTTTAAAGAAGAACCCACACCTAGTGAATTTTCTTCATACATAGGCTTTCTCCAGGGGTGCGAAAAATTTCAAACAATAGAGTTCAAAGTCTAGTTCTTAAAGCCAGGAGTTTTCATATAACTCGTTCAGCACTTAAACTTATAACGTTCCAAAGAACCTACTTTTTAAGGACGGCCGATTTTTTTCATTGTCTCCCGCAATCTATGTAGCGGTCTTTGGCGTTCATCTGAGATGCTTAAAGGCATCGTACACGATGAAAACCGAATTTCAGCTTTTGCGTTCAGTCGGACTAGTGGGTCATAACAATGTCACTCAGAATGTTTGGAGTTTCAAAATCGCCTCTGAATGAAGATTCGCTTACCTCAAAAGGGCTTCTTGGGTTTGGGGGGCCGGCCTTGGGGTCGATCCGTTGTTACAAGGAACACAACTCCTTGGTCGTTGCCGGCGATCGTGCGTTGACGCGTCGTAGGGCGCAATGCACGCGCCACTCGATTTCACGTTCGACATTGATCGAAAGCAGCTGACAGCAATGGACGCAGCAGGTTAGTAACCCTTTTTGATTTCGTCCAAGAAAAAATGATCGCTCGTCTGAATGGCACCCTCGGTGAATTGCTCCCTACGCTGCGCCAAGGAACGAATTGTAAAACTGTTCCTTGCGTTCTTCTCGCAACTATCCCAAGTTGATGTCGGCGGGAACTTCAAATTTGTTTTGAGCTTTCTTGAAATGGGTTTTTCTTGAAAAGTTGACGTTTTTGACGGGGCTTTTTGCTACCTTCAGTCACTATAGGGATATAACAACACGAAAACGTCAAAAACCCGAGTATGGTTTTCATCGTGCACGATGCCTTTAAAGCAAGTATTACTCTGGCAAACGGGGCAGCAGGAAGGAGGGCGCAGGGCAGGTTTACGGTTCGGGCCCCACCCTTGATAGTCGAAAAGGGGCGTGTTTGGGGCGGAGCCTCCGTCCGTGCTCCGTCCGTTCAAAGCAGTACACTCCAGGGAAAACCAGCCACTTCAGTCCGAGGAGAAAGGCAGGTGGCTAGCCTTGCACGGGCGGTGACCGGCCTTGCTAGGGCCGCTCGCCCATCCTGACACTACGCCCTTACTGCCGCAAATTTTCATATTCACCCTTCATCCTGCCCTAATACGCCCTTGAAAGCGATTTCTCCAACACCCGTACTGCTCAAAAATTCTTTTTAGCGGTCTCACCCAAGACCAGGTTGTATCAGAGCGGCCTTTTGAATTCGCCGTAAATCCAAAATCGCTCCATTACAACCTGGCTCTTGAATGAGCCCGCTAAAGAATTCTGGAGCAACACATAAAAAAACTACAAGTAATAACAAATGCAAATTTATTGCTCGAAATCACTTCTACAATAGAGGTTTAACGTGTAACCAAAAAGCCTTTGAAGGCACTTCGAGATGATGTAGTGTTTGAGATGCGAAAAAAAAAACCGTGCTACGGCAAACGCAATCAAGACTATAGACTATGTCAGAACACTACAACACAATACATGCATGACGACCACAAGGTTAACAAAGTCTAAAAGGTTAGTTTCAGTATTCATGAGATTGGTTTAGAGGTGACCGGGTTCAGAATGATGAGCAGATAAAGCGATACGGAACTACGGAATGACACTGGAATAAAAATGAGATAAATCGGATTTAGAGCATCTTCATCGAACCGTAGGCAGAGTACCGGGGGCAGAACAAGAAAAACAAAATTCAAAAGCATATAAAACGCAAAAAAAAAATACAAAAAACTCTTAGACAATTTCGGGAAAACTACTTGTGGTAAGCAGTAAGTAACTTGAACGTCTGAAGTTACTTACTCATAGCATAAAAGTCGCAAACACAATGTGGTAAGCAAGTTACCCGAGGCGACCCTGTGAAAGTTCCCCTCGTGTAAGTTACTCACGACATGGTGTATGTGACCTTTCTGCTATGAGTAAGTAACCTGAGACGTTCAAGTTACTTACTGCTTACCACAAGTAGTTTTCCCGAAATTTTCTGAGCTCGACGTCCGATCGACAGGACTCTAAGTCGGGCTTCCGATGACTCCCCCGACGACAAGGCAAGATGGCGGCGCGTCCGCATCGTTGACACACGTTTCTAAAAAAACCACCACATAGAACAGTCTAAAAACAATTACTTGAGAAGATATTTGAGATAAAACTCACCTTCATTGGGGCAAGCTCTCCATCTCTTTCCACGTACAAACGGACATCAGATCTGAAAAGCAGTAATATGACTTTGTCTGACTTCTTACGCCAGAACATCAAGTAACAGCATAGAAATATGGCCCACATCGCTCGCACTAGTGCCCGTCTAGCTACGATGTGCCAGTCGGCTCTGGCCTTTTTGATGTCCATAAAGGCCTTCTTTCGTCCATCTTAATCGTAACCAAGAGTTTACCCGAATGATAAGGTCCGCCCAAGCGGTCGGCGTGTGTGTTGAACGGTCGTCACGCAGTCCAACAAATGCCCTCTCGACTTCCGTTCGACACGCACGCCGCCCGCCTGGGCAGACACTCTCATTCAGACAGACTTTAATTCACAACATTTTTGAAATTCCCTCATTCAGACATTCACAAAATTTTTGAAATTCCGATTTACAAAATTTTTGAAATTCCGAAATAATTGGCAAAAGGTTATGAGAATTTCGATGAGTGGGAAATATTTTCAGTTATGCAACACCAAACATTTCAAACTCATGTAAACCCGGATGAAGAGATCAACGAGCAGAAAACAGCAAATCAGGAGTGAGATTTAAATTTTTTAGCGGCAAAATATCTTCAAAATGTTCACAAGCTGGGAAAACGAATTCAAAACAAAGGATGTGAAAAATTTTCCATGCTGCAAACGGATTTTCTGAGAAAGACTTCTTAAAGTCGTAAACAGTAACAGTGAGAGTTCAAAAAAGGCGTAGCCCTGACGTTTTTCCAGCGCCTATTTACGGAGGGGATAAGGAGAGGCACATATTAGTTAGAAATCAAGCAAAAATTCATGAAAAATAAAAAAATAATAATGAAAAAAAGCGGCCGTAAGCCGTCTGGTTGAATTCTGAGCGATCGATGCTGTCGACAGGTCCGTTGCGCGAAGCGGCATTTGAATTCGACCAATAGCAGACGAGGAGGGTGGAGCGTTTGCGTCGATTCTCGCGCTGCAGGTCCAAGGGCGGACATCTCCGACCTCGCTCGCTCGCAGGACCAAGGGCGGATATCTGTCCCCGCCCAGTCTCCGCCCAATTCCGCAGCTGACCAATCAGAATTTTCACGGCAGCAAGCCCGGCGCTCTAGACTTGCTGCTGAACCTTCGGAGGGGTGGGATTAGAGGCGGACCTACCGCCCTTGCTGCTACCCCGTTTGCCAGAGTAAGAGTAAGTCGATTACACTGGACTCCAAAATCCTACTCCCGTGACTCCCAGCTTTTAAAGTTGTCGACTTCCGGCAAGACCACACCTGAGAAAGGTGTGATCCCGGATACTTTAGCGGTCTTCGGCGTTTATATTAGACGGTGAAAGTTGGTATACTTTGTAAATCAATGACGCTTGACTCGAATATCCTACTGACGTGGCCCGTGAAGGAATATGGACTTCTGGCGGGATCTAACCCTCTTTCAAACCTCCGCGTTTTATCAAACAGAACTAGCTGTTACCAGTTACATATACTTCTGCACTTTCAGCTCCTCTTAACAGAAATGCAATCAGCGCTTTCTGTGCTCTAGTCCTCTCAAACATCTGATTTTTTTGCAAGGTATTGGCTTCGAGCTGTCAATTTTGGTTTTTTACCATCTGAAAATTTTATACTTACCATCTTAATACGACAAGAGAAATTTTACTGCAGTGAAACGTTAGAGCTGTGTTAAACTTTCGGATAAACTGCTTGAACACATCAGCTCTTGGTGGGGTGGGACAAAACGGCCAAAAATTGACTTACGAACGTTCCTGGGGGGTCTGAGCGGAATCGCCATTAATGGGGGGGGGTCTGAGCAAAACTGGCTGGCCCACACCTCGTGCAGTACCCTGACTGTGGTTCAAATTAAGAAAATAAAGCGCCCCAATCGAAAACCTCGCTCCAATCACATCTTCCCTGAGCAAATTTGTTAGGGGACGCCATCCCCTCGGAATGTGGGCGGAGCCCGCCCCAAAAGATCGCGGGAGAGACCTTTGGCATCCCCCCACGTCCTCCCAAGTGGAAAGACCTGGGAAGACATAGGTGTTGTTTTCACCCAAGTCGTCACAGCTGGAAGAGGTGAGGGGTGAAAATGGAAAGGAGTGCGACTAGAGATAAATCAGCGGTCGGACCTTGTGAGTTGATGAGTTGGTCCCGATGGCGCCGGGATCCTCGATCGGGCTTTGATGGGGTCGACTCAAGAGGCCATCCAAGCATGGCTGGGTCAGTCATCAAAGGCAGATGTTACGACACTCTCTCTTTTGAGGCACAGAACAACTAAAAAATAATTTTTAAGGTTCTATGTTTATCTTAGAGTATTCTTTGATCCCTGAGCTTCATTATTGTTGTTCAATTAGTTGTGTTGAAGCTCATACGCATACAGAGTAGAAATCACCCTTTACTTGCGACGTTTCGGGTCTTAGACCCTTCGTCAGGCTCTAAATAGGCATAATTTTAACACAACAACTCAAGGATGAAGAGAAATATTGCGGAGTGCTATGCTGACCGGGCGTTGGCACGCGAGCGGGGTTTCTTTTTAGGGAAAGGTGGTGTAAAGTCGGCCCACTCGAGATGAAACGCGAACGAGAAATGGTATGACCAGTTGTCAACAGGATCGCATATATTTTCCTTAATCACTATTCGACGTCAGCAGTCGTAAAGCCTCCTTCATTTCCTCTCTATTGTTCATTTCCGGCGAACATCTTTTGATCTCTAATGCCTCTCTGATTTTTCTCTCAGCAGTGTTTGAGATGTTCCGGTGTAGTAGGCTCACTGTCATACTTGGGGCAGTTTCGTGAGCGTGGCGGAGCGTGCGATGTCTTGAAAAAGCACTGTTGGGGTAGGACTGTGGAGTGCGTAAAGCCCTCATGTGCTCGTCCAAGCGACATCGCAATGGCCTCCCAGTTTCGCCTATATAGGATTCTCCACAGACTTCACAGTGCACCTTATAGACGACGTCCCGCATTTGACAAACTTTTTCACCGTCAGTGCAGTAGGAGCAGGGATTTCTTCCACATCGGTCTTCGTAAGGTCTCGATGACGTCAGAAGATTACGCAATGTCTGCGGGGGGCGAAATATAAGACGAAGTGGCAGTGCCGACTTGTGGACCGCTCTGTTCACGTCTTTCGCGAAGGATTCGTTGACGTAGGGAAGTATGAGGGTAGTGCTGGATGTGGGGTGTCGATACGGTCTCCACGTCTGGCAGATGTTCTCCGTATAGCCGTTTTCAAGCAACACTTCTTTTATCTTGGTCTCAACTGCTTCCGAATCGTCAGATGTCAACTTTCTTGCCGTCTGCATGAAGTTCCTCACTACACTACATTTCATAAACGTTGGATGACAGCTGCGCGAATGCAGCAGGATGTTCTTCGATGCTGGTTTCGTGTACCAAACATTCTGAATCCGATGGTTTGAGATCCTTATCTTCGTGTTCAAAAATGGAAGATATCCATCGGGTCCCGGCTTTTCTGCTGTTAACACTATTGAGGAGTACCGTGAATTGAGGTCCTCTAATACCTGACGTAATGTACCTTCTGATTTAGCCACTATCAAGATGTCATCAATATAGCGGCCATAATATACCACATTCGATGTTAACGTACTTCTTTCAAAGCTGTCCATAAACAGAATCGCAAGGAGCGGCGCAAGCCGGTTACCCATTGCCAAGCCACGTCGTTGCCGATAAATGGTGTTATGGAAGCGAAAGAAATTGAAATCGACAACGGCAGTCAGTAGGCTTTCGATATTTTCTGGTCGGAGATCAAAGAGATGCATCTCGTGTTGGTGTTGACGCAGAAGATTGATACAAGCTGCCACTGCTGCTTTGGTGTCTACGTTGGTGTATAGGGAAGTTACATCAAAGCTTTGATATTCTGTATCCGAGGCCGTTAGGTCGCTGTTTCTCAAACCTTCCAGAAATTGATCCGTGTTAACTAGGTGTGAGGGCACAAACTGCAGAAGGGGAGACAAAAGTTGTTGTAGAAACCAGCTGATTGCATCCGTCGGACCACTGCACGAAGATACAATAGGACGAATCTTAATCCCAGTATTTGTCCGTAGCGCTCTGGTATCATTGACAGGAAGTTTATGCGTTTTCACGAGCTGATAATATGTGGAATAATCGGATGTGCAGGGATAAGCCTCTTCATCATATTTGCGTCAACATTCTTATCAAGAATGAGCTTGATGGTAGTGTTCAGAACCTTCAAACTGCTGTTGTATTCGCTGTTCGAAGAAATCGTGTAAGTCTCCTGATCAGAAAGCGAATTTCGGCAAAGCGCTATATCTCTTTCCCGTGACATGGCTACAAATCCTCCACATTTGTCACCCATAGAGAACCGTACTGTTGGGCTTAGCTGGAGTGTTGTAGTCCAGCTCGCTCAAAGGTCGTCATGTTGTCCTCAACGTTTCTTCGGCGGTGATGTTCAATCACTTGTAGTATGTCTGATTCCAACGTGGTTAGCCTTGTTACCCATCTAGGAATAGTTGAGGGAGCGCGAGCCTGCTTACGAGGAAAGGGCATTTTTCCTAACATATTTTCATTACGGTTAGGCACTGTCGGTCCAATTTGTTCCTTCCATCTCTGTGTGTACGCATATTTCTGCAAAGCTGTTATCACTTCCATTTTTAAGTTATGGTTGACGAGTGGACGAGGGGCAAAACTGGGGCCAAGATTGAGAGCTGCTTCTATTTCATCATCAGCAAGACAATCACCAACAATGGTGCATCGTGTCGGCGGAGTCGCGTTGGGAATGAAGAAAATGCGAGATGGTAAGACGTGTTGTTGCAAACTCTCTAGTTTCCTTCCGAGTCTCTCTCTTGTAGATGCTCTAAGTTCGTCACAAACTCGACCATGGTCCCGAAGCAGCTGTCTCCAACACTCATCACTTAACAATGTCCGCAATGTCGTTTTGAGTGCGACAATGTTTCGGATGTATTGGGCTCGAATTCGTTTCTGTCTTGCGATCGCAGATGAAAGTAGTCCCTTTCTCAAGTCGTTCACCGCACGTCGCACAGCGTTATCCCGATATTGACCGAATCGGATTAGCATGTTGCTTATGAAAGTTGGGGTGAGGTCGTTCGCAACGCAGCTCTGGAGGAAATGGATAGACTCGTCGAGATACAGAGCATGTTGATGATAACCTACGTAGCATAACATGACATGAAAAGTATTTCTACACAGTTGATATTGCCGCTGTAGGTACTTTAGATCATTGAGTATTCTCTGATCCCTGAGCTTCATTATTGTTGTTCAATTAGTTGTGTTGAAGCTCATACGCACACAGAGTAGAAATCACCCTTTACTTGCGACGTTTCGGGTCTTAGACCCTTCGTCAGGCTCTAAATAGGCATAATTTTAACACAACAACTCAAGGATGAAGAGAAATATTGCGGAGTGCTATGCTGACCGGGCGTTGGCACGCGAGCGGGGTTTCTTTTTAGGGAAAGGTGGTGTAAAGTCGGCCCACTCGAGATGAAACGCGAACGAGAAATGGTATGACCAGTTGTCAACAGGATCGCATATATTTTCCTTAATCACTATTCGACGTCAGCAGTCGTAAAAGCCTCCTTCATTTCCTCTCTATTGTTCATTTCCGGCGAACATCTTTTGATCTCTAATGCCTCTCTGATTTTTCTCTCAGCAGTGTTTGAGATGTTCCGGTGTAGTAGGCTCACTGTCATACTTGGGGCAGTTTCGTGAGCGTGGCGGAGCGTGCGATGTCTTGAAAGCACTGTTGGGGGTAGGACTGTGGAGTGCGTAAAGTTCCTCATGTGCTCGTCCAAGCGACATCGCAATGGCCTCCAGTTTCGCCTATATAGGATTCTCCACAGACTTCACAGTGCACCTTATAGACGACGTCCCGCATTTGACAAACTTTTTCACCGTCAGTAGTAGGAGCAGGGATCTCTTCCACATCGGTCTTCGTAAGGTCTCGATGACGTCAGAAGATTACGCAATGTCTGCGGGGGGCGAAATATAAGACGAAGTGGCAGTGCCGACTTGTGGACCGCTCTGTTCACGTCTTTCGCGAAGGATTCGTTGACGTAGGGAAGTATGAGGGTAGTGCTGGATGTGGGGTGTCGATACGGTCTCCACGTCTGGCAGATGTTCTCCGTATAGCCGTTTATCTTAGAGATGAAGCACACGTTGATCAACATGACATTTCTAAAATCATTGAAGGACTCTTACAAACAGAGTTATGGCTCACTAAAAATGCCTAAGTTTAGGCTCGATAGTTTCTTGGATGAGTTCTTCCCGGCCTGCACCTAGCCAGTGCAGTTAGGTGTGGATATTTATGCTCAAAACATCAAATGTCCACGCCTAGTAAATTTTTTTGTAAGGCGTTCTCTGGGAGCGAGTAAAGTTTCATTCGGTAGGGTTACGAACCTGGTTCCTTAGTTTTGCTCAAACCCAGGGTAGCTCTTTTGGAAGTTACGTTACAGGTGTTTTAGAACCCTACTCCAGGTTTGTGAACTTTGACGTATTTTTTACGTTTTTTTACCTTGTTCCGCTATCTATGTAGCGGTCTTCGGCGTTACATTGAGACGGTAGAAGATTGTGTATCGAGTATATCGACCACGCTGGCCTCAAATATTTTACTGTCGTCACACCTGAATTTTGAAATCGTTGACTTCCGGCGGGGCCACACCTGAGAAAAGTGTAAGGCCTTGTACTGTAGCGGTGTTCAGCATCTATGTTGGACCGTGAAAGTGAGTATATAATGTAAACCGATCACGCTGGACTCGATCATCGTATTCTCCTGACTCATACCTTGCAAAAATGTAGACTTCCAGCGCGACCGCACCTGCGACAGGTGTGAGCCACACAGAAAAATGCCTTTTAGCGTCCATGTTAGAGGGTGAAAATTTGTATATAGGGTAAATGTACCACTATCGACTCAAATATCTTATTTTCGTGACCCTTACTTTGCAAAAAAAGTGAGGTCTAATGTTTTCCGAAAATTAAGCACCTTGCGGGATCGAACCCGTGTCGTGTGTTTTGTGTATGAGTGGGTTTCGGAGAATTAAATTCGAAACATAACCAGATTAGATGACGCTCTTTCGAACCAGAAGTCCATACATCTGAAGTGGCATGTTCTTCTTAGACATGCGAAATGAATTTACAAGCTCATATTAATTTGAAAAAAACATTTATTTCTTCGAGACATCCCGTATTCCTGACCTTAGCCAATCACATCATCTTCTCCAAGCTTCTTTTCCACCACATATATACCTTAGCTTCCTACCCGGAATCATTCACACTTTCTGGATACACGATCAAACCTATGTGTTTTATATCCAACATTGGGAGAGCCCTCACTATAATCAAAACCCTTACTTTAGCTAAGTTTTTCAAAAACGCAGGCAACTTCATGTAATCCGTTAAAAAAAGCCTCGTCCGTGATCTTTTTCAATGGTAATGTCTTGTTTTTTTGAAATGGTTGTTCTTCTTCTCAATTTTACTACAAAAACAGACAATTAACACTCCTGGAAGGAGGTCTCAGAAAATCGCCGAAAATTTCAAAACCTCGAATAATCGATTTTTCAAGTGACTCGATAATTAAAATTCGAATAATCGAATGCTACGGAGGATCTTCGACTTTTTCGGACGTAAGGGAACAATGACTCAACTCGACTAAAGTATATACCGTAATCTACGAAAGCACCCGAGGTTGCAACGGATTACCAATGAGGACTTGGCGATCAACTGGGTTCGATATTTTCTTCTAGTGATTATTGTGCCTTGTCCAGCGAGCTGCATATCAATTTCCTCACATCCAAAACAGGAGGATTACTTCTTCTCAGTAATTCCTCCGTTTTAGGAATCTTTAGCGCCCCCAATTTCTCATCAGAGCTGATGTCATATGTTTTTGAAGGCATGATTGGAAACTCTTCAATACTGCATGATTGGAGCTCAGAAAAACAATTGGCTTCACTCCCAACCGAACAAGGGGCTTAGTTGAGTCTACTTGTGAAGTTTTGTTAGCCAGAAATTCACCATTTTTCATTACTGAAGGCAATGTTCGTGATAATTTTCGATTTCAAGATCCTTTATTGAAACGAATACTTGGTCCTCGGGTAGAGCAGAAATGACACAAAAGTGTAAGTACCTGACAAGCCGAGCTCTATCCCACCCGTGTAAACTGCATCGACTTACGACTCATATTAGCGCGCTGCAGATCCAATAAGTATTTCTTGGCCAAGACTGTCAATTTCCTTGGTTGTGGGACATTTAAGCCGAAAAGCTAGCGCGCAGGCAGGGAAGAGAAAGGGGGAGCCGACTACCTTTCTTCGATCTCGAGGTTGGAATGTACCTTTAGCAGCTGACGCGCCCGAAAATGTTGTTGACATAAAGTGTGCCCGAATGAGAATGGCGGCCCATGCGGCCGGCTTGCTTGGCAGGCGGCCGTCGCATGTGCCGCTCTCGGACGAGTATTGGATTTCAACGACGGCCTTTCCCTCTCCCCACGGCAGAATTGATTGATCGGCGCAGTGCTTGCTGCCAGCCGGTGCCGGCCCCGTTCGTAGTCGATGGCGGTGGGGAAGTTTCGCATGCTCGTCCAAGAGCGGCGAACGCGACGGCCGCATGAACCGCCATTCTCATTCGGACACACCTTAAAGGCAGTGTTCACGATAATCTTCAATTTTGAGATTATTCGCTAAATTGATTTAGTGGCCCCGGGGTAGAACTAAAATGACATCGAAATTGAGAAAAACGCACCAGAAGTACACGAAATCCTTAAGTATCACCCCGCCTCTTAAGTATCACAGGAAGTGTTTGTTGTGACAATAAAATCTTTTGTAGACCCGTTCTTTGCAATTCTCTACTATTTATTGTTCCGTTCTTTCCTTAAGGTCGTAACTAATCCTGCTTTGCATAAAATATTCTTATATTTTCAATTGAGCCATTTTTCCACCGGTGACGACCACCATGAACATGTTCATCTAACCGGACATCTAGTCCGTGTTATAGAATAATGTCACTTAAATACGACGTTTTAATGCGTTTCTAGGCGTTTCTTTGTAATTTTGGTAACACTTGGAGGCCAACGCATTGTTTTATGTGAAAAAATCGGGGTTGAAAATCATCGTGAACACTGCCTTTACTACGTTACTGGGGTCGTTTGGCCCCTCGTGGAACACTCAAGTCCTTGGAACCGTTAGAAGCGAGTCAGAACTACTAGTTTTGAGTAATGCAACTAGAAAATATCAACAACAACCACGCCCATGACCTCCAACAATTCCGCCCCCTCCCAATACACGAGTACGGTCACTTTGGCTGGCTTTTATGCTTCCAAAGCGTTCCACTACAGGCTGTAACTCGCTTTTTTTATACTCTTGCGATTGCGGCAAATGCCGCTTTTCAAGCTACGGTGAAACCGGTGTTTGAGAATGTTAGGCATTCAGGTGGAGGTTGGCAAATGACTCCTTTGCACGTGAAAATGCTGGTAAAATGCCCAGATTGGCCATTGATCCCTGGACGAAACTAGTGCCGGTACTGTAAAACGCGACAAATGCCACTATGGCGGCATTAATGATCAAGACCATTATCTTCGCTCTCATGTGCTAAGTAAGGAGTCAGTTAACCATCTAATTTCTTAGGATTTCCAAACATTGGTTTCCACCCGCTTAGGCATAACTCGTCCACTTTTACCCCATAACGAAACAACCGTTATTCCTGTATTTGCATGCCGTTGTCGTCTGTTTTTTGTTAGTCCCATGTTACCAGCTTCAAATATTTTATTTATGTTATCAACTTGATCTCATTTTCAGCGTGTCTTCTGCTTTATAGTCGCGGCGTTGCTAGCAGCGACGAACAGTGATGGATGATGCAATACCGATTACATTCGGCGACTGGGGCGACCGACGCGGCAGGAACGACGGCCAGGAAGCACAGCAGAGTGTTTCGACGCCACAGCGAGCGACAACCGGCGCGAAGATGATAATGTTCGAAAACTTTGCAGAACTCGTGACATCAGTCGCCGTTCCTCTGCTGGCGCTGACGCAGGGCCGTCGCACCGTCGAAACACTCTGCGGTGCTCCCTCGTCACGCTTCACGGCCTATCGGTCACCCTCGTCGCCTAATGTTATCGATATTAAATGACACAGCGCTTTTCGTCGTTGCGAGCATCGCCGCGAATTCAACTCTGCAGACTATTTTTCACAATGTACTCTAAAGTCGGCATGGATCACAATAATAGTTTGCGTTCCTCATTGAAGCTAGGCGGAAACTCGTGAAAAATGTTACAGCATATGGCACCGAGTTTGCGCCAACCTTCAATAGGGAGCGCAACGAATCACTAGGATCTATGCCAACTGTATACAATATCGCTCGTAGGATTTGGTCAGAAAGCGAGCAAGGTCGGGTTTTCGCGTCTTTTTCGTCTTTTTTGTATAACTCGCTTCAAAGTCAACTTTGAGCGAAACTAGGGAGATATTCATGACCCTGGCGTTAAGGGCTACACAATGGTTTAGCCTTTGTGGTGATTACGTTGAGAAGTACCTAAGTTTCACAATCACCCAGGTTTGTGATTACGCTACCGTGATGCATGCATGGTGCGCTACCGTCTCAGCTTGCGTTTCCCTGTGTCTACGGTATATAGAGAGCTGATTGATTGCGAAATTTCCATGGTTGTGAACGGAATCCTTACAATAGCTACACCATTGGATAGCCCTGAACACCTGGATCATGAATATGTCCCTAGTTTCGCTCGAAGTTGACATTGAAGCGAGTTATACAAAAAAGACGAAAAAGACGCGAAAACCCGACCTCGCTCGATTTCTGACCAAACCCTACGAGCGGTATTGTATTGCATTGATTGTCGCCGCGAATGCAGCTCTGCCAGCCGCTACTCTGTTCACTTGCTCATTCACAGTGCGGCCTGCAACAATCCAATCCTGCAATTAGCTCTGGGTTAGAGCCCGCTCAGAATTATATCCCTATAGCGTCTGTCGAGCTGATTGAGAGCAAGATAAATTGCGTATGATTTATGCTTTCCACGCCAACTTTTAAGGCTTCTTTTTCTTACATTCTGGTCATCGCAGGCGATAAAACCAGATCTAGAAAGTATACCTATGAATAGCTCGCAGGAGAAGACTAAACCTCAAAATTTCAAGACTGCCATTTACAAAGATAGCGATGATTCACTATCGCAAGATTTGAATTCGTGTTTTGAAGTTTCCGGAGTTTAGACTCCTGCTTAAAGGCAGTGTTCACGATAAATCTCGTTCTCGGGGTCTCGGTGTGACACACTAAGTTGGCAGATGCTGGAGAGGATAGGGTCGAAGAAAGCAACGAAAACTGGCCAGATATCAATAAAAACGGCTTTGAAAGCTATCCCGGTGCGCCTACCTATCCCGGTCCGCCCCCCAAATGTACGAGCTTGTGGCGCCGCACGCGTTTCGATGTCAAATTGCCAAGCAACTCTGCCGCGATTAGCATGATCGATTCACGCAGATTTCTCGATTAGCGCGCGCTTGCCGAAATCAGCAGGGCCAATGATTCTCGTCCACGCCCTGAATTTAGAAACCGTTATTTTGATTTATTCTGGACGTTTTTCTTTGCTCTTTCATCACTATTAGTTACCTCACGACCAAACAATCCCTTTCTGGGGTCGAACTTGAGTGCGATATTCATCGTGAACACTGCCTTTAACGCTGAGCTGTATTTCAGCAACTCCGGCGATCATGCTGGGCTACCAACTAACTACCATATAAGAACGGCTAACTGTAGCTGAGCGTCTTAGCTGTGATATTTTGGGAGATGAGGGGTGCAGTAATATGTTTAAAGGCTGCATACACGCTCAAAAATGATATCAATTTTATAGAATGAATCGAAGGTCTGAAGCTGTTAATATTCAGAGATAACGAGAAAACCGGAAAAAGTCAACTGAAATGAAGATATAACGGTTCGTTCTATAGTAGCCCAGAAGTGGACGAGTTGTACTGCATTGGCTGAAATAGCGGAACTAGCGACAAATTTTTTGGGATAACGACGCTAATGTAATCGTACGGCCTTTTCTGGAACGCTCACGACGTTAGAAGCGTAAAAATATGAGCCAAAATGACGGTAGTCGAGCATTGAACATTTGTATTGAGGGGCGACGCCCGTATCGATGAGCGGAGAAAGGATGATTTTGTGACTCAATACGGCTCAAATACGGTCATTCTAACTCGGTTTCAACTCTTCCAACTTCGTGAGGGCTCTTCTAGGGCCCGTACGACCCCACTAATGTAGTTATCTCAACAACTTTTTCGAGCGTGTATGCTGCCTTCAAGTGCAGTTATTCAGTTAGTTGGTGCAATGAGTCGGTGGAGGTTGTAGTGACAGATGTAATCTCCTTTTCAATGCCCCTTGGATATCGTCATCACCACCGCCACCCGTGGTCGCAATGTCTCCACGACTTCCCTACGCGCAACCGCCTCACCATCTTCTGGTGAACCGAGACTCTTTCTTGAGATCTGATTACATATGATATGGCGCGCAGTAGATAATTATCTGATCCGCAGTTGGATTCTCTCTTTTAGCGGACGTCTTTGAGTGACGTGCGGAAACGCGAAGTCAGCCTTTTGTCACAAATAGTTTTTGGCCAGATTCCATCGTATTCTTTGAGGACATCCTGGAGTTGCACTGATCTGTTGTCAATAGTTATTCTTTCGCAAACAGTTTATGAATTTGAGAATAGATCTTTGCCATTCGTGTTTCCTAGGTCGTTCGCTTTCAAATCACCTGCGACGGTGACAAGGTCGGATTCCGTATTCGAATTGAACGCATCCCGGAGCCGAAGGTGATTTTTATTTTTGATTAATTCAAGATGGTTTGGTTGGGGAACACACAAAGAATGACGCGTGTTTTGAGAAATTCCCTAGACAATTGTGACTTGAAATGGAACAGCCGGGATCGCCATGGCGCCTTCTGCATTACGCAGGGAACTTTGACTCAAGCCACCGTAATCGAAAAGTGGTGGGATGTGGGGTCAGCCGTTTGAGCACGCGGCTGACGCCCATATTCCCATCATTACGCGCAGCTGACGCCATTTGCCACCATGGCCGTAGTTATACACCAGCGGAATGAAAACGTCCCGCGATGACATTGCCGCCGCTTGCTGCGTGGATCAGGGACTCGTTTGCGACGTTCGGCACAGAGCTTTGGGGACTCCAACGGCTCATTCTTGTTCAAACACTAAATCATTAACAAGTTGGTCAGCTCAGTGTCTGGACGAGCTCTGCAGCAATAGTGGATAACAAAGTTCAGACGAGTCGTTGTAAGGTGAAATTCATACTCGTCAGCGCCAGCGTGCTGCGCGCGTCACTCGCTCGCGGAGACTATGAAAACGCCAGCGGGAACGCCATGGCGGAGCGGAAAAAAGTGGGCCTTAACTTTTCCAAACACGCGATTTCAGTGCATGAGTCCATCACCATGGTAGCAAAGGATAATACTGAAATGAAATTTTATGAAACGCAATGAAATCGGTGGCGTATTAACAAACTACTGCTGAGCGGGCGTAAGATGCGTGCAGCGTGGGCGTGTCGTCACGCCATTCAAACTCCAACGCCACGCCTGCCCATAACGCGCTGGCGTTGGGGAGTATGAATAGCGCCCAAGCAGCAATAATTCTGATTGTGTCGGAGTTAAATCGATTGGAATTTGTATGATCGAGAAGTGTACCAATCATGGTATTTTCGTTGAAGAAATCGGCGAAATCTCACTTATTTTCGCGTCGTCAAAATTGAAATTCGTCGCGTCGTCAAGTGTGTAGTGCCTTATGATATTGTGTGCCGTGTCGTGACGGTAGCTTTCACAGGAAGCATGCACTATAGCACGTTTCACAGGAAGCATGCATTATAAGAAGTGGGAAGCGATCAACGAGGGCAGCGTCGTGGAAAATAAGCCATGCTCCGCTAAGTGCGTGTACGCTTTTTGAGAAGTAGCGTTCCTTTCAGAATGTGCGCAGTCTTTTAAGGTGATTAGCGTAACTTCGGAAGCGTGCGCAGCGTCATTGAGATCGAGATAGCGCATCGTTGGGGGGGGGGAGCGAGCGCGCTTCCTGAAAAGTGCAAAGCTCTCAACAGGAAAAATACTGCGCGAATGAGTAGCGAAAGTGAGAAGCGCTTCGTTTGGAACGTGCTCAGTCTTGGGAAGTGAGTAGCGCTTCTCAGGGAAATCGGGGGACACTCCGCGCAGGGTCAAGTGGGGTTGCGAAATTTCGCAACGGAAAATGAATGTTATGGGGATGGCAAAAATTTCGGTCCGAAAATGAGAATTTCCTGGGTATCCCATAAATTCTCGATTACTTTTGGTCCCCAAGGGAAGGATCGTAGCATTCGGTTTTAGACGCTTGGGCTCGACTAGTGAACGAATTTTCGGCGTCTGACACTTTTAGTAATCAACTATAAACTGCCCGGCCTCGGGAAGGGGAATCGCAAAAACTTTGGATTTTGAAAAAAAATGTGACGGGCTCCGTTTGACCCTGATTCCGCGCAAGACTCCCGATAGGAGAAAAAACACAGACCCACGCGGAGTCATGCGATAATGGGGGCAGCGGGAGTATCGCGGCGCTCGTGATGACGTCACGATCACGGTCGGGACACTACCTAAATGCCTAGCGGGAGACCCCAACTAACAGCCGAACGATGACGTCATTGACTTCAGAGGTTATTCATTTTAATACTCACCTCAAGCATGTCGCCCCGGGTTGTCGCGGTCCCACGGCGGAGAAGGACCCCACCTGGGTCCACGACAAAGGACGTAATCTTCGCCGCGGTCTGCGGTGAGGAACCACCCTCCCCACGGATCGCGGCGAAACCCGCCCCCCCCCCCCAGCCGAGAGGATACCCATATCCCCCAGCGGTCAAAAATATGCTGGCCTCCGGAAAGTGACTAGAAGTCACCTTCCAGGGCCGGCATCAGAATGCCGAATGAGGAGTCGAGTGAAAAGAGGCGCTTTTCATACCAGTTGTGCACGTGATAAGCACGTCACAACGTGATCACGTGTTGATAACCACCATATCAAGCTACGCTGTGATGCTTATCACAGTGTTAAAACTTGTCATCGTGTTCAAACAAGAATGAGCCGTTTGAACCCCCAAAGCTGCTCACACACGAAATGCGCTTCTCGCGCTCGGGGGCGGGCTCAATCTCGCGAGGCTCATAAGCCGCGGCCAGGGAGTAGGAGGTGGAGAGGGAGTCCCGCTTGGCGCAAGCGGTCGCGGCGCGGAAGCGCACTGCTGGTGAGCCCTTCTTGCCCCTGCAGATCAGCCCTCGCTTCGTCACAGGGCTAGGGGAACCATCCGCTATCCTCTTCGATTCCTGGGACTTTCCATCGATTATAGTCGCATAATACAACTTACTCATAGTATTTTAACTAACCACTGCACGCTGGCGAGATTTTACCTTACCTGCTCGCCTCGAATCGTAACACGCCCAGATATTAGTTTCTTAATGCAACGAACACATGCAAAATAGTCTTTATGATGGAATCTCTCTTAGAATACTGATAACAATTACAGAACAACAGGAAATTCATGTTCTATTATCATATAACCATTTTCAGTACACTAGTTTCACGTTTAGAACATAAACGGCAATCAATATAACATGAATAAAGCAACAACAGGAGATACTTGTTTAAAAACTGGTTACAATCATTTAAAGGCTGTGTTCACGATAAATTTCACTTCCGATATCTCCACGGCTTACGGAAGGTCTGGTGCCCTATATAGCAAGGCATGCTTAAAAAGGACACGAAAGACGCGTTTTTGAGCAAAAATAGGCCCTCTCTTGCTTACGTTGATTTTTGAGCGTGGAGGAATTGACCGCTAGAAGGGTGATACCTATGAGTGCAATGAAGCGATCAGCTCACTTATCAGCACTTTGATCATTCCTGTAATCTGAGTGTTCATTTGTTCCTTTCGAGGGGCGGATCTGGGGCACGGGGCGTGTCTGGGGCACCAAAACGCTTGTTTGCCGCCGTTATTTTGCCACTCCTGGCTCGTTTTCTACCGTTCCTTTGGCACTGGGAGCCTAGGATCCTTCTCCCCTATCATTTTACAGTGGAAATTCAACGAGGATGATCATCGTGAACACTGCCTTTAGACAATTTTTTCTTTAACCGGTTTCCTATCAAAAAGACAGCAATGGATCTCTAATGTCGATAATGTGACAATGACTGAAGTAGCTTGACCTAACCGCGTATTTCCTTTGGTTGTTATGCGACACCTAAATAACCCCGTTTTTTT
Source organism: Aplectana chamaeleonis (assembly GCA_029168955.1). Taxonomy (NCBI): domain Eukaryota; kingdom Metazoa; phylum Nematoda; class Chromadorea; order Rhabditida; family Cosmocercidae; genus Aplectana; species Aplectana chamaeleonis. The sequence continues at coordinate 71,897 of JAPDOI010002025.1, forward strand.
TTGTTTTTTTTTGGATTTACTCATTTCATTGCTAACAATTTTGTTTTAAACGTTTCTTTTAGGATTGACTCATTTCATTGCTCACATTTTTTAACGTTTGCCGGCTTATCGCGCTCGGACCCCCAGATTCACTAACGTACTAGCTTTTTAAATCGCCATTCGTTGTTTTTGGACTGCAATGACCATTAACTCAGCGTTTTCTCTAGAACTGTTCTGTACATCTTTTTTTGTATTTGCTGCTCAACAGCAGGAAATACGGCTACACATGCCACAAGCTGGACATAAGGTCAAAAACAAAAAGCGTGAACAGTGAAATGAGGATATGGTTCGAAAGCAAAGCAAAAATGTAATTTTCCATAGACACATTCTCAGATGATTGGCCGCTCGGAGCGGACCCGGACAGCAACCCGAGCGTCGCTGTCTCTCCGCTCCGAGCGAAAATCGGGCATCTACTCGGGCGACCGAGGTTGCTGTCCGGGCGACTGAGGTCCGCTCGAGGTGACGTCCGATTGGATTTCCAACTGAGTTGCTGATGAGGGCACGAGCTCTCCATGGGACGGCGTAAGCCACATCGTAATAAGCCAGTTGCGCTTGATGCAAAGCGTGTGACGCGTTGTGAGCTGTGAGTGGCGCTTCATACAAAGCGTGCCCCACGTGGCTAAAACTAGTAGGGCTTCATCCAGAGCGTGCGGCGCGCGGTTGGAAGCTAGCAGCGCTTCATCTAGGGTGTGCGCTGCGTGGTAAAAAACCAACAGCGCTCTATGAAGAGCGTGCCCAGCGTGGTTTAAAGCTAGTAACGCTTCATGCAGAGCATTCGCCGCTTGGTTCAAAGCTAGTATCGCTTCACCCAGAGCGTGCCCCGCGTTGCAAAAAACTAATAGCGCTCCATGCAGAGCGTGTCCCGCGTGGTTTAAAGCTAGTAGCCTTTCAGCCAGAGCGTGCCACGCGTGGAATAAAGCTAGTAGCGCTTTATCTAGGACGTGCGCTGCGTGGTAAAAAACTAACAGCGCTCCATGCAGAGCGTGCCCCGCGTGGTTCCAAGCTAGTAACGCTCCATGCAGAGCAATCGCCGCGTGGCTTAAAGCTAGTATCGCTTCACCGAGAGCGTGTCCCGCGTTGTAAAAACCAATAGTGCTCCATTCAGAGAGTGCCCCGCGTGGTTTAAAGCTAGTATCGCTTGCGTGCCCCGCGTTGTTAAAAACCAATAGCGCTTTATTCAGAGCGTGCCACGCGTGGTTTAAAGCTAGTAGCGCTTCATCCAGAGCGTGCGTCGCGTGGTCTAAAGCTAGCAGCGCTTCATCCGAAGCGTGTCCCGCGTGGTTTAAAGCTACTAGCCTTTCAGCCAGAGCGTGCCCGGCGTGGTTTTAAGCTAGCAGCGTATTATGCAGAGCGTGCCCCGCGTGGTTGCGAGTAGCGCTTCATCCAGAGCGTGCACCGCGTGGTCTAAAGCTAGTAGCGCTTGATCCAAAGCGGGCCCCGCGTGGTTTGAAACTAGCAGCGCTTCATATAGAGCGTGCGCCGCGACGTAGAACCTGAATCTACATGATGCTGTGGAAAGTAGAGCACTTCAGTGTGGAAGGTATTAAAATAGTTGCACTACACTGTATTACAAATGCTGAAAACTAGTTCATTAATCAAAATTCAACAACAAAGTGTGTATACTCCTTTCACGGAACAATTACGCTAAAAAATCTGCACAAACAATGAGATCCAATTTCACAGACTTCAGAAGCCTTTCAACCGCTCTTAGCAGGTTCTAAGCATGCGACTCCAGCAGCAGTGGGGGCACCTAAAAAGCATTCTCCTCAGACCAATCATAATAATCGACAGGGTACGTCAGGTTAGAAGCTACCTCATCCTCGGTCTTTGCAAAGTTGCGCGACTTTGGAATTCACAACTGAAGCCAAGAATTCAACCGAAGACATCACTGGGTTACCGGATTGAGAGAGCGGCTGCGGTCGATAGGCCAGTGGTCCTTGAATGAGAAATTGAATCGATTGTGAGCAATCTACAATCCACAGATACCACATTTAAAAAAACTACAAAAAATATAACTGGCCCAGAACCGAGTCTAAATCAAGATACGGGTCCTGTACATGCAACTGCAGGAATCGCAGAACACACTCATCCTGGGTACGAATTCCACCGCGATCCAAACAAAACCACTCAACGTAATATGAACCCACAGTCAGAGGTGTGAACTTGAAATGGAGATGAATTTAGTTGGTTAAGCTTTTTTGGGACTGTATGGGCGCTCAAGATTACAGAAAATCTCAAAGTTTGAGTCCAAGGACAAAAATCGCTCGATTGCTAACCCCCCCCCCCTCAGGATAGAGCAGCCAGTAACGGTCGAAATCTGAGGCCCGCTATCGATCTACAGCACCTGTGTTCTCAGTGGGACAAACATGGATTCGTCTCGCACATGCTACCATGGATCCATTTCATGCTCCTGAAGCCATGAATAAAATGTGTGAGGGGTCTTAGCGCTTCCCAACAGCGAAGAAGGCTCTGAAAGGGGGGAGAAGGGGGGGGAGCGAAGTGTCACGATTGGAGAAAGCACCGGATAGAGACGGCCCGCTCTCCACGTCCCTATCGGTTGTATCTTTTACTCTGACGCCACCTAACTATAAGGAGCCGTCTACCATCCGTAGTGATCCTGCACCGCTCTGTGCCGCCCTTAGACCTTCTTCATAGTCGGCCGATCGATTGTAGCCAGCCCGGTCGATGAGCATGCGAAGGGGGTGCAAAAAATCCATCCGTTATGACCGGACTGAGCACGTTTGTGCCGCCCGTGGCCATTCCAATCTATACGCATGCAATACGTTGCTCACTTAGGTCTAAAAATCCCCTCGATGTGGCCGTACTGGACCCGCATGGTCCGTCCTGATCCAGCTGTGACCGTCATGGTAGTGACGGTCACAGCTGGATCAGGGCGGACCATGCAATACATTGATTGCTAAGGTGGGAAATCTCCCGTTACGGCCGGATTCAGCCGGCCGCCGCAGCGCGATCCCCCTCACTCGTGGCAGTGGTTTGAGACCCTCTCTGACAATGGCCGCGTTAATCCGCCATAGGCCCCGCTCACACGGGCTGTAGGCCCGAACGTGCGTCAAAACAACAGCTGTCTAAGCAACAGAAAAAATGGTTCTTCCGCGCCTTTCAGCGTTACAGTCATCACACTGAGGGGCCGCTAATGAGCGCTTCGGTAAAATAAGCCTACGCTTGAGCTAGAAAAAAAAAACAAAGTTGACCATCTAAAGCGAGAAATTGCAAAATTTGGCCGTTGAAAAGTGGTGTAAATCCCGTATATTTCCAAATTGTCTCTGAAGCCTCAGTTTTTCTTCTAAAAAACAGCAGTTGTACAGGGGGTGTTCACATTGGAGGTTCATCGTAGAAGACTTCGGCTTCATGCCATAGCTCACTCGCGTGAGTACGCGTCGCGGTTCGATTAGTCTCGCGCGCAAGGCGAACGCTTAAAACACACCACCGTTTAGAAGTCTTCAGTTCTCCATACGAGTAAATGGGTATCGATTATGACAAGAAATGAACGCAGGAAAGCTAATAACGCTCCAGGACATGCCAGTTTATTGGATTTCACATAAAGGCGAGAATGTCGCGTCCCGCCCATCGCGTTGCGCGCGACGCTCACCGACCGCGACGCAGCAGGCACAGGTGAACAATGTTCGCCTCCCGTTTTGCCCAGAGAAATCCTTTTTTTGCTATTTCAGTATGAGCGACTTCAGTTAACATCCAGGTCGCCAGCGGATATTAGACAGGCCTGAACAACTCCAAGTTGTGTAAAAAACATTCTGTGGCGAATTCCATTTCAAACTAGAGAGACGAGTTGGAATATCCTACTATGCGACCCACTACTGTGCTCTCAGGGTTGGTAATTTTCACCGTTGCTTGCCCCTGTTCTGAACACAGATGTTAGTGAAAAAGTAGCATTTACTGTGCTTCTCCGTGTCAAATTCCGCTCCGCAATTGCGTATCGAGACGCCGCACGCTCTCGAGCCGGACCAGATTCCAGCGCAGCAGCGGATCAGCTTATTGTTGGTGGTTTTTCGTTTTCATTAAAATTCTTGGTTTCTTCTGTGACTCAAGCCGCCCTTTTGTGTTCCTTCATATATTTAAGGGCTATATCTATACGCACACTAATTATGTCCTTCCGGGTGCCTTCGCAACAATTTCTACGGGAGAAAAAATCAACGATGGTAGATACTTTCTAATTCACGTTTATTTTTGTAATTCTTTTCCCTTTTTGTTTTTTTTTACATTCGAATAATTTATGATTGTTTGGTTTCCTAGGATGGTTCCGGTCTCATCTCAGAATCGATCGAATTCGGGATTAAACCGGAACTACTCTTAAAAACTCAAACACATGAAGAGAATAACGGAACTAAACAATCATAAAAAGTATTTGAATGTTAAAAAAACAAAATGAATAGAGAATATCGTATGAACGAAAAATAAACGAGAATAAAAAAATAAAAATAAACGAGAGTTAAAAAAATTTAACCACACTCGGGAATTTTTCTGCCCTGGAATTTGTTGCGACGGCATCTGGGAAGAAAAATTCGTGCGCATGTATATAGATATAACACTGTAATATATGAAAACACAAAAAACGTGTTTAATCAGAAAAGGAAATAAGAGAGATAAATAAAATGAAGGGAACCCACGTACAATCAGCTGATCGGTGCTAGAAACTCGTCCGGCTCGGGCGCGTGCGGCCGCGAACCGTCTTGATACGCAATTGCGGAGCGGAATATGATGTGGAAAAGCAAAGAACATCAACTAGCAAATATCAACTATTGTCAATCTCTTGACGGGAGGAAGCCGCGACGCTGTTATGATGGCTTCACAATGGAAGCCGAGCGGTTGTTTTTGGAAAAACACAATGGTAAAATTGGAAAAACAACCGCTCCTCTCCCAAAATAACTCGATTCCGGCTGCATCGCGGCTTCCTAGAAACAAGACATGAATCATACACGAACCACAAAAGAAAAAAACAAAGAAAACTGAGTGGGAGATCACAAAAACCAACCCGCTGAACGTAGAACGCGCCGCGCCGCGAAGCCAGGGGATCGTTTCGGGACCAGTTAAAAACCAGTAGGGCGCACTGCGTCTCTTGCTCTCTCACTAGAGCACAGCAGTCGCCCGGACAGCGACCGGACAGGGACCGTCGGTTGATTTTTCGACCGAACAGCAACCTCGGCCGCAATTTCAGCCTCGGCTGCTGTCCGGGCGGTGACGTCATAAGTGGGACGAGCCGGTCCCGCTCCGAGCGGCCTAATGCCTGAGTTCCATTCTTGCGTTCTCAGAGATACCAAAAAGACATGATTCCACGGAAAATGAGAAATTCATCGTTTCGTTAGAAAAACTGAGATTAATATACCGAACGTTCTCGAAAACCGCTCGGTAACTCCTGAAAACTCCTCTCACCTCCTTTTTGTCGAATTTCCTACTACCGTCTCACTTGGCGCATCTCCAGAGGCTAAGCGCGCAGGCTCAAGTAAGAAACAGAGCACCGAAGGGCGTTTTTCAGAGGGCAGATTTCCAGGAATGTTTAAGGAGGAGATTTTTTGGAAGTTGTCATTTTTTGCAGTCCCGTGAAACGTTTGGAATAGCTCCCCTTTCGCAGTCTCGCAATAAAATAATTCCTCTGCAGCGACATATCTAGAGGTTGGGGTACAGAAGTGTGCCATGCCATATAAGAATAAAAAACTCAGATGATAACTCCTAAACATGGTAACAAAGGAAACGAACTGTATAACAATTGCGCAACCGTCAGAAAAATCAAATTCTGGAGATGGGGGTAACAACTGACGCCCGTCACGGAATCGCAATTCATCACATCTCGGACTCCAGGCGCGGCTTCTTCGCACGATGCTGAAATGGATGCTAAAGGTTTAAAAATAACAGCAACGGATGCCGTCACACGCTACTGAAAAAAAGATAACCTACATCAACTGGGAGCCATTGATGTTCGCCATCGACCATGCTGTGTTGGAACGAACGAATATCCTGCCTGTAAATCTTCAAGGTATGATACAGTCTAACCAACAGCGCAATGCAGATTTTAAAAAACTCACAGCGCCTTCTGCAAAGGTCTGAATGCGTGCGGTCTCCACCACATACGATCATCGGCTAACTGCCTGAGGGTCGCCAAACGCTGCTTGTCCGAGCTTCGAAGAGACACAAGGAAGCTGAAAATGGTTAATCAGAGCGTCAATCTTCTTACAATAGAAATCTTTGATTTATACCCCACCCTGTAGTCGGAAGTTCCGGTCCCCAAGCGCTCTTCAGCTCCTTGTGACCAAACCCAAAAGTGTCAAGGGCAGATCTGAGCTGAAAGATCTGAACTGCTTACTATAATCAACTGCTTCATACATCCAGCAAAGTCATTTGACAAAGTGAAAAAGGAAAGCATATTATTCACATAAAGCTAACCTCCATATCGTCGTATTTCAATGTGTGACAGTGCTGTTCTTCGCCAGCTACTTTGCGTATACGAGGCATGCACCACCTTCGGCATTCTGTAATAACTGATTATTGTCAACACTTCTCCACTCATTGGCCTTTAGGGGAATAAAACGCACCCTGAGCAGTATGGCCGCTACCACAGAAGCAAATATGATCTTTTGAACCCCCCAATTATACTTTCAACCAGGCACCTGCATCGTTTTTTTGTTTGCGATAGCACAGTGGAGATGCGGCTTATTTCCTCATGAAAAATACACACCCATTCGAACAGCCGGATATATCATGGTAAACATAATGAATAGAAGCTACCCTCGGTTCCAGCCTTATGCCTGGAAAAATAAACGGGTAGCGTTCTGGGGTGCGTTCCAAGAAGATTTCCATGGGAGGAAAATGGGTCTGACAAGATATAACGAATGATAATCTAACAGATAGGCTCATTTCATGCGGTCTCTCAATCTATCATTGTTCGGCTCTTATCAGATTCATTTTTCCTCCTGTGGAAATCTTCTTGGAACGCACCCCTGGACGTTGGAGGCACAGTTACCTAGGATACGACACAAAAATGAAATGAACCACCACTTGGAGACGCTATCAATCGTAATGTTCCTAGCGTTTCCACAACACTGGCTGGGACTATCTTTGACGGGAGGGAGCGGGGGAGCCAAGATTTTCCTATAGAAATAAATGGAAAACCTGACAAAAGATGGTTGATGCTTTATCAATCATTGTTGTTGATGAAATTCTATAGAAATACTTCGATTGATAGGGTTATAGATCGGTGATTCATTTCATTTCTGGCTTGAATCTGGAGTGCCCCCCGTTTCGAATAGTCCCCACAGGTTGATAGTGGTATCGGGTACCTGATAGTAGAATTCTACTTCATTTCTAAAAAAAATCGAGGGGGAATCCCCCCTCCCTCCCTTCTGGGATAGAACCAGGAAATGTTCCAGAAGTCAATCGATGGAATTCCAAAAAACTTTTCTTCAGTAGAAACTCGAACAAGTTCCGATTGAATGGAATATCTAATTACGTACGTGAAAATTTGGCTATCATTCACATGAACTGTCATAGTGTGACTGCGGCCTGGCAGCCGTTCGACAAAGCAGCCTTACAGTGGATGTTAATCAGTGCCAAAAATTCATTAATGAGTGAGTTAGAGTTAGCCTGAACGATCTCTTGGAAAACTAAAACCAAATCCGGAAATATGACGATGGTTTGAGACTCGGTTTCTTCAAACTTGATAATTTCCGATCCTAATAGGTCCAGGATTGGATTAAACCCCGAAAATGGGCAGACAACTTTGGTTTTTCCTCTGCTAAACAAAGGTAAAACCTCAATTGCGTGGACTAAACCATGACACGAACGCATAAGAAGACGTATGAGTGAAAATAAAACATGGGCACAGGATTTCGAAACATTTGAAACATGAAATTTGGGCTGAAATTCGTCTCCAACAATTCGTTCTCATTGCAGCGCGAAAGTTGTATCGGAGCGCAGTTGCGAACCCGAGCGGGTGTTCGATATCATGCCACGCACACTACCTATCGCTTTCCATCTCCCGCTCGCATGCAAATGCACCGAATGTACTCAAATTCCGAGCGCGAGAGGCGCATTATTTGTGCGAGTGTATACCGTTCCTCACTCGTCTGCAATGTTGCGTCTTTGACGTCCTTGACGCAATATTGCAGACTAAAAATCCCGGGCGTTTTAATTGTAATTTACCGATATTTCACGCCTCTATCACTCGTTTTTTTTGCAGAAAGTCACTAGAATTCATTGCTCTTGTCATAACAGTGCTCGTTATATCGTTCTGGTGATGTTTTAACAAGTTTCGATCTGACTACTAATCAGCTGATGGAAATTGGCAAACGTCCAGCAGGGTAGGTCCCGCAAAGATAAAGAATACAGTGCCGCGGCGTGTATAACTGCACGGTGCGGGCTTCCGGCGGGTGGTGGCCATCGTGTATCAACACTTCTGAGGAGGCGGGAGAAACGAGGGAGGAGCGAGATCTCTGATTGGACGCAAGAGCAGGGGACCGGGTCTAGCCCGTGTCGCGTCCAATCAGGAACCTCGCTCCTCCCCCGTTTCTCCCGCCTCCTCAGGAGTGTTAATACACGATGGCCACCACCGCTTCCGGCGCGTTTTTCTGGGACAACTCTTCCTTTTGGCATGCCTCTGCACAGTTAGGACGCACATAAGTGGTAGTTGCCTTGCTATTTCCGCAGCGTCCCGTCGGTGTATAACTGCGGCCATATCATGGAAAGCAGGGTTGAGCAGGCCGTTGCTACAATTTTTGGCGGAGCTACGACTCCCCCTTGTTGACCTGATTTTCGGAAAAACTTGAAAAGTTCTCATGATCTCCCTCGACAAATAGACATCATGTTTGTATTCAGCACACCGAATAACCCTTTAATAGAACTTTTGACTTAAATTTGATGCTTTGCCCAAACAACCGTATACCCAACGTAACGTAGAATTTCATGACGGCCCCAGCAGACACAGCTGTTTTCGCGCTGCAATCTTACTATCAGTGGTCGACTATGACTACCTTGTGTTAGCTCACCGAGTGGTTTGGAGAAGATTCCCTTTTCATCCAAAAATTTTACTAGTCCCCCCCCACAAAATTTAATTTTTTTCGAAAGTTTCCCAGAATTTTCATGACCCTCTGTCGCGCCGAGTAGCAAATTTGCTCAATCGTGATAGAACGTCTACAGTTTACCGCAATGTCAAAAGGAAAAGGTGCCGTTACGGTCGGCACTCTAATACTACGATAAAAATCTGCCGTTTTGCCAGATTTCGTCGTCGATCAACACCACAGCTGATTTTTTTGGGTGAGTTACAGGTTTTTTCTTTTTTCGCTGTTGTTTCTGCTTCATTTTTGCTTCTGGCTCTTATAATATTGCCAATGGGGGCTTTGTTTAGTGTGCGAGAGAAATTCGCCGTTTTTCTTTATTTCAAATAAGATTTTTGGAAAAAAGACCCTTCAAAGCCTGAACAAACGCATAATTCCCCACACGAATCAAGAAAAGTCCCTGATTGTAGTACATAAAGAGTCAGAAACAAAAATAAAGCAGAAACAAGCAAGGAAAATGAAAAAAAAACGTAACTCACCCAGAGAATCAGCTGTGCTGTCGATCGACGACGAAGTCCGGCAAAGTGCCAGGTTTTCACCGTGGTTTTAGTGTTCCGCCCGCAACCGCACCATGTCCCTTTAACATTGCGGTAAACTGTATGTCTGATCTATAAGACACTTGATTAAGCGACATGGGAGAGTAAAGGTGCTCATCACGGACTTGATATACATACTTTCCTAATCTGAGCGAAATTGCTGTCCGCATTTGCGGACAACCGCTGCTGCAGCACTCAGGCGCAAGATGACTGTAGCGGGACCTCGTGGGCCCACTATGATTATCCGTGGTCCCAACACGTTTTTGAATGGTGTGCGCGACGCAACAGCGGTTGTCCGTAGCTGCGGGCCAGAATTTCACTCCAGTCAGCACAGTACGCTTCAGTTTTTAAATTTCTCAATGAAGTCGCGGCGTTGCTTGCAGCGACTAAAGGGCAAGGCAGAGTTGCGCCGCCGCGAGTCTCGCTGCGGCGGTTCAATGATGGATAGTGGGGGACGCAACGCAGCGGGCGAAGGCGGCAACGTGCCGCGCGAGAGCGGCGACGCGGGTACCTCGCAGAGTGTTTTCGTCGCCGCAACAGCAGCGTTTCTCGCAGCAACGCCGCCAGCGGGCGGCGGCGAGGAATGGTGTGGACAATTTCTACGGCCGGCGAGGAGTGCCGCCATCGATCCGTTCAATGATTTTTTCATTGTTTAGTCACCCATGCCTTTTTTTCCATTTTCACTCTCATTCAAGGTATTGATCGCGCCCTTTCGTAAACGCTTGAGCACTTTTTTGATTCATTTAAGGTTTTTATGTGATCTATTCCGATTCACTGTGATTGATTTCATCACAGTTTCTTTTTTTTTTGTAAGGTAATACCGATTCTCACAAGAATTTTAAGAAAACATCATTAACGTAGCCACAAGATTTTATGTTTTCCGCTTCTGAGAGCAGATCCTTCAATTTTTTTCCTTGAAATAAAATAGAGCGATGAATACATGAAAGCAAGCGAGGAAAGTGATGACGAAATTTCGACCTCTGGCATGGAATGAATGAGGTTGTACATAATGTATGAAAATGAAGGACGACGGAGGCAACGCTGCCACTCTGCGAGGCATGGAAGTGTGCCGCCGCGTCAGGTTTTGACCACGCCCCAATCCTCTCGCTCGGCGGCGTGTCGCCGGGCGGCGCAACTCTACATAGCCCTTAACAGACTCTGGCATTCGCTCGCGTGTAGCCCTACACAAACTCACTTGTTGCCCAGTGACACCTGGGCAACAAGTCATTTTTCTGGGGCGCGACATGGAAAGTGTGGGGCGATTGTGAGCATTTGTGCCCACAAAACCACTTGTACCCCCACTAAATCACTAGTCGCCCCGCGAAATCACTTGTTGCCCCGAAAGAGCAACTGCTGACCCTAAAATCACTTGTTGCCCCGCAAAATCACTTGTTGCCCCGCAGGTTCCCTTGTTGCCCCGTTAAACCACTTGTTGCCCCCCCCCAAAACCAGTTGTTGCTCGGATTCATCATTTGATCATTCGGACCCCACTGCGTTGTTTATTCACGGATTCCGTCTACTCTCTAGACACCTTGTACTTCCAAACCCTTCTTCTTCTTCTTCCTCCTCTTCCTCGTCTTCTTCTTCTTCCTCTTCCTCGTCTTCCTCGTCGTCTTCTTCTTCTTCCTCTTCCTCGTCTTCCTCGTCTTCTTCTTCTTCCTCGTCTTCCTCGTCTTCTTCTTCTTCCTCTTCCTCGTCTTCCTCGTCTTCTTCTTCTTCTTCTTCTTCCTCTTCTTCCTCTTCCTCGTCTTCCTCGTCTTCTTCCCATTCTTCCTCTTCTACCTCGCCGCTTGTGAGTGTGGCTTAAAGGCAGTGGTCGCGATGAAAAGCGTTATCTACGAAACTATAGAAATCAGCCTAGCTTGAAAACAGCTGAAAAACTATGAAGGTAGCGCGGTGAAAAACGGGCTAGAATCAGAGTTTCTAGGGCCCAAAGATTGTGCGTAGTATTTCACTGGGAGTGTGCAGGGTGTCATGTGCATGTGTGCAGTACATATAGTAGAGGTGCAGGACCCAGTAGGGTCCTGCACATCCTGCGCACTCCCAATGGGATCCTGCACACTCTCAGTGAAGTCCTGCACACCCCCAGTGAGGTCCTGCACACATCCTGCACACTCACACTGTGGTACTGCACCAAATCATAAACGTCCTGCACCCCATTCACGACGACTTGCATACTCTTCAGCAAGCGTAAGCGTAAGGAAAACGCGTTATCGTATGTGATCTCGCGTTAAGTCCGCGCAAAACTGCAACCAAACGGGAGCTGACAGAGAAAATGGAAATAGTGTGTGAATGAAGAAAAAGATGGATAGCTTCCGAAAAAGTCCTCCGGAGGACTTTTTCGGAAGCTATCCATCTTTTCCTTCATTCACACACTATTTCCATTTTTTCTGTCAGCTCACGTTAAGTTGCTGTTTTGCGCGGACTTACCGCGAGCTGAAAAAAGCTCAGAAAAACTTGAAAAAAAATTCTAAATCGCTAATTTTTCTCCAAAAAAAAGGCAGAGCGGACCATTTTTTTGAATTTTTTTCAATTCGTACCTAGTGGCTCATACAGTGAGTGTGCTTAGTTTAAGAAATGCCTGGCGCATCTTCTGAAAATCGTCAACTGAAAAGCTCACGGTCAGCTGCAGTTAACCGCGAGTTAAGTCGCGGTTATCTACCCATTTACTACCACCCCAGATTTATTTCTAAATGCACCTCATCAGACTAGAAGAAAATCACGAATAAATTAGAGGATATCAAACGAATAAAAATTTTCGAATATTCGAATAAATGAATTATTCAGAAAATTGACTTTTCCGAAAATACGAATAAACGAATAATTCGGATAATTGACTCTTTCGAATATTCGAATAAGCGAATTATTCAAAAAATTGACTTTTCCGAATATTCGAATGAACGAATTATTCGGATAATTGACTCTTTCGAATATTCGAATAAGCGAATTATTCGAAAAATTGACTTTTTCGAATACTCGAATTATTCGAATATTCGATTATTCGTTTATTCGACCGAATATTCGTTTTCCAAATATTCGTTGACATACTCTAGAAAAAATCGGGAATAGTTTTTTTTTTCAAATGTTCGGCGTTGCGAATAATTCGGAAATGTTCACTTTTCGAATATTCGATTTTCCAAATAATTCGGAAATGGCCTTTTTAATTTTCGACTTTTCGAATGATTCGAAGTCGCCTTCTTTAATCGAATATTTAGTTTACGAATCATTCGATTTGGTCGAAGTATAGTTCCCACCCCCATGAAATTTTAGGGTGTTTTTGAGAAAAAAAAAATCGGATTCTGGTCAAAAGTGGCAATCGGGGGCACTATCAATATGTCACGGTATCAGGCAGTAAACATGGAGAACTCTTGAAAAAAAAACCATTACACTTCCGTGAGAATTTTGCGCCGGTGGCAAATTCTAAACTTGTATCTAGCGTACCACTTCGGAAATCGTCAAAAGTCGCGATTTGCCATCAAATTTTTCCTAAAAAAAAGCTTCGAAAGCATCAAGTCGAAAATTTCAGAAAATTGACACATAAACCCCCAAATTCGTGATCAGCGCCCCAAATAACACAACTGGGAGGGTATTAAGTTAAATCTGGAACATTTTTAAAAACGCTTTCGGGGCCCACTAATTGATATTAATAAACCCCAACCGAAAATCCGTACAAATCCATAACGCTATCAGTCTGTACAAAGTTTGGGTAATGTGCCTTCACCCAAACTTGGGCCAGAGGGGTTGTTTTGGGCGCTGAACACAATTATGAGGTCAGTTTCCAAATTCTCTGAAGACTAGTGCACGTTTTGGAAGGTACAACAGGTACAGAAATCTGACGAAAAACGTCTATAACTCCTTTCGGTGTTTTTTTTAGGCAGATGCGAAGACCATAATCGGTTTTACACCGAAAAACGGTTCTAGAGAGTTACATTTCATCCAGAATAGTTAGGCTAACTAAAAGTAGCTCCCTTAAGAGCCTCACTAGACATGAGCTTATAGAAGAAAGTGGAAAATGGAGGAAGATTGAGGTGATGATCAGGAGAGAAAGAAAACACGCGGGCGCACGCGACGCGACCGCACACGCCACCGCCCAGGCCTCCTCCGCGCCGGCGCTAGCTGGGGCGAGACAGTCCACACTAGAGTGAGGACCGAATATTCGAGTTCGAATAAATATTCGAATTTTTCGAACGAATTTTTATTCGAACATTCGAATATTCGAAAAGTGTGAATATTCGAACATTATTCGAATTCGACTATTCGCAAAAGGTGAAAATTCGAATATTATTCGAATTCGACTATTCGGGAAAGGTGAATATTCGAATATTATTCGAATTCGACTATTCGCAAAAGGTGAAAATTCGAATATTATTCGAATTCGACTATTCGCAAAAGGTGAATATTCGAATATTATTCGAATTCGACTATTCGCAAAAGGTGAATATTCGAATATTATTCGAATTCGACTATTCGGAAAAGGTGAATATTCGAATATTATTCGAATTCGACTATTCGCAAAAGGTGAATATTCGAACATTATTCAAATTCGATTATTCGCAGAGGTGAATATTCGAATGTTATTCCAATTTGAATACCCGAGCTGATTTAACAAAAAATATGAAAATTAGCTCTAATGTATGAAGGAATCGACATACCTTCCAAGACATTTTCTTCACTACTCTATTGTTCCATTTTTCCGAACGCAAGAGCTAAATTTTTTTCCCACACCGTCTGATGAGGCTACTAGGGCGGCTCTAACAGGGGGAGCCACATGGCATCCGCACTTGGCCACTCCCATTTTTTCATGCCGCTGCGCAATGATTTCTTCTTCTTCTTATCGGCCACATAGAGCTTCTCCTCATAGGTGTAAAAAGGCAGCCACATCGCACGGGTTCGTCCACATATCCATAACTGTTAGAGAAGTCGGCCTTGCAGGACATGAAAATAAATGAAATGAATCGTGCCCTGGGTTGTGGCAGTCATGACATTCGTCGGGGATCGACGAGTCGATCTTATGGACGAAGGCTTTGAGGTGTGAGGAGTGTCCACATCGTATACCTGCCAGGATGACGCGTGTACGTCTGGGTAGGTCCGTTTCGCTGTCATCGATCAGTGGGGGCACGTCACCAAGAATTGGATTTAAGGGAGCACTGGAAATGTATTCTCTGACGAATCGGGTGTGCTCCATTTGCAGTAGTCTGACGCGGTTGAGCTTCGACGTCGCCCAACGTTGACGATCCAAGACAGAGACTGCAGCATGAAGTGGCGAGCGAATATGTTGGAAATTGGGACCAGATGACAGTAATGGGAAATTAGGGTGTGTGGATTTCCTTACAATGCCAACATGGAACTGTTGCGACTGGAGTTGACAATGCTGCTTTTCAGGAAGCAGCGAACACCCTTGATGCAGATGAGATACCGGTGTGGATCTAGGGCATCCAGTGATCACGCGTAGAGCAGTGTTCTGTGCACGCTGAAGCTTGCTCCAAGAGGCTTCCGACAGGTGTCTTGACCATATTGGGGCTCCATATTCTAGCACCGGCTGCACCATAGCCCTGTAGGTGGTTCGCAAAATTTCCTTAGAGCTGCCCAATGTAGTGCCTAGTGAACGTAGAATGTTGTTACGTGTGTTGGCAGCAGCAGCTCGAATACGTGTGTTTTCGTGAAAACGCAGTGACGGGTCCAGGAATACACCCAGTAGACGAGGGTGTTTTGATAAGAGCAGCGTGTTTCCTTCCCAAAGAACCTTGGAATGCAGCTTGTGTTCAGCAGTCGCGGTAGTGCACAAAGTAACGCTGGACTTGGTTGGAGAGACCTTTAGCTGCTCCGATTCAAGGAACTTGGCCAGACTGACGAGGTATTTATTCATCTCAGCAGTGGCTCGATCGATGACAGGGTCAGTACAAATAATAGTGATGTCATCCGCATATAGACATAAGTGAATGTTTGACGACGGCTTCGACACATCAGACAGATACAAAGAAAACAGACTGGGAGATAGAACTCCTCCTTGTGGGACGCCTGCCTTCAGGGGCACAGACTTCGACAAGTGTCCATCAAATTTCACACGAATGGAACGATTTTTGACAAAGTTATCAGTCCATCTTTTGCACCAGTCGGGAATAGTAGAGTCCAGGATCGATTTGGACAGCAGCGGGATACTGACGTTATCGAAGGCAGCAGTTAAGTCAACTGCCACGACTATACTTCTACCAGCTGGAGGTTTCATGTTGAAGCCAGCAATTATGTGTTCTGTGATGGACGTGAGTGCCGTGATGGTAGAGTGGGCCTTCTTGAAGCCATGTTGATGCACTTTATGTCGTAATGCTTCTTGGAGGTGCGGGTTGATGAATTTCTCCGCTAACTTAGCAATAGGGGACAAAAGGGAGATGGATCGATGCGAAGTTGCTTGATCTTCTGGTTTGCCAGGCTTGAGGATCGGGAGAACAATTGCTTGCTTCCATCTAGCGGGAATGACACCTGTGCTAAATGACGAGAAGACTAGGTCACAAAGTAATTCAAGGAACTCTTCAGGCAAGTGCTTGAGATGGACGGCTGACACACCATCGGGTCCCTCGGCTCGCGAGTTCTTCATGGACTTGATGAGGGAAGACATCTCAGAAGCAGTTATGGCAGGTACATCTTGTCGGCTGAGCTTCCTTATAGACCGGAGAGTGAGCCTATTGGAACGATCACGGCGGGACGTCGCTGAAGCAAACTGTTTTCCAAGTCGACATGCAGCCTTAAATCCGGACTCGAATTTCCCGGAGGGAACCCAAGCATGTTGCGCTCTGCTGCCAATTTCTTGCCAAACAACCGCTTAAGAGTGATCCAGGTCTTCTTTGCATCAGTGGAGAAATTCAAGGATTCAGTGAACTCCATCCATCGCATCCGCTTGTAATCATTCAGCATTTTGGTGATCTCATCAGACAGTCGTTGAATGCTGGGATCTGCAGGCTCAGCTCGGCGCTTCTCGTCCCGTAATTCGATCAGCTCCAGGACATCTTTGGGAACGTTAGGGTGAAACGTTCTAACGTGCCCTGTAGGAATTGCAGTTCTGGAGGCGTTGCATATGGCATCAACAATGAACTTGTCCTTCTCGTGAACGGAGCCGGTTAGCGGATAGTAGGCTACCCGACTGAGTAACACCTCTTCAAACATGACCCAGTTGGCCTTACGGTAGTTGGTGTACAATTTGCTACGAGAGCCTACGAAAGGTGCCAGGTGACTGTTGAGAGACAAATCCAATGAAGCACATATGGTACATGATCGCTGGCCATAGCTATAGCAGTGGATCAGTTACAGGAAACAGCAAGAGAGGATGATACAAAAGTGACATCCTGAGAGGACGGCCTGCCCGTGGAAGGAAGGCGAGTGGGGTGTCCTCGTTAATGGCAACAAGATCACAATTCTCAGCGAAAAGCTCTAGTAGTTCACCTCTGTCATCAGGATCTAGAGAGGAGAACCAGGATGTGGAGTGAGCATTAAAATCGCCTGCCATGACAACAGAAGACGATGGGAGGGCAGTATGCACAGATTGCAAAAATGGAGTGGGATCAAACGAATTGCGACATGAGGAGATTGGGGGAATATAAATATTAACAATATCTATAGGGCAACTTAGCAATACAACATGAACACCAATACATTCTACAACATTATCATTAGGGAGAACTATAAGATGAGAAGGTATAGAAGTTTTTACAAACGTAGAAACGCCACCACCATGGGATGTGCGGGGAAGGTGGTACGACGTATAACCGGGGAGGCGGGGTAGGGAGGATGTAGGGCTAAGTTTTGTCTCCTGAAGGAGAATGACATCTGGATGAAAGCGTTCAATGTACAATGTGAGTTCAGCAAGTTTGGCACGCAGGCCATTGATATTGAGTTGAAAAATGTCTAGACTATGAAGAATAACACTAGGGGGAGAGTTAGAGCAAGATATACAACAATAAGCATCAGTGTAGTCATTATAGCTGGTTAACCCCGAGCATTTGAGGTGTACCCAGCCGAGGCAACCACCGCACTGGACGCTTGCATGTTGAGCCGACAATCCACAATTACAACAGGGATATCGTGGAGTCTTGCTGCGTGGCCCTGGGTTCCTTTCAATGCCGGCTCGCAACAGTAGAATGCGAAGGAGTGCGGCAGCCAGCCATTCGCACTCCCATACAGAAAAAACTCCTCGTGGAGTTGTTGATGCCCGTTTGATGAGTCTCCTTGATCTTGGTAGTCGACTCCACAGACCCACCACGCGTAGGTTGAGCATCTCGGATCCCTGCGCAATGATAACACCAACCATAGCTTCGTTGGGTGGAGCCATGTACTCCACCAACCTTCACCTCTGAGCAGGTGAAGGGGGAACATCATTGGGAAAACCGGTGACAACCGGTGAAACGCCCCGAAAAAAATGAAATTGACTCAACACTCATGCAAGTCATTTTCAAGATTGGGTGGGTGTCACTGCCGGTTTTTCGTCCATAACTTTTTTGTGCTTGGAGACAGAATTCTGCGCCAACTTGTGCTTCCAGTTTGCAAAAATATTTTCTCGATCCTTCAGCCTAATTCATTTTACGAAACACCGGTTTTTCGCCTATAACTCTTTAACATAGTGAGGGTTGTTTTTGAAATCTACGTAAAATTCTGCGTCGAATGATATATCGGGTTCCTCACTCTGCTTGCTCCATAAGCCAGCCAGGTCGGTGGAGCCGAGCCCCGTTGTTGGCTCCAGCAGAACTGTGCGCCTCTCATTTAGACCATAGAGGCGAAAGCACCCTTTGAAGATAACTATGGAACTCGGCTCCACCAATCTTGTTGGCTTATGGGGCAAGCAAAGTTAGTTAGGCTCCTCGAATAAGCTCCTTAGGCTAAGTTAGAGCGGAAAGGTTGATTGTGTAGCATTCTTTGCGGTGTAGCCCGTACAGGTTTAGAGATGAGTCGTGCCTTATTAATTTCAATTGTAGGTGGAGATAAAGCTTTAGAAGAAGAATTCAACTTGATATTGCCGCTCACTTCATAGTTGCGCGATATTGCTATGGATGCTTAAATTATTCGTCATTCGAATATTCGAATTTCGAATATTCGTTCGTTCGAAATAAGAAATGAACGAATTTATTCGAAATTCGTTCGTTCGGAATGAAAAATGAACGAATTTATTCGAAATTCGTTCGTTCGAAATAAGAAATGAACGAATTTATTCGAAATTCGTTCGTTCGAATAAAAAAATGAACGAATTTATCTCGAAATTCGTTCGTTCGAATAAAAATGAACGAATTTATTCGAAATTCGTTCGTTCGAAATAAAAAATGAACGAATTTATTCGAAATTCGTTCGTTCGAAATAAAAAATGAACGAATTTATTCGAAATTCGTTCGTTCGAAATAAAAAATGAACGAATTTATTCCAAATTCGTTCGTTCGAAATAAAAAATGAACGAATTTATTCGAAATTCGTTCGTTCGGTCTCTTTTTAAAAAGTCCTCACTCTAGTCCACACAATGCTCACAAAGATTTTGTGGGCATTGCCCACAATCTTTTTTGTGGGCACTCGACTCTCGCCGGCGCGATTATGTGGAACGTCTAGCGCCGACGAAAAAGGACGCGAAATTGGCCACGCCCTCCGGGGCAACACGCGAGCGAATGCCAGAGGAGCTAGATGATGCAATATCGATTACATCCAACGACGAGGGCGACCGACGCGGCGTGAAGGGCGACGAGGGGCACCACAGAGTGTTTTGACGCCACGATGACCGTGCACCACTGCCAGCGAGCGGCAACCGACGCGGCGACGATGATGTTCGAAAATTTTTGTCGTTGCGTCAAGGCTGACGCTCGGCGACCACTCGCCAATCGCTGCAACTTTGCAGACCCCTATAGGCGGCCGCTGTCGCTGTGCAGAGCGACGCGACCGCTTGTCGCAAAACTGTACCATTGACCAAATGCATCTGCGCGCATTGCCGGGATCACACTTCCAGCGACGAGCGACGCGACGCAATGTTTGGGGGTCTGCAGAGTTGCAGCGGCCGGCGAATGTTTGCCGAGCGTCAACCCTGATGCGAGGAGAAAAAAAATTTTTCGAGCATTATCGTTGCGGCGACGCTTGCCGCTCGCTGGCAGTGACGCAGGCCTTCATGGAGTCAAAACACTCTACGGTTCCCCCTCGTCGCCCTTCACGCCGCGTCGGTCGCCTCGTCGCCGAATCTATACGATATTGCATCACCCAGCGCTGCTCGTCGTTGCGAGAAAAGCCGCGACTTGAACTCTTCAGGCCCCTTTTAACATAAATATCGACCGAAAAACCATAGGCCTGGGACGCTCTGTCGCTGTTGCTGGACGCGGAAAGTATGACCCCGCTCTATCCCTTCGGTTCGGGACAAGCGGCTACTCTGGCAAAAGTTCCCTTGTAGCCCACCACATAGAGACTTGGAGCCCACCAACAAGTGCGCTCCAAGTGTTTTTTCTGGGGCGATTGTGTTCTATTGTGGAGCACAGTATGGATTAGGCGGGGCGATTTACGCGCCGTCCCTCTCGCCATCCTTTCGCTATGCTAGTTTCGCCCCATAATCGCCCCCACAAATCCGTCCTAGCCCCAACAATCGCCCCCTTCCGTACCAATAGAACACGTATAGCGTAGTGGCAGGAGGCGCTGTTATGATTGCTCGCTACTCTTGCTGAAATTCGATCCTCACTCCAGGTCTACAGTATCTGTCCCTATAGTCATCAAATACGCCTTGGATGTTGAAAAGAAACACAAATTACAGAAAGTTTCATATATACATATAAGTGCAACAATGTAAAATTTGCATCAACATCATTTGGAGATCTTTCAATTGTACATGGATCAACAGGGATTACATGGAATAATAACACGGCACATGCTATTCACAAAGCTTATGAGGCACGTGATCGACAAGTTGATCAACAAAAGTAGACTAACGAAAGCTAATCAACAATCCAACGCCTAATTCAAAAAATACCTCAGCAAGGAAATCAAAAATCACATTACAACGACCGGATCAACTACACTTTTTCATTATTACATCCTTCATATCTCCCCCACTCTTTTCAGGGAGATGGCGTGCTTTGTTCGGAATAGGCATCATCCGCTTGACCCATCATACGTCTTTTCTGAATATTCATCCAATTTAGGCAATACTGGAGAGTCCTAGCGAAACTTTCGCTCAAGAAAACTTTTACGTGCGCTAGCTTCCTGAGGCAGATTTGTTTGTCAAAACGGTGTTGGCCAACTTCCGTCTATCCAAAACTTGCTGTCCGTGTGGACTTTTCTGAGCAGAGCAGGCCTCCAGGGTTTTACAGCAGGGCGTGGGGTACGAAAATGTGAGATCGAAATTCAAAATATTCTTATTTCCCATTTTTGAATTTCGCAAGAGATTACTCTCACTTCATCATCTCTCTCACGATAAGCAAAGCGCACCCACATTCAAGGTGATGTTTCCCTATTTGACCAACACCATGACCTTGTTCTGAATAAATGAAGTATGTATGTGGATGATTATCTTTTGAGAAGCAGATTTTGATAAGCTCAGACTTTAAGCGTATATAAAACTGATTTATGGAAACTAGTAAATCGAAATGGCTGAGCGGTTGTAATGAGTGACAAACAGTGAAGGTGCTGCACAAACCCCTAGATTGGCAAGGAAAGTCTTCGGAGTTTCGCGCCTTCTCTCACGAAACACGTTTCCCCTGTTTTCTCCGCTACAAAAAGGTTACGATTCGCAAGGAAAAAATTGATCAAATAGTTTTTTTCTATATTCCACACTTTCTATGACGTCCTGCGCACTCCCACTGGGGTACTTCTTATTTTCGATGACGCCCTGCACTTTCTCAATGGGTACCCGGCCACTTCCTATAACGTCCTGCTCATTCCCACTGGGGTCCTGCTTACTTTCTTTGAAGTCGTGCACACTCCCACTGGGGCCCCGCCCATTTCCAATGACGTTCTGCAAACTCTGCGAACCCTAACAACTCAGTACGGCGCCCCGCAAACCATTTCAAGACCTTTCGTTCTGATTAAAGAGTAACCCTTCTAGCGCTAGATGCCTCATTGTGGTTTCCATGACCCACGGCTAAAAGTGCGCCCCACGGACAAACTCGGTTGCCCCGAGGCGCAGAATCGGAGCTTCAGCCTGATTTTTTGGTAATCATAATATGTCCTACCCACCTTACTATTGGTACCATTTTACTAGCAAACAGGAAGCTAACAAATTGAAAGAAAAGCTCTGAGTAGACTCAGAACATGGATGGAAGCCGCTATAATTTTTGACCGTATACATAGCTCAATGACTCGGACGAAGTCGCAACCGTTTTTCACAGTCCAAACAACCAGATGACTCTCAGGAAGCACGCACTTCATTTCAGCTGGTGCTAGTAACTATACACTTTGGTTGTGAGTGTGATACCTTCTAGACCAAGGGTTACATCTTTTTCGTGGAAAAAGTTTTGAAAATAGTTTCTTTATTAGTACATATTTCTGTTGTTGATGATATTTCCACGCTGGATGTTGCCTTAGAAACTCTGAAAACTAGTTATGTTTCTATTTATAATCTCTCATGTATGTAGTGACAGTGATGATGATCTGTTAGCAATGTATCGAGTCGTTCGTTGGGCGTTCACATGATAGGTATGATTAATGACACTCGCCAGAGTACGATGGCGACGGTGTATGTAGATGTTTTGCACGAGATCGCAGTGATTCACCCACTGATAACGCCATCATTCGGTCGCCGTGCCGCCACCCACGCACACGGATGACTCATTTCACTTCGGTCAATACAAGAGTGAGAAGTCCTGGCCAATCAAGGAAGTCTGTTATCTAAGTGCATCAATTGTGAGAAATTGTCTATGTACACAAAGGACTGAAAATAGTCGGAGGAACTAAACGAATCGATGCATAAAACAAATTATCTAACTGTTTTGCTTTGCTACCAGCGGTTCATGATTTGATACAATAATATTTGTGAGGAACTCCTTAAAAGAAGTGAAATGCTTGGTGCATTTGATTTGTCGTAGAATTCAAATTTAACACAGAAGAAACACTAAAAGCCCGATGAATTGATGTACCATCGATTTGGATGTGCGCTTTCTTACTAAAAATCGGAAAATTGAGTGTGGTTTTGAAAGGGCTAATCTCGCGCTCTCTGAGAACAATTACTGCTCACAGTTAAAGTTTTCAAGTCTGAGCTCCTTGAAATATTTTGTGGCTCCCATCCTATATTTCATTTTTAACGAATCGTGTATGTCCGGGCTCTGTAAAACGCGCGTTATTTGGCCTCTCAAAACCACACCCAATTTTCTGATTTTTCGTAAGAAAGCGCACATCCAAATCAATGGTACATCATTTCATCAGGCTTTTAGTGTTTCTTCTGTGTTAAATTTGAATTCTACGACAAATCAAATGCACCAAGGATTTCACTTCTTTTAAGGAGTTCCTAACAAATATTATTATACCAAATCATGAACCTGTGGTAGCAAAGCAAAACAGTTAGATAATTTCATTTAATTTTAGCAAAGGTTTCCTTCAGAGATAGGAAGAAGATAACAGGGCACTATCCTAGACGGGGAAGGGGGACCCCACGATTCAAGACAAACTAAATGAACCACCGACTGGTAAGGCTATCAAACGAAGTACTTCTGTAGAGCTTTTATAAAAACAATGATTGATAGCACTATCGTGCAACTTTTATCAGAGTTTTTCTTCATTTCTATCAATAAGTCTGGGGTGCCCCCCCCCGTCTAGGATAGACCCGAAAACAGGCCGTTCATGGCCTTTCTGCCCATCGCTTCTTTTCGGTACTGTAGGCACAAGTTACTTTCCCCGGCGCCCTGCGCTCTCCCAGTTGGGTCCCGTCATTTTTTCGCGGCGCTCTGCGAACTCCCACTTGGGCCCCGTCCACAGTTCCCGGCGCTCCGTGGACTCCCAGTTGGGTCCCGTCCACTTTTACCGGCGCGTTTTGCACTCCCACCTGGGTCCAGTCCGCATTTCCCGGCGCTCTGTGGACTCCTCCCACTTGGGTTCCGCCCACTTTTACCGGCGCGTTGTGCACTCCCACTTGGGTTCCGTCCACATTTCCCGGCGCTCTGTGAACTCCCAGTTGGGTCCCGCCCACTTTTACCGGCGCGTTGTGCACTCCCACTTGGGTTCCGTCCACTGTTCCCGGCGCTCTGTGGACTCCCAGTTGGGTCCCGCCCACTTTTACCGGCGCATTGTGCACTCCCACTTTGGTGCCGTCCACAGTTCCTGGCGCTCTGTGGACTCCCAATTGGGTCCCGCCAACTTTTACCGGCGCGTTGTGCACTCCCATTTGGGCCCCGTCCACAGCTCCCGGCGCTCTGTGGACTCCCAATTGGGTCCCGCCAACTTTTACCGGCGCGTTGTGCACTCCCACTTGGGCCCCGTCCACAGTTCCCGGCGCTCTGTGGATTCCCAGTTGGGTCCCGCCCACTTTTACCGGCGCGCTGTGCACTCCCACTTGGGCCCCGTCCAGAGTTTCCGGCGCTCTGTGGACTCCCAATTGGGTCCCGCCAACTTTCACCGGCGCGTTGTGCACTCCCACTTGGGCCCCGTCCACAGTTCCCGGCGCTCTGTGGACTCCCAGTTGGGTCCCGCCCACTTTTACCGGCGCGCTGTGCACTCCTACTTGGGTCCAGTCCACATTTCCCGGCGCTCTGTGGACTCCCACTTGGGTCCCGCCCACTTTTACCGGCGCGTTGTGCACTCCCACTTGGGTTCCGTCCACATTTCCCGGCGCTCTATGAACTCCCAGTTGGGTCTTGCCCACTTTTACCGGCGCGTTGTGCACTCCCACTTGGGTTCCGTCCACAGTTCCCGGCGCTCTGTGGACTCCCAATTGGGTCCCGCCAACTTTCACCGGCGCGTTGTGCACTCCCACTTGGGCCCCGTCCAGAGTTTCCGGCGCTCTGTGGACTCCCAATTGGGTCCCGCCCACTTTTACTGGCGCGTTGTGCACTCCCACTTGGGTTCCGTCCACATTTCCCGGCGCTCTGTGGACTCCCAATTGGGTCCCGCCAACTTTTACCGGCGCGTTGTGCACTCCCATTTGGGCCCCGTCCACAGTTCCCGGCGCTCTGTGGACTCTCAATCGGGTCCCGCCAACTTTAACCGGCGCGTTGTGCACTCCCACTTGGGCCCCGTCCACAGTTCCCGGCGCTCTGTGGACTCCCAGTTGGGTCCCGCCCACTTTTACCGGCGCGCTGTGCACTCACACTTGGGCCCCGTCCAGAGTTTCCGGCGCTCTGTGGACTCCCAATTGGGTCCCGCCAACTTTCACCGGCGCGTTGTGCACTCCCACTTGGGCCCCGTCCACAGTTCCCGGCGCTCTGTGGACTCCCAGTTGGGTCCCGCCCACTTTTACCGGCGCGTTTTGCACTCCCACCTGGGTCCAGTCCACATTTCCCGGCGCTCTGTGGACTCCCACTTGGGTCCCGCCCACTTTTACTGGCGCGTTGTGCACTCCCACTTGGGTTCCGTCCACAGTTCCTGGCGCTCTGTGGACTCCCAATTGGGTCCCGCCAACTTTTACCGGCGCGTTGTGCACTCCCATTTGGGCCCCGTCCACAGTTCCCGGCGCTCTGTGGACTCTCAATCGGGTCCCGCCAACTTTTACCGGCGCGTTGTGCACTCCCACTTGGGCCCCGTCCACAGTTCCCGGCGCTCTGTGGACTCCCAGTTGGGTCCCGCCCACTTTTACCGGCGCGCTGTGCACTCACACTTGGGCCCCGTCCAGAGTTTCCGGCGCTCTGTGGACTCCCAATTGGGTCCCGCCAACTTTCACCGGCGCGTTGTGCACTCCCACTTGGGCCCCGTCCACAGTTCCCGGCGCTCTGTGGACTCCCAGTTGGGTCCCGCCCACTTTTACCGGCGCGCTGTGCACTCCTACTTGGGCCCCGTCCAGAGTTTCCGGCGCTCTGTGGACTCCCAATTGGGTCCCGCCAACTTTCACCGGCGCGTTGTGCACTCCCACTTGGGCCCCGTCCAGAGTTTCCGGCGCTCTGTGGACTCCCAATTGGGTCCCGCCAACTTTTACCGGCGCGTTGTGCACTCCCACTTGGGCCCCGTCCACAGTTCCCGGCGCTCAGTGGACTCCCAGTTGGGTCCAGCCCACTTTTACCGGCGCGCTGTGCACTCCTACTTAGGCCCCGTCCAGAGTTTCCGGCGCTCTGTGGACTCCCAATTGGGTCCCGCCAACTTTCACCGGCGCGTTGTGCACTCCCACTTGGGCCCCGTCCAGAGTTTCCGGCGCTCTGTGGACTCCCAGTTGGGTCCCGCCCACTTTTACCGGCGCATTGTGCACTCCCACTTGGGTCCCGTCCACAGTTCCTGGCGCTCTGTGGACTCCCAATTGGGTCCCGCCAACTTTTACCGGCGCGTTGTGCACTCCCATTTGGGCCCCGTCCACAGTTCCCGGCGCTCTGTGGACTCTCAATCGGGTCCCGCCAACTTTTACCGGCGCGTTGTGCACTCCCACTTGGGCCCCGTCCACAGTTCCCGGCGCTCTGTGGACTCCCAGTTGGGTCCCGCCCACTTTTACCGGCGCGCTGTGCACTCCCACTTGGGCCCCGTCCAGAGTTTCCGGCGCTCTGTGGACTCCCAATTGGGTCCCGCCAACTTTCACCGGCGCGTTGTGCACTCCCACTTGGGCCCCGTCCAGAGTTTCCGGCGCTCTGTGGACTCCCAATTGGGTCCCGCCAACTTTTACCGGCGCGTTGTGCACTCCCACTTGGGTTCCGTCCACTCTGGGCCCCGTCCACAGTTCCCGGCGCTCAGTGGACTCCCAGTTGGGTCCAGCCCACTTTTACCGGCGCGCTGTGCACTCCCACTTGGGCCCCGGTCCAGAGTTTCCCGGCGCTCTGTGGACTCCCAGTGGGTCCCGCCAACTTTCACCGGCGCGTTGTGCACTCCCACTCTGGGCCCCGTCCAGAGTTTCCGGCGCTCTGTGGACTCCCAGTTGGGTCCCGCCCACTTTTACCGGCGCATTGTGCACTCCCACTTGGGTCCCGTCCACAGTTCCTGGCGCTCTGTGGACTCCCACCGTCCCGCCAACTTTTACCGGCGCGTTGTGCACTCCCATTTGGGCCCCGTCCACAGTTCCCGGCGCTCTGTGGACTCTCAATCGGGTCCCGCCAACTTTTTACCGGCGCGTTGTGCACTCCCGCTTGGGCCCCGTCCACAGTTCCCGGCGCTCTGTGGACTCCCAGTTGGGTCCCGCCCACTTTTACCGGCGCGCTGTGCACTCACACTTGGGCCCCGTCCAGAGTTTCCGGCGCTCTGTGGACTCCCAATTGGGTCCCGCCAACTTTCACCGGCGCGTTGTGCACTCCCACTTGGGCCCCGTCCACAGTTCCCGGCGCTCTGTGGACTCCCAATTGGGTCCCGCCAACTTTCACCGGCGCGTTGTGCACTCCCACTTGGGCCCCGTCCAGAGTTTCCGGCGCTCTGTGGACTCCCAATTGGGTCCCGCCAACTTTTACCGGCGCGTTGTGCACTCCCACTTGGGCCCCGTCCACAGCTCCCGGCGCTCTGTGGACTCCCAGTTGGGTCCCGCCAACTTTTACCGGCGCGTTGTGCACTCCCACTTGGGCCCCGTCCACAGTTCCCGGCGCTCTGTGGACTCCCAGTTGGGTCCCGCCCACTTTTACCGGCGCGTTTTGCACTCCCACCTGGGTCCAGTCCACATTTCCCGGCGCTCTGTGGACTCCCACTTGGGTCCCGCCCACTTTTACTGGCGCGCTGTGCACTCCCACTTGGGTCCCGTCCACATTTCCCGGCGCTCTGTGGACTCCCAGTTGGGTCCCGCCTACTTTTACCGGAGCGCTGTTCACTCCCACTTGGGTTCCGTCCACAGTTCCCGGCGCTCTGTTTACTCCCAGTTGGGTCCCGCCCACTTTTTCCGGAGCGCTGTGCATTCCCAGTTGGGCCCCGTCCCCAGTTCCTGGCGCTCTGTGGACTCCCAATTGGGTCCCGCCAACTTTTACCGGCGCGTTGTGCACTCCCATTTGGGCCCCGTCCACAGTTCCCGGCGCTCTGTGGACTCTCAATCGGGTCCCGCCACCTTTTACCGGCGCGTTGTGCACTCCCACTTGGGTTCCGTCCACAGTTCCCGGCGCTCTGTGGACTCCCAGTTGGGTCCCGCCCACTTTTACCGGCGCATTGTGCACTCCCACTTGGGTCCCGTCCACAGTTCCTGGCGCTCTGTGGACTCCCAATTGGGTCCCGCCAACTTTTACCGGCGCGTTGTGCACTCCCATTTGGGCCCCGTCCACAGTTCCCGGCGCTCTGTGGACTCCCAGTTGGGTCCCGCCCACTTTTACCGGCGCGCTGTGCACTCACACTTGGGCCCCGTCCAGAGTTTCCGGCGCTCTGTGGACTCCCAATTGGGTCCCGCCAACTTTCACCGGCGCGTTGTGCACTCCCAC
>JAPDOI010002026.1:0-104395 GCA_029168955.1 Aplectana chamaeleonis
AAAATCGCTGCGATGAAAAACAACAGCGATGAGTCAGAACATGACTTTAATTAGATTCGCTGCTTGACTGTAAACCGGATGCACGGAGTCGGGGATGATCAGTTGGGAGTAAGGTGTGGAGCCTACAGTTTGAGAAGAATTGGTGGTTTTCAGGGGTCGTTTTGGAAAGCCCGAGGAAACAACCCGATTGCATGTACTTGAGTTGTTAGCGCGCAGTTCAAGAGGAATTTTGAAGATGAGATCGCCAAAGATGAAGAAGTTTCTCGAGAACGCTTCCAAGACTGTCCGGAAACATGCGCTCCCCTAGTTAGTTGTAATTGTCCACGTCTTAATCTTTTGTCTGAATCCCAGTCAAGAAGTAAACACACCGTGGAGCACGCCAACAGGTATGCCGCGGAACTTTGAAAGTTTGCATGGGCGATGCCGGAGGAGAATGTAATGCGACTCTCAACTGTGCCTCAGATAGCTCCGCGGTAGTATCATAGCAGCTGTTCTTCTATCATCACTGTGTCGATACGATTCTGCTGCAGTGCCTTGAGCCTCGATAAGGCCACGACATTGCCTCTGATGAGTGCCGCGGCGGCTCCGCATCGTTAGAAGCTGCCAACGAGGTCACATTAGCGAACCCGCATCGACTGCGATGAACTGTCACGTATTAGTGTCGCCGGTTCAAATCACACAAGTTTGATTACCTACATCCCGTATCTCCTTGCCTGCCACTTGAACGAGAATACCCTCTGTCCCTTTAAGACAGAGGAACTGACAACCATAGGTGCGCATTTTTTATTCGTAGGCCCGCTTGGTTGTACTATGGCTCCTAATTAAATTTCATATGAGTTGCTCTCACTTGGTCCTATTTTGGTGAATCACGCAGCCACCGATATGGCGGAGCCACCCGCAGCAGCAATGTGCGGGGAGCCGCAGTGGTGCCTGTAGAGCCGGTGTGAGCTCCATCAGCAGCAGCAGCAGCAGCGGCAATTTCACTACAAGAGAGAAGCGGCGTGGCTGCCAAGATTCACGTTTGGAAAATGATCACCTAAAAACCACATTGAGCTCATCATTTCTTTGAATGAATTTCCGAATGCTTACCTCTTTAACTTGAATTGCGCGACACTCTACAGAATTCACATGTGCGATGACTTTTTAAACACAGAAAGCTAAATGAATGACTACTACATACTACGAAAAAGGTTGACATTAGAAAACCTCGAAAATTTACTATCCTTTCACTACAACATTCCTATCACCAGTGTTCAGTAGAATGCTCATTCTTGTGCTGTTTTCTACATATCAGGTACTTCTGTACCAGCATTGAGGGTTCAACCTCTTGTGGTACTATTGAAAAAACCATTTTTGTCTGGCTATTGAAATACGCAATGTGCATCAGAAAATAGTATTTTATCTTACGGTACTTTTAAGAACCTTTGTAACTTTATTGTACAAAGATTTTATTTTGCCGTTTATCGTCGATTGCCGATTACTACAAGATTTGCCGGCCATTTTTGGACAAATTTTGTCGATTTCCGTTTGCCGAATTTTCAAAATCGTTTGCCGCACATCCCTGATCC
The DNA here is from genome assembly GCA_029168955.1 of Aplectana chamaeleonis. Lineage (NCBI taxonomy): Eukaryota > Metazoa > Nematoda > Chromadorea > Rhabditida > Cosmocercidae > Aplectana > Aplectana chamaeleonis. The sequence continues at coordinate 1,569 of JAPDOI010002026.1, forward strand.
CGATACACAAACTCTGAAACTCGCTTGGGAGTTGCCTCGGAGGGCGAGATCACTTTCGACCACTTTTCTGGCCGCTCTTAAATTTCACCATATTCGAGCCGCACGAAGCGAGCAGGGATGTCAGAAAAAAGTAGGAATCTATTGGGGAGAAGTAAGGCCAATTTTCGCCTTAGTTCAAGTCATTTTTTTCCCAACGGCACACCTCGATGAGCGCCCGATTTGTTCCGGGCGTTCAGAACTGTCGGCGCGGCAAAATGGACAAACAAACATTCGTCTTCAAGGATTTCGTCAATATGTAGCCATCCCGGGATTGGTGATCAGCTTAGGTACTGTGCCTATCTGGGCCCGAATTCCGGTCCACATTTGCGTCTCGACACGCTTCTTGGCCGCACGCGCTCCAGAGTCAGTCGGGTTTCCAGCGCCATAAAGCCGACTCGATGTGGCTTTTTATACATTACTCTTCAATTTTCTTTAGTTTCCAGCTTCCATAACCCACCTAGAGTCAGCAGATCACGGCGGCTGCGGCGCTGGAAGCTCTTCTGACTCCAGGCGCGTGCGGCCGCAAGAGCGTGTCGAGACGCAATTGCGGACCGGACTTTGAAAAGCCCAGATAAGCACAGTAAGCATTATTGTTTTTGTGTTGTTTGCTCCGTTCTTGTTGATGCGCTTTTCTTGCTTCTTGTGCTTGTTTCGCTTTTGTTTTTCTCTTTTATTTATTTCTTCACTTTAGCTTTTGCTTTGCTTTTGTTTCGTTTCGTTCACCTACTTGTCTCCTCAATTCACGATTTCTACATTTTCTTGTTTAGGGGAGAGAGTTCGCCAGCCAGGACAAAATCAGTGGGCGATCTTACCGTGCCAAAGGTATTTATTAGATGCTTCACAACTTCTACTCCATCTCTTTCGCCCATAACAATAACTTTTTTTCAGAAGAGCAAGATCATCCGTGTTTGGTTCTGAAGGTGACGGGGGGAATATATCCGAGTGAAGCGCAGAGTCAATGACTTCCCGGATGGGTTCTGGTATGGTTCTCCTGTTGTTCCAAGATATTCTTCGTTGTATGTTTTTCGTTCACCCTAGTAATTTGTTTTTGTTTCTGTCCAAAAATTCACAGCTTTAGTTTTTTTTTGAGTTAGGACTCAGAAACATTTTCAAAGGTGTTTGACAATTTCGCGCTTTGCGCACATTTTGAGTGTTTTACGAACAAAAGGTGCATTTCAAGAATGAAATACCTATGTACTCTTATTGCTACATTTGCTCGAAAAATTGTCGAACGAACAGGCAAATTCAAGAAATTTTTGTCGTTCAGAAAGATTTTCGAGACAAACGAAAAATGAACAAAAATTCAAAAAATCCGTACGAAAAAAATTCGAACGAACGAAATTGGAAATAATCTCAAAATTCCGGAGGTCGAACGAACAAACTTCAAAATAAATCGAAATTTCGATTCTTTTCGAAAGTCGTTCAAAATTTTGAAATTTTTCAAATTTCGTTCGAAGTTTAGTAATTTTTCTCGATACTGCTTCGAAATTTCGGATCTTTTTTTTGAAAACCGGACTTAACGTTTTATTAACACCGCTCCACCAGAGTGAATATTACACACGTGTTCAATTTCTAGTCAAGTCGCGAGCATTCAGTGTGTTTCTCCCTTATTTTAAGCAGTTTGAAGTGATGTTGATCGGATCTATAACGTCGAAGTCTCCTAATCAGTGCTATATCTTGCCATGACCGATCGCTCCGCAGCTTGCTCCGCTCGGACTCATTAGAACAAGAAATACTTTATATTCGAGAGTCCCAGAAAGCACAACTCCGGAAAAGTCAAATTTTCGAATATTTTGTTTATTCGACGCTATTCCAGGAATAGTCATTTTTTGGAATAATTCGTTCATAAGACTATTCGAAATTTTCCTATTCAATTGATATACTCTATAATAACCGCACTAATTTTTTCGAAAAAAGCCTGCAAAGTGCAAATTCGCGACTTTTGCGACTTTCTATCATAACTTCTTTACTGCTCACCCGTTCCGAGGAGCTAGGGAACATATTGCAATCAGCATCGAGAGCTCTTCATTTTGGGGACAAAAGTATCCTAACCTGGTCCCGTTTAAAGCAAGAATGGACTTGGCACACGTGAGTGGGAAAAAATCGACTGTTCCGGATTGGGCTGCAGCAATGCTAATTTGAAAGAGGATCAGAAAGTAAAGTTGTAGGCCAAGTCCCAGATGGGTTGGTCCCGTTTGAGCTGAGGAACGGGAAGTCATTCGATGTTTTTCGTTCACTCAATTTTTCTGTTAACCCTATATTCCTTGTTTTGCAGGTCCGAAGAAATGTGTGTGCTTTCAAAATAGAAGGAAGGCTCTCGATAAGCTGATTAAACTATTGCCCTGATAGCATCCCGAACAGATCACTGAGCAGAGTTATGTGACCGAAAGAAAGTCACGAATTCGCGACTTTTCAGAGTAAATTAGTGCAGGTAATGTACAGCCTTTAAGTGTCCGATCCTAGGAATGTTAAATTTCTGTCCGTAAAGCGTTCAACTATATTCCGAGGCTCATAACATGATGAATATCCTGTTGGAGTATGCTGTTTTACCGGTCCATCATGTGTGAGTTCCCTCGGTGCCATATGGGTATGCCTGTAGGATTGCTGTCCTTATTACGTCTTTTGAAGTTTCTAGACTTATTGTTAAGCTTTTTTGAATTGTTACTGTAGTAATCGTTAATAAACTTATTATCAATTCAAAGCTCTTGTTTTGAGAAAGTGCCTACAGGTGGAGTACCGCCAGTTTCACTACGGGACCTCTATTATGGGAAGAACTGAGGCGAAAAATGGGGCGGAAGTAAGGCGGTACGGCATCCCATTCGCTTAGTCTCCAAAATCGCCCCACATTAATCTCTCAAATCGCCCAACTTTTTCACCAACTAGGGGGGAAATTTCACCAACATGAGGCAAGACAAGGACGGATCCGGCAGGGAGTCTTGCCTCGATGTATTTCTAGAGCAACTCTAACTTTTCTTCAAGGCGACTCCCGAGCGAGTTTCAGAGAACAAATACTGTCGCAACCCATTTGGGAACCCCTAGACCGAGCGTTTAATTCAAAACTCCAATTTCGCTGTGTACAATAAACAGAACAACTCAGCTCCTGCCCCCTTTCTGGGTCAAAAACGGTTTGTCTCATCGCGATGGCCATCCTTCTTGCTGAACGAGTTGAATTTTGCAATCTTTTCAGAGTTGCAGCCTTCAGAATTTAGAGAAGCGATAACCTGAGCTTGCTGCCTAATGCTTCTTTACTAATTTCATGACAGCAAGGGGCATTTCTGGTTCGATTATCAGCACCAGCGGGCGAGGGTCAAGGTGAAATATAACTATATAACTTGCATGCGGTTCGAAATGCAGTTACCCAAAATTAAGTGTGATCGTTAATGGGCTAGCCGAGAAATAACGTTCAAGTTTTGATGACTCGTCAGAGAAAACCACTCGTAATTTTCTGTCGCTGATCCGGCGGCGATAAGTATCCGCCCCGCTGGTGATTCTGGAAGGAAGAATAGTTTTCTTCAGGAAAAAAAGAAATACATGTGGACAACTCACCCTGTCGATCTCACCAGATCACTCGCACTATTTCCATTTTGCATCATTCGAAAACTCTCTACTGGAAACAGATAAGTTCATAGGGATGAGAGCTGTTGATTTTTGTATAGTAGTCAAGGATAACATCGGTCAACTGGCTGAAACTTTGATAGAGAGCATCGAAAACTTGTCTAAACTTTATAATACACAAAAATGTTGAAAAAATAAACAAAATCAACGGACATCTACAACGTTCTTTTTCCAATACCAAAAACTTAGCAAAGTATAACAGTACAAAAACAAATACAAATACAAATACAACAACACAAAACGGACATTCCTTCCGTCAATCAATGCCTTCTTCCAATTATACTTGCTTGCACTCGCATTGGCTACAGTCTTTAACTAATCTTCCTTACGAAAATACACCTGAAAGACGGACTGGTTCCTCATAAGAAAACACATCTATTTCACAACAAGGCGCTTGCAAATGAGAAATTTCCAACCATCCGTGGAATAACCCTTCACCCTGTCATTTATCAGATAAGGAAAAACTGTCTACCTGGATCCCTAAAAGCACTCGCTTACAGAGAAGTTTTCGTGATGAACCGCGGGCAATGCAGCCGCCTATTGGTCTCCCTAGAAAATCGGACGTGAAATGGGGTAATGTATCAACTGAGTATTGCAAAAGAACGTTCATATATTCTAAATGCTTTAGCAAATGCTGCCGAAGGTGCCTAATCCATGCATCAAACAGTGCAATATTAAACGTTTTGCAGCGTGTTAAAATTCTCTAAACCCACACATTTCCGCCTTTTGCTCATCAGTTTTTGTAGCATCATAGTGGGGTAAAAGCGAAGCCATTTTCACGTCTATGCAACCATGTCTATGTGAGCAGAGTCGGACTGCAGAGTGCCCGAAACAGAGGTTTAAAATCAGTGCAGGGGCAGACACACGCGCAGAGAACTCTCGTGAAAAACCGCGTTGTAATCCTAGCCTAAAAAAGGAACCTTTCGATGAGTCGAAATATGCAAAAACTGAAGACAAAGCTCAGCATGATGAAATACAAGAAATGGAGCGGACAACAATGTCTACAGAATGGAAACAGAAACATAGAGAGAACCGCGGATTGCTGAGCCGAATAGGCAAATGAGGAAATAACAACGAGGGCAGCCGCAGTCCATTTGGGAACCCCTAGACCGAGCGGATATTTCAAAACTGCAGTTTTGCTGTGCACAATAAGCAGATAACGTCTGCTCCTGTCTCGTTTTGGCTCAAAAACGGTTTGTATCTTCGGGATGACCATCCTTCTAGCTAAATGAATTAAATTTTGCAATCCCATCAGAGTTAGAGCCTACTGAATTAGAGAATCGATAACTTAGCTCGATAAAAATAACCTTTGTCCTTGTCTGAGCTTGCTGGCTACTGCTTCATTACTAATTTCATGACAGCAAGGGGGATTTCTGGTTCGATTATCAACATCAGCGGGGAGGAGGGTCAAGGTGAAAAAAAAACTGGTGATAACGTTTAAAAAACACCGCTCGTTGTTGGTGTTGAAGGCAGTGGCCGTGTTAAAATATGCTTCTCTTCTTTCCTGGTCTAAACCCTTTTCTGAATTCGGAGCAGTAGGACCTATGAGAAAAGTTCGCTAAAAAAACCTTGGTTCGGGCTCAATTTTGAGCCTGAACTTTCCTGTCTTTTGATGGTGGACGAGCCCACTCCAAACCATCAGCATCGATGATCTCTTATATCAAGAATATCAGGCGGCCTGAAATTGCAATTCAATCAATGAACAATAGCCTTCGATAGGACCCGCTCGAATATTTCTCTCCTCGTCGATTAAAAAATATTGAATGAAGTGCTTGTTTCTATTTTCAGCTGCTTTTATTGGTTGAATTTGCGTTTATTTCTGGCTGTTGAGCCAAAAATGAAATTTCTCGCCGTGACGAACCTCGGATATGTGGTATCATCTCCGACTGCGTGGAGTCCGAAAACACTCTTCGACGGATTATATCTCGAGACAAACGATGTTGAGATCAACAAAAGGATGCCGTTTCCTTCTGAAATACCGTATTTTTTCCATTTATAAGTACATGTCTTCAATTCTCAGACCTCTATTCTAGATGTACTTTAACTAGAGGTGCACTCCTAACAGAGGGTGTACTTCTATTATTCGGCACAATTTTTCCCTATCAACCGTTTGCATTTCCAGCAGGGATTTTTTGTACAACTTAAAGAATTTGTATGCATGTATCAAAATCTCGGGACCCTAGAGAAAAACGTAGCCATTTAATATCAATAGAATTGTGGCTTCCACAATCACTGGTAACATCAATATCCTCGAAACCATTATTCGCGTCCTTTGTCAAGTCACTTTCTTCCGAAATCTGAATTGGCCCTTCGTCGCTTTCATAGAAGCCTGTTTTACGAAGAAGGGAAAGACCAATGGGCATAGACTTGTCAGCATTGAAGCACTAAAGCGGATCGTCTTTTGGGATGTCCGGCGCGGCTGATTAAGCGCTACTCTTGAATGACTTGATATAAGCACTTTCAGATCAAGGTTCGTTGCGTCCATGATCAACACTAGGTTCATGCTTAGTGGTGCCGGATTTACTTGTCGTGTGAACAATTTTCCTACTCTCGCAATGCAATTTTTACAACACTGGCGTGGCGAAACTCGGCTTCGAAGGACCTTTACAGTCAACCTCTTTGGACACAGCAAACTTATTTTTGAATGAGTATCTTCAATTAAGATCATAATGTTCTGATGCTTCTTAATGAACTTCGTACATTCGCCGCGAATTACAGCAGTATCATTTTTTTTGCCCTGAAATTTTTCTCGATAATTCGGCGAAATTGGCACTGAGAGTTGTCCCATACAAGGAATCTTCGGCAGAAAAAAAGTAGTAGCCGATAATGATCTCATGAATATTAACACCTCGTGTATGAAAAAAACACCTAGCGCAATCTGTCCTCTCACAGATGCCACATTTCGATAGCCAAGAACATAAGCTGGGTACGGTCCACATCGAAAAAAAAGGTATACTTGTAATAGGGGTGTACTTCGAATAGAGTGTACTTTTATTCCTCAGGCCTCTCTTTTTGGTGTACTTCTATTAAAGTTGTAGTTCAAATAGAGGTGCACCTATAATAGAGGAAATAAGGTATGCAGGAATGCCTGCCCCATGCCAAACCAGCCGATACAAGCAACTTGGGCTGGTTCCTGCTTGAGGCGTACATGCGCCCTCCGTGAAGCATTGTGAGTGATTCCTACAGCAGTTCTAGAAATTGAGAAAATTATAGTCTTGTCTTGGATTGTCTTCTGCAATAAAGATAAAGTAATGAAGCCCCGGATGACAATCCAATGTCAAACACAATCCAAGTCTCACATTTTAGGAGTACATTAAATATCGCTCACCTTTCATGCCGGGCGCATGTAGAGTTCATGTAATAAATTTAGTCTGGTGAACGTAATGGGCTGCGACGGCAGATCACATTACGCGATCGAAAGCCCGTTGGCTACCGATGCCGGTGACAGCACCGCACGGCCAGCCGCCTGGTTCACGCGTCAGACTTAAAACATCCACGTAACTTGAGGCTCCGAAAATGCGCCCCTTAAAGGCAGCATATACGAACACAACGAACTGTCATCAGTTCAAGGTCTAAAAGAAGCTTCGGATGCATCCGTCGCTTTTTACATGACTTAATGTCTAGTAGTTAATTTGTTTTGAAGGAGCATACACGCTCGTAAACGTGATTGAGATAACTATGGAATTAGAATGGTATGGCTTAGATTACAACCCCTGCGGATTTTGAAGCTTGTAAAACGACCCACAATACCGTTACAGGAGTAGCGAGTTTGGCCCCGCCCGTATTTTCACGCCCCCTGCGTTTGCCCTTTTCCTCCAACGCAGGGTTGCTGGGTTATCTTCGCCGTCAGTGACGTGTGTGGTTCACTTGTTAGGCAATCTACCAACAGAACGGACGGTGAGGCTGACCCAGCAACCTTGCGTTGCAGGAAAATGGCAAATACAGGGGGCGTGAAAATACGGGCGGGGCCAAACTTGCTACTCCTGTAACGGCAATGTGGGTCGTTTTTTGAAGCTTTAAAGTCCGCAGGCGTTGTAATCTGAGCCATACCAATCTAATTCCATAGTTATCTCAATCACGTTTACAAGCGTGTATGCTGCCTTCAAAAGTGAGGGCCACCAGACAGTGACGAGTTCTACAAATGCAGAAAACCCTAAAAAACGATTTTGGCGCGGAATTCAAATTCATTTTAACAGTGTACTCAAACTGATCTTTTTAAATGAAGGTTTTAAGGGGCTCTTTCAACATTTGCGTTCACTAAGGACCCCAAACTATACAAAAATATGAAAAAAGTAATGGATGGTTTTCATCGTGAACACTGCATTCAACATGATTCGGAAACCATACGCTCGAGCACGGCCCAGTCTAACTGACGTTTGTCGGCCGCTCCCGCATAAGGTAGACGTCCCAACAAAATTCACAAAAAAACTGCAATAATATGTTCATCACTGGGGATTAAACCTGTGTTGTTCACACGCGAAATTGGAGGTTTTAAAAAACAATCTTGGCAAGAGTATAAGACCAGTTTGAGATTGAATGACCTATTTTGGAGAGTGTAATTATCCCTGGCTGTCCAACCAGCACAACTTCGAAACGTGTCCCAATCAGGGGTGGGCTGCGGTCACCGGCCAGTTGCAGTTTGTCGTTTGCCGGCCATTTTATGTGGATTAGCTCGCTTTCTTTCGGCCAAATTATGGCGAAGTTAGTTCGAAAACCACATGATCAGGTGCTAATCTTTACTGAAAATTATCATTAATCACAATTTGGGACCGTGAAAGCAAAATAGTTGTGGCTTACTGCAGTCACTTGTTCAATCATGTTTGGTGAAATGGTTTATGAAAATGAATCGACACCGTAACAAAAGAACAGGACAAGATATAGTGAACAGCTAACGCTCAAGTACGAGATTGTTCCGATCAGTTCAATCACGGGCGTTTCCGGTACTGAATACCGTCGTCTAAAGTTGTTTGAAAACCGATATTCCGGCCTACTTCTATCTGCATGGATACCCCACTTGTTGCTGTTCCTTCTGATGAACATCGTGTTATCCAGTTACGTCTGGACACTTCGCCGCGAGAGCAAACTGACTCATTCGACCGCGACGTCAAACTGCTACTGAATGACCAGACTCTTCCTGTACATCTACGGTCTGCAATCGCTATTCTGCTTTGGAGGATCGAAACAAGCTTTGAACTCCGTCATCTGCCGCAACCGTGAGTTGGAGAGTGAGATGGCCACGCTGAGAAGCTGAGAATGATCAGCTTAAATCTGCTGCCTTGGAAGTTTCATCACGTTTTCCATAACTCTCTAGCACCAGATAAACCCATTACTAATATAACTATCGTCTCCACGTACTCTGTTCCAAATGATCTGTTTGAGGACTTTGAGAGCAAACGCTCCATTGTCTATTGTTGGACTTCCTGAGGGTTTATTCACAATATTCTACTACCCGTGCTTTTAATGATTATGCTTATCCGTCCGTCCCAAGTGCTAAGATTATTTGGGTGTTGAGTGTGTGCCCGTTTCTGTTTATCGTAATGGTGCCACCTAATCAAAAAATCTCGTAATTTACTGTAAAGTTTGTTCTTCCCACTTCTTGATTTCAGCTGAACTTGCTGTAAATCGTGCTCCTAGCCTCCAAGCACTACTCTATCCCTAAGGTCTTCACATAAGACACTCCCTAACCAGGGAGGAAAGGGATCGAGCTTATGCTGAGAGAGTGGCACGACGTGCACAGCGTAATAAAGATGCACCCACATTCTGGGCCTCCTTCTACTGTAACTGTTTCTACCAATCGTTTTCATACGCCGAGCCCAACCTGCCAATGTTTCACCCAACAGTCACATGATTCCTTCAAATTCTGGGCCTGTACCTGTTATATCACCTCACCAGTCAAACTATGGCTAGCCGATCGTCGGAGGAACATGGTAAAGATCAATATGAAGCTTTGTCTTCTCTCTAATATCTATCGTTCTGGCTGAGTGAGAGACAACAGAGAAAATGCTACTAGTTTTCATTAGCTTGAAAATTTTAGATTTCGACGTAGTCACTCTCACAGAAACTTGGTTATGCTTAACTCAACTATTGATACGGATACCTCTCTTAGGTGAAATTTATGCACAATAAATCGATATACTACGATGTGACCGTCTACGTAAAAAGGAGGAGGAGTCGCTTTTAGTAGTTAAAAAATCTTTTTCTCCATCATTGGTTTTCAAAGAATCCCATTTCTGGCGCTTATGAGTTGATTTGCTGCGACTTGTTCACTTGAATCACAGGTCTTTCGCATAACAGTTGTATATAGAGCTCCATCTTGCCCTGCTCGCAACGCACATTTACTTTGGTTAAAGCACTCAGTGATCACCTTATTCCTTGTGACCGAAGCTGCCTCATAAGTGGGAGATTTCCCGAGTATACCCGATTTATTGACTGGATCTCTGAGAGATAAACCCTTCGCTGCCCGCTCTTTGTCAAGAAAGCATCCTAGAACTTTGTGAAAATCATAAACTATTCCAATATGTTCGTAAATGTACTCTGAGAAACAACATCATGGATCTTATTCTGAGCACCAGAGTTGAGACGCTGTCGAAAACATATGTAAATAGAGAGTCCTGAATGGGTTCCTAGTGATCATTCTTGTAGTACGTTTTGACCTAATGTTAACCAAACCAGAAATCAATTATGTTTTGAAACGCAACTTCCAGGACCGCCGACTATGAGTGCTATCTGTTCTTATCTGCATAAGGTCGATTGAAAGCTTGGCACTCTTTTCTGAACGTTTTGTCCGTAGATGAAAAATATGAAATATTTCTGTCAAATTCTGAACCACTGCATTGACATATGTTTGTGCCACTCCAAAAGATCCCACCCCCATCAACTCCAATCTGCCCTTCTATCTCAAAAAAAGACGATTCCTCAAAAAATCGCAAGCATGGGATACCGCAGTTGCCTCCAACACTTGTGAAAAGTGGAGTGAGTTCAGAGAGCTGAATAGAGTATTCGACAAAAAGCTGAAGAAATATAACAAGTTTATCGAAAAAAAGATTTTTGAGTCCCAAAACAAGAATGCTTTTTTCAAATTTGTCACTACTAAGCTGAAACATAATCCTAAGATAGGTCTTGTTCTTTCGGAAGACGGCAAATCAATCAGAAACGATATTGAAAAGGCTGAACTATTTGCTAACGTTTTCGAGGAAATATACAAACAAGACGCAGATGGGGTCAGTAATATATCGGGAGATCCTCTTTTCCCACTTATGGAAGACTCGGCTTGGTGTTTTTGCAGAGAAAGAAAATCTATACATTTGCTATCAAAATGGCCGTCTTCGTTCTCAGAAACTCCGGATGGCATCCCGCTCCTCTTTTTCAAATCAAGTTGCCCATATCATTGCAGGCCCCCTGGAGCACATATTTAACCTCAGCTTCATGAGATCAGAGAAGTGCCTTCAAGGTGGAAAACGGCGATTGTTATACACCTATACTGAAAAAAACTTTACTCCATATATTTCTCCTGAGGAAGCTATTATCGTCCAATAAGTTTAACATCAATACCTAGCCAGAGTATTCGAAAAAAATCCTCAAAAAAGAATAGAATAGAGGCCCATCTTGAGAAACACACAATTATAATCGCCCTACCAGCACTGGTTTTCAGAAAAGAAATCGAGCAGTCACATGCAATGCTTCAATCCATCAATGACTGGACCATTTCCCTCGAAGAAAGGTCATCCGGTAGACGTTGTTTACCTAGATTTCTCCAAAGCTTTCGACCGTGTTTCCCATGAAAACTGGTGTTAAAATTAAATCTCATCGGTATTCATCCAAGGATAGTCGCTCGGATACAATATTTCCTCTCAGGTCGTTCCTTTAGTGTGCGAATTAATTCAACCCTGTCCAGCCCTAGGCAATCATTTAGCGGTGTTCCTCAAGGTGGGGTTCTTTCGCTGGTTCTTTTTAACGTTTACACTTATGAACTACCCACCCTCGTTATTTCTAACAATGTTAAATGTTGTTCCTTTGCCGATGATCTCAAGCTGTATAAGCCAGTCTTAAACGTTGAAGATTTTCGTGCATTACAACAAACGATTGATTCGGTACATAAGTGGGCTAATGACTGGGCCGTACCACTATCCAAAGGGAAACCAAACTCCTGCATCTTGGTTCTAAATGACAACAGGAAATACATTATGCAATAGAAGGTGAACAAATTGAGGAAAGGTCAGAACAGATCCAAGATCTTGGTTTTTCTGTTACCAGAGATCTCGGAGTTTTGATGTGCATTGTGAACGCATTGCGGGGGAAAGCTACGAGGGCTGTATACAACTTATTCAGGGCTCTTTCCACAAATAACAGTACCGCGCTTCTCCAGAGCATTTTAGGACATATGTGAGGCCTTGCTGCTCCAGAATATGGAACAGTGATTTTCAGCCCATACAAGAAACAGGGTCGTGGCAAGGCTCGAGCGTGTCCAGAATAATTTTACTAGAAAACTTTGTTGATAAGGAACGCAAGGTTTTCGTATGAGCCAGATTCCTCCTTCCACATAGACAGAGATAATCGTATCTTCAACTTGCGCTCACTGGCGTACAGGAGACTGAAATTTGATTTGATTATGTTCCACTAAAATAATGCATGGTAATTGTGGTCTTAAATTGAGCGACTTTTGGTCCTTGAAGCTCCTATAACCAGAGGAGGTTCTCAGAAACTCGTGAGGATTCCAAGAGCTAGGCTTTAAGGAGCCAGTCACACTTTTTTCTGTTGAGAGCCGGCTCTCAGATTTCTTAAAATTGAAGCAAGAGATTGCCTGTTTCTCACAACTTACGGGTATTCAAAAACACTGTTGACTGCTACCTAAATCCGACGTGAGGCTGTATTGACCTTTACTAAGTGGATGTCATGTAGTGGTTGTTACTGAGTATATTCCCAATTTATCCTTTTTTCTCATTTATTTTTCACTTATGATGACATGACCCCATTTCATGTAATAAATATATATGCTCTTCTCATATATACTATATATTTATCTATATATATATATATCTATATATATATATCAAAAATATATATACTCAGGACAGAAAATAGGGCTGACCATGCTCGCAACAATAGGACCTGACACGCGGGATCGGCGACGTTCCGACCGCCGCATCATTGCGAGCTTGTTCCGACCGGTATTCAGCCGCAGTCAGTACGAAAGTGAGCGCGTTCCGAGCACCTGCAAATCTGCATCACGGCGCTTTGCGTTCGGACCGCGAGCAAAAATATGATATCACGGCACTCTTCTTCCAGATGGGAGGGGCTCAGAACAGCGCAGTACGCCCAGCAGGAGATCCTACAATCATGGTGCCCACTACTGGCTTCTATGTCACAGGTATGAAATAGCCAGTACTGGAATCATCACGATTGGGGGACTCGATGCTAGCGTATTGCATAACAACATAACACGAAAATGATAAAACACAAATTTATTACCAAAGTAATCACTTGATGGTATATCGAATTAGTAATGAAACGATAATTGTGAAACAAATTGTGTGTTTGTTCACTTTAATGGCTAACGGATTTATACATAAAAATATGCAACGAAATACATTACATGATCGAGTTCTAGAGTTTCCAAAAAATGACTTCCAAATACTTGAATAAAAAACAGGTATTGGAAGTATAGGCAATTTGGACTCAGAATCCGAAAACTAAGTGCACGTGGGTGTGATTATAAATGTCAAATATTCGAAAAAACAAGTGAAAATAGAATTTTAGTACACTGAAAACGTATTTACTCGAACTGCGAATTCCTGCTTTTTGTATGTCCCTATCCAAGTCAAGTGGATTCCTTATGTTGAATGTTATTAATGTAAAAATCTAATCCGCATTCATTCATTGTGCTTCCACGCTGTTACATGAAAATTATGTTTCCAGAACAACACGGTTTCCAATTATTTCAAATCATCTTTCAAAAATTGTGAACCCTAAAAATAAAACTTTTACAGCGCACAAAAAGTGAAGTCATCAAAACTGAGAACCCAAGTGGTAACTGAGTCAACGTTTCCCAAAGGACACAAATACCCAGAGCGCGTTTAAAAAAATATAGCTAACTATAAGACTGACTGCACATTCGAGGTTCCTAGCAGCAAAGAAGCGAAATCGATATCATTAAACGAGATAATGGTAGTAGAGGCATGTTATAAAGGCTAACTAGTAGAACTCTAAATAATATCTCCCCATGTGAAACTAAGTGGACATCTACAATACCCGCACTAAGTTTTGTAAAGGAAACGGGGAGCATCTGGCAAACTTGGCCAAAAAAAACGTCCGATGCATGTAACTTTTTTGTGAATATGATGATTTTTTCGAATTCTGAGAAAACGCTAGCATATTCGCAGATAAAAAAGCTACTCAAAGAGCAGCGTTCACGATGATCATCCTCGTTGACTTTCCACAGTGAAATGATAGGCGAGAGAAGGATCCCTGGGGTCCCAGTGTCGAGAAAAAGCGGTAGAAATCGGCGAGCCAGGAGCGGCAAAATATACGGCTTTGCAAACAAGCGTTCTGGTGCCCCCAGACACGGCTGGTGCCCCAGAATTCCGCCTCTCTCGGAAGAACAAATGAAGACTCAGATTACAGGAATGATCAGAGTGTCAAGGATGTGCTGATATGAGTGAGCTGATGGCGTCTAACTTCATAGCACTCACTGATAGATATCATCCATCTAGCGGTCCAATTTCTCCCGCTCAAAAATCAACGTAAACAAGGGAGGGCTTTTTTGGCTCAAAAACGCGTCTTTCGTGTGTCCTTGTTAAGCATGCACTTGCTATATAGGGCACTCAGACAACTTCTCTAAACCGTGGAGAATATTGGAAGTGAAATTTATCGTGAACCCTGCGCTTTCATTATGCGACTTTTTAGGCCAGAAGATCCTAAATTCCCGCTTTGTTTTTTTGAAGGAATAATAGTTTTTTCAACCGTTTTTCAGAAGCATCGCGCGCGGCAAAAATGCGGCGATATTTTGAGGCTGTATTTGTAAAAGTAAGTGGAAGAGCAATCTGTATGCTTTGCTTCATAAAATTAGGCGTAAATGAGAGAATCTCCAAAGGTTTGTTTGGGTTGAATTTTTCCGAAAAACTACTCAATTAAGAAGTCCGGGGTTCTCGCAGCAAAAATTCCGACTTTTCATGTAGTTCTCAAGCGTGTTTGAATGAAGGATTTCGAGAAATTGAATGCAACACAAACCTCGAGATTCTCTACCTGCACCTTATTTATGAAGAAAGCATACAGATCGCTCTCCCATTACTCTTGCAAATACTGCTCTAGAAATTTACGCCGCACTTCTGCAGCACTGAGGTTTTTACAAACAATCGCAAAATAAAATTTCCTTCCAAAACAAAAGCGATTTTAGGGATAGTCGGCCCACAAAGTCGCTTGTATTTAAGTAAGCAAATTCATGTGTAGAAGTATGACAGCGTTTTCAGTCAGTCAAAAGTCTTCAGCTTTAACTAAAAAAGTTACATGCAAGCAGACGTTTTTTTTTGCCAGGTTTTGCCAGATGCTCCCCGTTTTTACAAAACATAGCGCTTAGGTATTGTAGCTCTCCTATTCTTGCCATTTTTTCTCAGCCAGTGTTTTAGTCGATACATTCCAGAAAATGATGACTTTTCACTTTGAAAGGCTGGAGTAACCGGTCTCGGAATGGACGGAACATTGTGATTGAAATTTAAAAAAAAAATTTTTAATTTAGTCGGTGAAAATCTAGTCCTGGAAAGTGTTACAGACCTAGCTTTGCTACGACGGCCTCTCCAAAGGTAGTGCGCAGAAACTTAACGGGATCATCGTAATGTAGTGCAGCATTTCCTAGAACAACAATCTCACTGGATTCAACTGTTAAACCGTAACACCAAACGCATACCTCGCTTTGTAGTCTTCGATCTGTTCCATCTGGTTTTCTGCGTCGTCGCTTCGAGCCTTCCCATGCGAAATCTCTCATAAATTTTTGGAAAATAGAACTTATTCAAGTCGCAAACATCGTGAGCCTATGTTACAAACGCAGATTTATCAGTTGGCTGTGTTAAGACTGTAGCAACAAGTATGAGAGTAGCTTATTACTGAAAAAGCTGTTTTGTGAATTTCATGTCAAGTGTACACACTATGCACATTTTATTCATACATTAAGATGTAAAAGCTTCTTCTCAACTTAAAGGCAGCATACACGCTCGTAAACGTGGTTGAGATAACTACGTGAATCGAACCGTATGGCTTACACCATAATGCTTACGCATTTTGAAGTGTCAAAAACGACCCACAATGCCGTTACACGAGTTAGAAGTTGGCCCCGCCCTGTATTTTCACGCCCCCTGTATTTGCCCTTTTCCTCCAACGCAGGGTTGCTGGGCCATCTTCGCCGTCAGTGACGTGTGTGGCTCACTTGTTAGGCAATCTACCAACAGTACCGACGGTGAATATGACCCAGCAACCTTCCGTTGCAGGAAAAGGGCAAATACAGGAGTCGTGAAAATACATTGCGGGGCGAACTTCTAAGTCATGTAGCGGCATTTTGGGTCGTTTTTGACATTTCAAAATGCGTAGGCGTTGTAATCTGGGCCATACCATTCTATTTCCGTAGTTATCTCCATCACAGTTTACGGAAGCGTGCATGCGCTGCCTCTTTTAAAGGCAGCAGACACGCTTCAAAAACGTGTTGTTTGGATAACCATTGGGGTCGTATGGCCCCTACTAGAACGCTCGTGCCGTTGGAAGCTGTCGAAAACTAGTCTAAACTACTTCAAATTTGAGAAATGCAAGTCCGAAAAATTTCGTCCAACCCCGCCCACGAGCTTCACGACAACCCCGCCTCCACACTTACGAACTCGTCCAGATTGATTCTTTGAATACAGTCACTGTGGCTGGTTTTTGAAGCTCACAAATAGGCGAGCGTTCTAGTACAGAGCTGCACCCAGAGTCTATCGGCTCCTGCAATCTCAAGTATATCGGCTTTGTACACCTACAACGTCGCTCCAAATTCCGATTTTCTCAAATCCCAAAGCACTTTTACGCTGTTGTTCGCCGTACTCGCTTCCGAAGCCCCGCCCACTTTCCGGAACATTGGAAAAACTTTGCTTTCAGAAACCCTTGCATACCTCCAGTGCTGAATCCAACACTTTTTCGAATTTCAAAGCATTTTCTTTGCCGTTGTGCGCACTCTTGCCGAAAGCCCCCGCCCACTTTCCGGATTATTGAAAACTTGCTTTCCGAAACCACTTGCAAACCTCCAGCGCTGATCCCAACACTTTTTTTCGAATTTCAGAGCATTTTTCTTTGCCGTTGTGCGCACTCAACTTCCGAAAGTTCCGCCCACTTTCCGGAACATTGAAATCCTGCTTTAACGAAACCCTTGCATACCTCCAGTGCTGATTTCCAACACTTTTTTCGAATTTCAAAGCATTTTCTTGCCGTTGTGCGCACCTCTTGCCGAAGCCCCGCTCCACTTTTCCGGATTATTGGCTTGCCCTCAGAAGCTCTCACAGACCTTCCAGCCTGATTGCCCACACTTTTTCGCTGAGTTTCACAGCACTTTTTTTGCCGCTGCTGCAAAAGCACTCCTGTCCAAGCCCCCGCCCACTTCCGGTCAGACTATTTCCTTGACACCCTTAAGAGGGCTTCCTACTTGATTTCCTCAAAGCTACCCACCCAACAGAATCTCCTACACACCTTCCAACAACATTCTGCACATGCCTTCATCAACCGAGCGAATTCAACACCCGTTTTCAATAATAAGTATTATTGTTAATCTTCGTTAATAACATAAAGCGTAAACAACGCAGGTAATCATAAAAGGGTGTACACACAGGAGACTACAAAGGGGAACACAGAACTATAAAGTGGAAAGAAAAGAAAAAATAAAGAAAATTATTAAAAAAAAG
The DNA here is from genome assembly GCA_029168955.1 of Aplectana chamaeleonis. Lineage (NCBI taxonomy): Eukaryota > Metazoa > Nematoda > Chromadorea > Rhabditida > Cosmocercidae > Aplectana > Aplectana chamaeleonis. The sequence goes on from JAPDOI010002026.1 coordinate 19,133, forward strand.
AAACAGGAGATGACACGGAAACTGCAAAGCAGAAATAATCCACGATTCAGGCGTGAAGTTGAATGTGTCCTCGCCGCTCCACACACCATGCATTTTTCCTCACGATCTGCGCTTGCGAGTTGGTCCCTAAAGTTGCGCGGTTTCTGCCGCTTTGGCAAAGTTGCGCGCGGTCCGGAACAGGAAAGAGGTGGGAGCCGTGAAATGCGGGCAATAGCGAGTCGGAACAGCTCATAACTTTTCAAGAATCGGTACTGACCCGCGATGCTTTGCGCGCAGTCAGCCCTATCTCTCTTTTGCGAGAGCGGTCCAAAAACGGGTTCTTGCGCGCGGTCGGTACTAAGGGCGAAAACTTGCGCGCGGTCAAGCCTATTTCCTGTCCGAGTATGTATATATATATATATATAAATATATATATGTATATATATATATATATATAAATATATATATATATATATATATATATATATATATATATATATATATATATATATATATATATATATATATATATATATATATATATATATATATATATATATATATATATATATATATATATATATTTATATATATATATATATATATATATATATATATATGAGTTTATGTTTTTTCTAATCCTTCTCTTTTAGCAGCTCAGGAAAACTGAATTGCAGAAACAGCTATTACTAGCCGAGATCACACCAGGCTCAAGAATACAAAGCGTACTTGCCATAGTTGCATTGTTAGAACAGCTTTTTTTAGATTTACCTATGCTGATCAAGGCTGCGCGTAATTACGAATCACCACTCACACCTCACGAAATGCGGGCGTTTTTGGAAATTTTTTTACGATTTACGAAATTTCGGCCCAATATTGTAACGAATCGTATCACATCGTAACACATCGTGGGAACTCCTTTGAGGGAACAATATGAATCTACGGTCTAGGTCATAGATAAAATTCCAGCTCTTTCGTATTTCTGATATTTGATTAACCGGCCAAAGCTCCGCTTCGCGGCACTTTTTCCGGGTATTCGATTAATTTTCTAGTTTCAATTTTAAGTGAAATCTCACCTTGACATTCCCATCCGGGAGTGGTCAGCAGTAGGTCGACCATAGCGAAATATAATTGTTGACAACAAGATTCAGGTATGGCCGACCGTTCCGCACTTCACACTGACCGGCTCAAATGTATAATTGTGTTCCAACCTCTCCTTGTTCCTTATTGAGCCAAGTCGGTGGGACCGACTTCAACAGTTTTGTAGGATTTCCATTGAATGCTCGACCCCATGAAGAACACTAGAAACGCAGACAAATAATGAAACTACAGTTTATGTAAGAACAAATTCCTGATCGGCAGTTGCAGACAATCGCTTCTAAAACACGTCGTGCAATCGGAAGCATGCTAAGACCACGAGGTCCTGGCAACATTGATCGTCGTTCCAACACGATTATACTCCAGCTGTAGGCGGCAAAAGCGGTCTCCTGTAACTGCGGACAGGAATTTCACCAGGACATAGACATTAAATATTGGAGTCGGCTCCAAAGAACTGTCTGGCTAATGGAGAAAAGAAAGGTTGGAAGCCAGTATACACTTCGTCGCATAATTTCCAGAATTTTAATTTTGTTTTCGTGAATTTTAATCTCCTGAAGGATCGGGACATTCTTTTCCTTTTCTGTACACACTAACTGACGATGAGTTTTACGGGGATCTCCGAAAGAACTTTTGTTATATGTCTATCTAAAGAGACAGTTAAGCTACAATACCCGCGCTAAGTTTTGTGATTTTTTTTGGATTCTGAGTACGTTATCATATTCACAGCCCGAATCCCTACTTAGTAATGTGACTTGCGGACCGAAAGTCCCCAAAATCGATTTGATTTCGAATAAAATTGTTTTTGCGGTCGTTTCACAAAAACGTCGCGCGCGGCACAGTGCGGCGAAATCATGAGTAATAATTGTACGAGTAATGAAGAGCAATCTCTATGTTTTCTTCGTGAATTGGATGGAAGAGGGGCTATCGCGAGATCAGTGCAGATTAAATTTTCGGAATTTTTTATTAAACACTCTCGGGAGCTTCCTGAAATGTCGTACTTTTGTTGCGAATGCCCCAGACCGAGTAATGGAGGCTTTCGGAAATTCAATCTGCACAGATCTCGAGACAGCACCACTCCCATCTAATCCACGATAAAAATATAGAGATTGCTCTTCTATTACTCGTACAATTATTATTCAAAGTTTCGCCGCACTTTGCCGCACGCGACGTTTTTGTGAAACGACCGCAAAAAGAATTTTACTCAAAAACAAAGCTATTCTAGGGAGCTTCGGTCCACAATGCACATTATTATGTAGGAGTTCGAGCTGTAAATATGATAGCGCTTTCAGAATCAAAAGCGACATCGTTCAAAAAAGTTACATGCATCGGACGCTTTTTTGCCAAGTTCGGCAAATGCTCTCCGTTTTTACAAAACTTAGTGCTTGTATTTTACTAGAGGAGAAGTGTTAACTTCAAAATTTGATTCGAAACATTTCAACAAAATTATAGCTGCAGAGTCACCTACTTTCTCAAGAAGGTTATTAGATTATTCTATGTTTTTTCAAAATTAGAAATCAAGCAAATTCCAAATGAAAAGGAAAATAGGATTTGGGAAATGTTTGGCTTTTGAAATTTTGAGCTTTTTTTCATTTTTTTCTTGAGTTTTTGAATCCCAAACAACCTTCATCTCTCGGATCACCGTCTCCACCCCAACAAACTTGTGTTTATAACGTTTGTTACTCCGTTCAAAGAAACGTTTCACAAATATAGAGGTCAACCTCGATTTCTGCGTCAAAAAGTGATTTCGCAAATGCTTACCCTCTTTCAAAGGGCCACCTTGTTCAGGCATCATTTCTTTCAAAGTCTGGGCCTGAAACTACTGAACCGCGAACTTTATCACAGTGTTGCCCTCCTTAGCTGAAACTGAACTGTTTTTGATGCAGCGATGATTCTCCATGTTTTCGTATTCAAAAGTTGGGCAAAATATGGCACAGGTTTGGTGCTGCTAAGATTCACCATTTTTGTCTACTGAAGTCGTTTTTACATATCCCTCGCCTGTGTTCTGAAAATCTCTCCTAAACGCAAGAGACTGCTCGCCCCACGGCTAATCTACGGAACCAACCAACCACGCGCTCCAAGGTCAATCATTTCAATTTTTGAGTTCAAAACCGGGATTTTCCAAATAATTGAAGGTACACAAAAGTCTTTCAAGGTGCCTCATGTCTGCCCACCAGTAATATAAGTTCTCTTTGGTAGGGGTGTTCTGGCTAAAATGGAAAGGAATCACATTTTTCTGAGGAAAAGCAGAAAAATTGAGTTTATCGCGTGGGTGCGCACTAGGGACACGCTGCCTCTTAGTAGTTCATACTGCTGAGAACAGTGCTATTTTCGAACCCAACCTCGAACTCCTTCGATATGGAAGCACCTCATCACTGAAGTGCTATGATTTCTCCACACGAATTCAAATTTGGGCTCTGTGGGCTTATTACTCATTATCGGTTCCGAATTACGATTTACGAACTACGAGAAACCTAAAAAATTACGGTTTACGATTTACGGAGTTGCAAAATTAAGTTGCGCACAGCCCCGATCCTGAATATCCAGGGAAATCAGTTCCACCGATCGGCGAGTGGTGGGCGGAAAGTAATGATTTTGTTGTGCACATGTTTAACACCTCGCACAGATAGCGCCACTACCAGTACCACCGCAGTAGCCACTGTCATTGTAGTGACATTTGGCGCGAAATCATAGCAGGGGCGAGCTGACATACCATGAATGCGGTGGAGCTGGATATACTCTGTGGCTGTCGCTCAACACTCTGCAGAGCGTGGCGGTCGCGACAGGTTTTTAAGATCTGTTCTGTGAGGCCTATTCTAAAGGTATACTAGCGCTCGTGAGATCTGGACAGGAGGAGCATGGAAATGCGTTTTCCCTTCCAATGATTTCTTTGAAAAACATCTTTTTTCAGATCCTAGAAGTTATAAAGGATCCAGGTGAAAAAGGCAATCAAACAAAGGGCCGTGTTTTAAATTTCAACAATAAGGTCCGGAATGTTATACAGTACACAATGTCCAGCTGCACATTGTTTAGTATGTTGTATGACACACTAAAGATTTTACATCAAACCCTTACTTGTACTGAATGAGATAGCTGAGACTTCTATTCTCACACCGCATACACTGACAAGCGTTCAGTGTTCTTAACACCTTCTTCAGACCTTTAACGTCTTGATAGCATACGGTGCAAAGGCAATGAGTACCCAACTGAAGAAAAGTGAAAACTATCCAGAGCCGGCTATACCCAAACAGTGAAACCTATAATACAATTGCGCAGACTGTTAAGTAGAGCACTGATGAAGCATATAGAGCAGCTATACCCACCTCCCTGCTAAGCTAATTCTACACAAATAAGTAGTAACTGCGCAAGCAGAGCCCTGTCCATACTGTAGATCTAAGTGACACGGAAGAGCTTCTTGCAGCATCGAACACTACAGCAAGCCCGCGAAGACCCACCAACTTTAAAAGTCTTCATGCTACACCGCTTTCTAGAAGCGACATTGGGAAAAAAACTTCTCGAAGCGATAGCCTTAAAGCGTCTCTCCCCAGAAATCAATAACAGGGATGAGCTACATGATACGCTGAGGCTTACCACGTAGATCTACAGTGTGTACGGGGCCTTGCTCGCGCAGTAACTCCCTATTTGTGTAGAAATAGCTAATGAGAGGTACCTAGGTGCAGCTGCTCTAGCTGTTTCATCAGTGCTCTACATAAAAGTCTGTGAAATTGTATTATAGGTTTCACTGTTTGGGTTTAGCCGGTCGTAGTTAGTTTTCACTTTTCTTCAGTTACTCATTGCCTTTGCCCCGTATGCTGTCAGACGATATAGGTCTGAAGGAGGTGTTAAGAACACTGAAAGCTTGTCAATAAATACGGTGTTATAATAGAAAGTGTCAATAATCTCAACTATCTCATTAAATACAAGTATGTCATATGAGGTATCGGGATAGATCAACATTGTCAAATCCTTATGTTCAAAGTTAAAGGCAGCATACACGCTCGTAAACGTGTTTGAGATAACTACGGAAATAGAATCGTATAGCTCAGAGCATAACGCCTACGAAATTTGATGCGTCAAAAACGACCCACAATGCCGCTACGTGAGTATCAAGTTTGACCCCGCTCGTATTTTTACGCCCCCTGTATTTGGCGTATCCCTCCAACGCAAAGTTGCTGGGTCAGCCTCACCGTCGGTACCGTTGGTGGACTGCCTGAGAAGTCAACCACACCGTCGTTGACGGCGAAAACGACCCAGGAACCTTGCGTTGGGGGAGGATGGCAAATACAGGGGGGTCAAATACGGGCGGGGCCAAACTCGCAGCAGTACGGTTCGATTCAGGTTGTTATCGTCATCATTTTTGCGAGCGTTATGCTGTCTTCAACCCCAGCAATCATATGTAGTACCGCTGGATAGCCCTCCTCACCAGGACCTCAGAAAACTCTTCAGATCTAAAAATAATTCAATTTGGAGGGAGTTAATGATAAAGGACGATAAAGACGCAAAAAGGAGCCCCGCTGGCTTTTTGATGTAATCCCTCGAGCAGTATTGCACTTCCTGCGAAAAGCGACGAGACACGGTTTCTGTCACCAGAATCGATCGAAAACCAATACGGCTTTTACTCACTTCCGCTGTCGCTCATCGCGGGAAGTATGCCTTTGGCCTATCCTGTCGGGGCTGACGCTCAGCCAAGTTATCAATGAAAAACGAGTGCGGGCATAAATCAGCTCAAACTAAACTACGTTTAGATGAAAATTCTGATGTACCCTGATTATCAGGCGCTCACCTCTCTTAGTGTTGTCATCTTCATAGGGTACTCAGAAGTTTTTTTTCTGTTTTTACCAGAGATTGCTTTACAGTGAAGGGGGGGGGGGCGTGATTTCTGATTAATCTAGATTTTAGGAAGCGGGTCCCTACTTGCATTACTCAGGATGACATATACATCTTGAAGGTCTCTGACTTCAAATACTCGTATACTCTTAAAATTGGAGAGCAGCAAATAGTTTCTGCTCTCGAGTAGCGGATCACAAATTCTCTCGTCAACAGAGGTTAACAAGCAACCTTTTGAATAAGACGCTTTTTTCCACTAAGGAAGACGTTACCAGTGAGTAAGTAGATGATATTTGGCAGATATTGCGACAAACACCAGATTATTAAACAAATATGGGTGGATTTTGCTATGGAATCGATTTCGCCATTTGCCGGTCATTTTTGAGGTTCGCAGTTGGCGTTTTTCAGTTTCGCTGCCATACTTCTCTGGTCCTTAACTTCCTTCTGTACCGGAGTCTGCACAAAAACTTCCAAAAATGTTCCATATCTAAGAGTCTCGTTTCCTGGGCGAGGTTTGGGCGCTGTAATTCTGGACTGTGGTCGCACTCTCCTCCACTCCGTCACTGTTTTTGTGGTCAGCGACCTTTACCGAAATCGATGCTAATGTCAAGTACGTCAGAAGCGTCCCTGATAACTTTATTGACTGAAATTCTCTTGAGCGGAAAGGAAGTTAAATAGTGCTCCTGCTAAGAGTTTCAAAAGAGAGAAGCTCAAATGGTTGCATACAAAACTGCTGACAACCAGTCTAGGAGTTAGAATCACCCAAAATTTCGAACTACCGAGAAAACCTTCAACCTCTCGAGAATTCAATTCTAGAGTTGGGATCCATCAACGAGCTTGGGTTGCAGATATGCTTGTTGCAAAATCTTCATGAGCCAACAGCGCATCACCACTCGGTTCGGCCTGTGCTGGGCTAAATTTGGGTCTCACGAGACCGCACCTGCGAAATTCTAATTATGGTGGGACCCAGATGAAGCCCAGCGCTAGCTGAGCCAGATGTTGACGCGTTGGTGCCATGTGATGAATTTGAAATACATAGAACCAGCTGGGACCCTTGATCGCTTATGAATCTTAGCCTAGATGTGAGCGGTAGGCACAGAGTTCACTTGCCGGCAAAGTATCCGCTGAGCGGGTAGCGTCTAACCTATATCTCCTTCCCCTCTCTCTTCAATTGATCGCTCTTCTGTCGATAATGCATCCTAACCGTACTAAGAACTATTGTCGCGGATATACGATTCATTCGAATGATTTCAGAATTGTGGTACTACGGTTTCACTACTACTTGCTCTCATATAGATTCTATGTGAAGGAATCGGATACACACAACTATGACTTCTAGTATGACTCAGATATCCATCTCCTGATTCAGGTCCAGTGTATATGCGCTTTCGACCAAGACTTAAACGAATTGAGCAACGGTTCAAGTATAAGTTTTTGTTTGATACATTTCAGCGTTTTCCTTTACTTAATCCAATCGACATTGCAGGCACATTTTACCGTTCACTATTAACGCCAGGAATGATATGGCACACCTTGGCTATCTTACTTCAATTTGCAAGATGATGTTTGCAAGTGCTCTGTGGTATGATCGATGAATAATAAATTTTGAGGGCTCAAAATTGCAGCTATTTTCATACAACTTCTTAGATATATATTTACCTTCCTTCATGTTTGCATTGCTTCTCTTATCGCTTCAACGTCGAAAGTTTTTTGCTGGATTACGCCATACCATTATTCCACCCATCGTTCAGCCACTACATATCTTTGAGCAGTCACAAAAAAAGTGGAGCGCAAAAAAGACACTCATTGTCGATATTTCATTATGACGCATCACAATATTCAATCAACATTCAAATTCCTTTCCCGCAGATTTCATCCTTCGCCTCCTTATTGAAGTCGTGTGCTATGCTAGCGAAAGTTTCGAAAAATTCGCAATTAAAATTTGGTGGTGCTGCAGCTTTTCTGTGTGGCTAATACATTGTGCATCTGAATGACACGGCACCCCGGAATGTGTAGCTTCGAGGTAGTTGCGTATGATTTTTTCCCGATGTCATAGTAATCAGACAACAAAAGGGCATTTGCATATCTTCTCCGATTGTGGTTAAATACTTGGGCCTTTTGCTACACTGTTTTTATGCTCTGCAAGGCGTGTCATAGTGAACCGACGCTCTTCATTACCCGCTAATTTTTATTCGACGATCTTTCAATCACGAATTCAATGAATGAATCAGAGGCAGTTTATACGATTACAGTTGGAACGAATTGCGCTTATATGTCTTAGTTTCCCTTGGAAGGTTGGCGCTGACTCAGTGCACTTATGTTATAAGATATGTGCACCGACTTTGCACAAACGCACGCTCGCAGCTAATCCTCACGGCAGCTGTGGGATAAACTCGTTCAAATCCACGTGTTACTCCTGGATTTTAAGCAGGGGGAGTTGACACCACCGATTGGGTGAAACCCTTTGTGAAGTGAGAAATTAGGGCAGTGTACTTGTTTTCCGTCACCCAGACAAGACGGAAGGCAGAGAGCTCCTTTCTTCAGAACACCGCAAAACTGATTTTGTCAGACAAGGCTCACGCAAGGCAGCTGTTCCTCTGAATATGAGGCTATTCGCGATGGCAAGGCGCTGATTTAAGTGGAAGTAGCGACAATATGAGCATAAACGAGTTACTACCCGCAGCGGTCGTGATTGTTGCCTTAGAGTCCCACACACAATTAGGAATCAAAATTATCAGTAAGATCCGCGCCGACTGTGTTTTAGCTTCCGAGTTGTTCAATGAATGCGGAAATTCCTCTGTGGAAAACTCATGCTAACCAGCGAAGTGCAAGTGGACGTTATGAGGCCCTGGTAAGAACCATCGGTAAGAAATGTCTAACGATGACATTTCGGCAGTTTGTCGTGTGGATCCTGATAAGAACGTAAAGGCCAACCAAACATTGTTCAACTCGACGCGGTCGCGTCACGGCTCTATGATTTTCTAGGATTTTACTTCGATTTTTTTATATCTTTGCCACCGGTGGTGCTGTTTTCCTACTTCCTAGTCCAGGCAGATAACTGCTGAAACCTGGAGAAGGACGACTTGTGAATGAAGACACACCGCTCACCACTTCTTTCATGCCCTACCCTTTATCAAATGGTTATCATCAATTCTGTTTACGAGAGCCGTGACGCGATCGCGTCGTGTTGAACAATGTTCGGTTGCCCTCTACGTTCTTATTGGATCCTGCGGTCTTGCGTAAACGCCACGTTGCAAACCAGATAATTGGAGCGCTTTGATAATGCTTTGCACCGATGTTTTCTTCCTCCACCGGCGATACCTTGCAGATAACTCCTCTATTGTATTACTTTTTTCCACTGCGAAGCTGCTTATGAGCTGCTGCTTATGTTTATGAGTCTTTTGACTATTTTAACCGAGAAATAATCAGCTGGTGGAGATCGGCTAACTTCCGAGCTGGTGGGTCCCGCAGCGATTCAATACGCTGTGAGGCGGCCTGCATAGCCGGCTTTCATCCCGTACAACTATTCCTTTTGGGATTCCTCAGCACAATCGAGGTGCTGGATTGTGGCAATCGTCCCGTCATTTCTGCAGCTCTCCGCCGATACATACAATACCGCTCGTAGGATTTGGTCAGAAAGCGAGGGAGGTCGGGTTTTCGCGTCTTTTTCGTCTTTTTTGTACAACTCGCTTCAAACTCAACTTTGAGCGAAACTAGGGTGATGTTCATGATCCTGGCGTTGAGGGCTACCCAACGGTTTAGCCTTTGTGGTGATTACGTCAAGAACTATAGAAGTTTCGCAATCAGCCAAGTTTGTGATTACGGTACCGTGGCGGATGAGAAGCTACCGTCTCTGTCTATGTTTCCCCGTGTCTACCGTATATGGAGGGCTGGTCGATTGCGAAACTTTCATGGTTCTCAACGAAACTCCCACGATGGCTTTACCACTGGATGGCCCTTAACGCCAGGATCATGAATATCACTCCTGTTTTGCACAAAGTTGAGTTTCAAGCGAGTTATACAAAAAAGACGAAAAAGACGCCAAAACCCGACCTCGCTCGCCTTCTGACCAAATCCTATGAGCGGTATTGTAACTAGAACCAAGGCGTTGCAGCGAAATGCTTACGAACTCATATAAATGTATTGGCGCTTTTGAATTCAAGTTCGAAGCTGCAGAACCATTCTCCCAAATTGAAGGCAGCAGACAACCTCAAAAAAGTTGTTGAGATAACAACGTTACTGGGGTTGCATGGCCCCTAGTAGAACTCTCACGCCAATGGAAGCGTGAAAAACGGGTAAAAACACTAAATTCGAGCAACACAAGTTGAAAAATTCTGACAAGTCCGGCTATGTGCTTCGACAACTCCTCCCCCTCCCCAGTATACGCACACGGTCACTGGCTATTTTTTAATTTTTCCAACGAGGTGATCGTTCTAATACAGGCTGTAAGAGTATCGGTTTTGCTATCTCAACCGTTTTGTCGTTGTTATTCGCTATTTCAACGGCACGGGCGTAAAGGCAGTGCTCACGGTAGATTTCGCTTTCGACATCTCTACGGCATACGGAAGTTATGGTGCCCTTTATAGCAAGGCATGCCTAAAGGCAGTGCTCTCGATAAAGAATGTGTTTCATTTCAAACTACGAATGGGTAGTGGAGGGGCAGACCGTAACGTTGACGTCGAAATAACGCATGAAAACGAGCCAGGAAGAGCACCAAAAGAGCCCGAATCCGCCACTTTGAGCGCAAGGCAAACCCCAAAAGAGCAAGGCCCGCCCTCCGACGTGAACAAATGAAAACTCGAGATCGTGAGATGAGCTATGGTTTCCGGTCAATGGCACCGTTCTTCCCCTTATTCTCAACTTCTCTCTTTACTCAGGTCGCATACATAGGCTGCGAAAGACGGAAGTTACAATCCTCGAACATCTCGACCACCATGTTCCCCTAGCTCAATTTTCGCGAGACTATAACTCCGTTCCCAGAAGGTCTAGCACAATTCCGCAGACATCGTTGGAATCAGCATGGGACCGTCTTCAAAAAGGCAAAAAAAGAAAAACGAATTCTTTCGTGGACACTAGGTTCAAAAAGTAGGAAAAATCCGCGTTTTGAGCCAAATAATCCCTCCCTTGTAAACGTTGATTTTTGAGCGTAGAGGAACTGAAAGCTATGAGGGATGATACCTATCAATGTAATAAAGCGATTAGCTCACTTATCAGTACTTCCTTGACTTGATCATTCCTGTAATCTGAGTGTTCAATTTTTCTTATCAAGGGGCGCTCGTTTTCTAATGCTCTTTTGGCGCTAGGAGCCTAGGATCCTTCTCGCAAATCATTTCACTGAGGAAAGTCGCCGAAGATGATCACCTTGGACGTTGTCTTGACCACTTTTACCCCGTAACAAAAAGAACCGTTATTCCTGTATTTGCGTGCAGTTTTTATAGGTTTTTAAGTTTGTTTCCCTAACTATCAGCTTCAAAACTCCGATTTATGTCACAAAATACATACTACTTTTGAGCGTATCTGCTGTCTTTAATTACGGGCAAGTGTCTCAATGAGGCTCATAGTCGCTTTCAGCTGTCCAGTTAAAGGCAGTGTTCACGATTAAATCGTTTTTCTGTTCTTTCACCTATCTTAAGAACGGTTCCATGCTGATTCGAATGATGTCTCTGAAATTGTTCAAGACCTCCTGGGAACGGAGTTATGGTCCATCAAAAGTTGAGCTAAGGAAGCATGGTGGATCAGTTGTCCGAGGCTTGTAACTTCCATCTATTGCAGCCAATGTATGCGAGCTGACCTAAGTAAAGAGAGAAATTGAGAATGAAGGTAAGAACGGGACTATCAATCAGAAACTATCGCTCACCTCACGATCTCGAGTTTTCATTTGTTCACACCGGTGGGCGGGCGTTGCGCTTTCAGGGTTAGCCTTGCGCTCAAAGAGGCGACTTCGGGCTCTTTTGGCGCTGTTCCTGGCTCGTTTTCATGCGTTCTTTCGACTCTAACGTTGCAGTGTACCCCTCCACTATCCATTCCCAGTGGGAACTGGAACACATTTTTCATCGTGAACACTGCATTAAACAGCCATCATACAAAGAGGATAAGGTTTTCAAATGTCGACCGGCGGTAACTGCACTATTAGCCTCTACCAGCCAACCCTTTTAGGCATCGTACTGGAAATAGTTTTCCAGCTACAGAAATAGTGTAAAAACGTCAATACAAACGCATTTATAATTTGAAAATCATCAATTCAAAACCATCAGGGGCGGATTCATGAAATAGTATGCCTCGGTTTAAGGCAGTGTTCACGATAGAAAATGTGTTTCAGTTTCCACTAGGAATGGGTAGTGGAGGGGCACAATGTAACGTTGACGTCGAAAGAACGCATGAAAACGAGTCAGGAAAAGCTCCAAAAGAGCCTGAAGTTGCCATTTCGAGTGCAAGGCAAACCTCAAAAGCGCATCACACGCCCACCGACGTAAACAAATGAATGCTCAAGATCGTGAGATGAGCGATGATTTCCAATCATTAGCCCCGTTCTTCCCTTCATTCTCAACTTCTCTCTTTACTCAGGTCAGCTCGCATAGATCGGCTGCAAAAGACGCAAGTTACAAGCCTCGGACAACTCGTCCACCATTTTCCCTAGCTCAATTTTTGAGGGACCATAACTCCATTCCCAGAAGGTCTTGTACGATTTCAGAGACATCATTGGAATCAGCGTGGACCGTTTTGACCGTTTTCAAGATAGGCGGGAAAACAGAAAAACAATTTTCATCGTGAACACTGCCTTTAAAGGGGCCAAGAGTAGAATGCTACCGTCAGCCTGTGATTCATCATGAACCATACGCTCAAAACTGGGGGTATAGAGTAGGATGCGAGATATCCTTGGAAAGACATGGGTTTCGCATCACCCACTGGAAATACCGCGCTCCAGTGCGGTATTGCTCTCCAGCTTATGTTGGCAAATTGCCAACCTAATCAACACCGGCCAAGGCGTCCAATGAGAGTGGTTTGGTGAGGTTGAACACACTTTGTTCATGAATTTCGACACCAGGGTATAGACTGGGATATATTCCGCTACAAGATAGCGAGCCAGAATGATGAGAAAAAACAGCAGGGGAGGAAAAAGCAAAACGCGGTTGAAATTCTGCCATCCACCTTATCGTTACTGAGTTTGAAAATCAAGAAAGCTACTTGTCCCATGATAGTGATTGAGAAGATTTGGCTAGTGGATGTCGAATACTTCTCGCCTATTGGGAAGCATTGAGGTCTTGCTTCTCTCACATGTGATGAGGAAAAGATCCATTACACAACTGCATGATCATGTCAAAGGATATGCTTTGCCTTGAAGAAATTCTAACTCAGAAGTTATTAATCTTTTGCGCTTATTCAGGTGATGGAATGTGTTCAATTTTCGACAACGCCTTTCTATTCACATCGGAGTACAGACTAAGAAGAAATTTTGCGACGCGGATTCTTTTGTCAAGTGCATCCAGGACGCTTCGAAAGAGGCACTCCCGGTTGTACAACCTAAGACGAAGGTGGCCAACGTCTCAGAAGAAACAACATCTACCTACAACAGAGTATGTGCTCTCCGAACTGCAGGAAACTTCGTGGAGGAGAAGCGTCTGAGGAGGAAGTTGCGTCGGCAGCTTCAAAGTGATCGCGAACGAGAGTGGACGTGTAGAGCTAAGGAGTTTGAGAAGGCTTGGGAGGAGAAGAATCCGAGGAAAGCCCACACGTTGCTGCGACAGTATAGCGGGAAGATGAAGAGATGTTCTCCTGTCTTGAACACTACCAATGGAGTTGCAGCTGGTGATGCGACGCTGCCAATATGGAAGGATTACTTTAGTTCACTACTGAATCGTCCAGCGCCATCAGTACCTGAGCTCCCGCATGTTCAGAGAGCACATTACGATGTCAGTGAGGAACCGCCGACTAAGTCTGAAGTTCTGGATTGTGTCAGGAAAATGAAGAATGGAAAGGCAGGTGGAGATGACAACATCACTGCTGAAATACTGAAAGCTCTTCCTCCGTCTGGGATTCGTGAAATGACCAACACCATCCGTGCTATATGGGTGAGCGAAATATTACCCGATTCGTGAAGACATGCGATCATCGTACCTCTTCACAAGAAGCTATCCGTCACGGATCCTAAGAACTACAGAGGATTCTCTCTACTTCGTGTCATGTACAAGGCTTTAGAACGTATTATTCTCGAGCGACTTATCAAACATCGTGAAAGAACGACCAGAGATGAGCAAGCCGGTTTTCGACCTGGAAGATTGACCATCGGCCAAGTGTTCGTCGTTAGAAGAGTAATTGAATCGTGGCAGCGGTATTCGAAGCCATTACAGCTTGCTTTTTTAAACTTTGAAGCCGCGTTCGACTCTCCTCATCCTGAGCGATTGCTCAATGCTCTGCGAGCAGATGGAGTCCCGGAAAAGTATGTTCGGTTAATCGAGGACATGAATAAAGGAACAACAGCAGCAGTTCGTAAACCTGTCGGATTTACGTCAGCTTTCGAGGTGAAAACAGGAGTAAGGCAAGGAGCCGTTGCAGGACCTTTTCTTTTCAACTTCGCCGTTGACGACATCATGCGTAGAGTTGCAGAACAGTTTCCTGCGGATGTGATCCTAACACCATCAGGACGCTCCCTTGTCGACCTGAAGTACGCCGACTACATTGTGTTATTCGCTGAAAATAACGCAAAACTGCAAAGGATTGTGAACCTCGTTTCGAAGTATGCCGCACCCTATGGACTGCGTCTTCGTCCCGACAAATGCAAGCAGATGTGAGTCTCTCAGAGGCCTTCAACGGGAGCTTGTGTGGACGGACAACGTATCTAACTGGTGGACGATTTCTGTTATTTGGGCTGTTTGCCGAACAACGATGGTAGTTATGCAGCGGATAGCTTGGTTGGATTGCACGGAGAGGAAGCTTTTTAGGCGTTTGCTTGGATATTTCTGGCCGCGTGTATGCCATAACCAAGACCTTTACAAGAAAATCGACGCAGTACATCAACGCTTGACACGAGGGAGGTGCCAGCATCTCCCAACGCCATCCCAAGCAGCAATGGAAAGTCGACTTCGACTGCTCGGGCAAATACTAAGAAGAACGCCTGATCGTCTCGTACAACACGCTTTAAGAATGCTTCCAAATCCTGTCTGAAAACGGCCACCTGGGCGTAGGCGAAAGTTCTGGACGGATGTGGTTAAAGAGGATTTGAAGTCACTCGGCATCGAAAGACAGTTCAGGCGTGATGTTTCGTTTCGCAGGAAATGGAATAGTGACAGCTGGATGGAATGTGTTCAAATTGTGGCTGAAGACCGTGAAAAATGGACACGGCTGACTACTAGGACGGCACACCTCGGTGAAGATGCGGAATAACCGCGTCAGGCGAAAGCCAACCGATTAGGTCAAGTAAGTCACAATCTTCCACCTCCTTACCAGTGTCACCGCTTCGGAAAGTATTCTGAAAAAAAAAAGATTGGGCAACGTTTCAGAGGCAGTTTTCATGTTAAAACTAAGTGAGAAGATTTTAGAGCACGTGGCATTGCACGCTTCCATTTCTCAGATAGTATTGAGGTAGAACTAGTTGTCCATATGCCGAAAGGTGACCTAGAATCTGTCGAGAATCAAGAAGTTGCTCAGAAAGTGGAGAAAAGTTGTCGAGAGCTCTGGCATATGGGGAACTGTTGAAGATTCTAGAAAAGCTGTCCAGATACAGGAGAACGGAAGAGTTGTTGAAATTCAGTTGAGAATTTTGAACATTTTTTTCCCTGAAACGAGAGTGTGTCGAAATTTTTTGATGATCTGCAGTCGGAACAATCGGATTTTGAATATTATGAGGGAAGTTGCTCTGTAAATATTATAATGACGTTGGGAGCTAACTGCAAGATGATTCAATCGAATGAATCTCGAAAGTTTCTGTTTTGATCAAAACATGAGACTGAATCTTCCATTACTGTTTAGTATTTTCTCTAGCATTCTGTTGTTATATATATATATATATATATATATATATATATATACATATATATATATATATATATATGTATATATATATATATATATATATATATATATATATATATAAATATATATATATATATATATATATATATATATATATATATATATATATATATATATATATACATATATATATATATATATATATGTATATATATATATATATATGTATATATATATATATATATACATATATATATATATATATACATATATATATATATATATATATATATATATATATATATATATATATATAGCACTGTACAGTGATCTATACCAAGCGAGTCCCTGAATAGGTGTCCTTGAACTTCAAAGACATCCTTGTTGATAGCGCATTGCTGCTGGGCAATCCCAAAAGCTGTCCATGTTGAAAGCTTTTGTAGACACACAGCATATACAGTTTACTGTTTGCCACTTTAGCAAAGCTAGCGATGTTGGGAGTGCTCATAACAAATAAACATAAATCGCGATTTCGTAACTTCGTTGGCCTCACCTCTGTTGTAATCTACGGTTGGGTATCAGCTCTAGATTTTGATCTGTGCCTACAATTGTACATGAGCGTAACTGTATGCTAATTATCGAGAACTGTCAAGAATTGGGCGAAGAGTTTTCGAGAATGCGGCGAGGAGTTGTCCCAAATTGTACGAATTCTGAACAGTTTCTCTCTCGCGAACTTCTTTCACCTGAATATGGACGATCGGATCAAGAGCGCTAAAAACATGGGAGAGCGAACGAAGGTAAACGTGTGGCTTGTCGCGCTGATTGCGGGAGAGTATGAACTCATTGACTGGACCGAGAGCAACCATAGACAGAAAGACGAATAAGCATTATTCCACTATTTCTGCATGAATGTATATAGCCTCATACGCGCGTAATACTTCTTAAAGGCACAGTCCAAGCTCAGGGACGAAATCTCCGTTTTCCACATAATTGTAATTTATACCCACCCTCTATAGCACTTGCCAAGTGCGAGCTTTCAATTCCTTCGAATAAGCGAGATTTAGGAGGAAGCCGCCCCCATCACGAAGCCACTTTGGCACGCCCCTTTTACGATCTATCGAGCGCAAAAGTGGCGAGGTGAGCGATGGTTTCCGATCAGTAGCGTCGTTTTTCCCTCCATTCTCAACCCTTTCTTTGTTCAGGTCGGCTCGCATACAACGGTGGCAAATGACGGAAACTACAAGCCTCGGACAATTCGTCCATCATGCTTCCGAAGCTTAAATTTTGAGGGGCCATAACTCCGTTTCTAGGGAGTCTCTTACGATTCTGGAGACATCATTGGAATCAACGTGGGACCATTTTCAAGATGGCCGAAGAACAAATAAAAAGGTTCTTAGGTTGCCGGTCTGACCGAGGGCAAACGGCGGGGAAGAAAAGCGTCCATACCGCGATCCTACCGCTATCGCCTCGAGATTAGCCCAGCAATATCTTCATGTCCGGCTGATTTTGGAACGATGGCGGTTTGCTCGCGGGGTGGGTGTTGTTCAGTTACGCCCGCGATCCGACCGGCGTTACTGTCTGAGAAATAACTTATATGATAGATGAGGACTAGTCTTTGGCTCGTTTGTTATTCGACTATGGGTGGGATAGATAACATTTTTAATCTTGGAGCAGGTGCTCTTAAATTGTACCGCTCTGTGTGGAAACACCCTACGATGTACTCCATATCAGTAGCGTCACTCACTCATTTTGTACTTGCCTTTCAGGCACGCGGTTATGGCATTTCAGGCTGCGATGCGGCGAAGTCTCTCCTGATTTCACTTCTACGCTCTAACATTCGTTGCGCTTCGCTGTTTTTCTCCTGCCTTCTCCTTTTCCGTCGAGACTTCCGTGCATTGATTTACGCCATTACATATGAAAAGGCAAAAGAAGAATAGCTCTCTGACCGAGCTTGCATGTAACTCCCATTCGTCGGCCTAACCATTCGCCGCGCTACTCTTCTTAACTTCTTTAGAAACGCGATTTTCATCACGGTTATTGAAGTTGATGGCAACGTGTTCGCTTAGGAGTTTCATTGATAGTGTTATAGATTTCTGTTGTAATTTTTACTCTTCCCATGAATGTGGGACAGAACGTGTAGTCTCAGCACGCATCACAAGCTTGAGATTCTCAAGACCTTATCTTCCATCTACATGAAAGAACAGAACTGCTAGTGATCATGAGGTATAACCAGTCGAGGCCGTTATAACTGGATTTCACTTCGATTTGCTCTGGTATCGCTGCAGCGGTCAACGTCACATGCTTCTTGGAAACACTAATCTATCAGAAAAAGCGTCTAGATAATCGTCACTGCTCTCGTTAAAGAAGGCTTATTTAAAGGCAGTGTTCACGATAAAAAATGTGTTCCAGTTTCCACTAGAAATGGGTAGTGGAGGAGCAAACTGTAACGTTGACGTCGAAAGAACGCATGAAAACGAGCCAGAAAACGCTCCAAACGAGCTAGAAGTTGCCACTTTGAGCGCAAGGCAAACCCGAAGAGCGCAACCCACGCCCACCGCCGTGAACAAATGAATGCTCGAGATCGTGGGATGAGCGATGATTTCCAATCATTAACCCCGTTCTACCCTTCGTTCTCAGCTTCTCTCTTTACTCAGGTCAGCTGGCATAGATCGGCTCCAAAAGACGGAAGTTACAAGCATTGGACAACCCGTCCACAGTTTCCTTAGCTCAATCTTTGAGGGACCATAGCTCCGTTCCCAGAGGGTCTTGTACGATTTCAGACACATCATTGGAACCAGCATGGGGCCGTTTTCGAGATAGGCGGAAAAACAGGAAAACGATTCCCATCGTGAACACTGCCTTTGACACAGAACACTCGAGAGACCGCGTGTTCACAATGCGCACCGACGCCATAAAACGTTCTATATTTTTTGAGGTTTTGAGACGTGGTTTCTTTCTCAAATACGAATAGGTTCTATATAATGTGAGTCGATTGCAGTCACAGTGGTCAAGCACTTTGAGTTACTTTACCAGCATTTGCACTTTTCCAATTTCCGAGCTTCTGTGGTTAGGAAGAAATTGTCCCAAACTCCGCTATGAAGGTTATAAACGATGCTTTTCAAGAACCTGATGTTCACTAGTTGATTTTCAAAATAGCAGCGCTAGCTATTTGAGATAACTGTAGATAACTGTAGTCTGCCTTGATCCCAGGGCTTATTTCAGCTGATGCAAAGGGCTCTGTGGTATATTTTGGAATTCTCAATCAAATTCCCATCGACTGCGGTGAGTTAGCCATCGGTCAACTTTGTTTCAGATTTCGCTATAATCCTTGTGAAGGGGGGGGGGGGTGAATGCCTGCCGAAGTTCAATGCTCGAGATGTTGCTATATTTTCGCTGTGGGGTATGCTTGGGGGTGCTGAGCGATGAAATGGTGTTCGTTTCATGATTTTTAAATTGAAATTTCCAAAAGTTTAGCTTCCTGGCAAAAGTAATGATTTGGCAATGTTATAACTACAAGAAATATAGAAGTTGACAAAATAAAATAAAAAAAACGTCTTGAAATATCTTTGAAAATGATTTGGCACAAAATAACCAGAACTAATGAAAAACTGGGAAATGTAGTGAAATAACCAAAACCGGATTTGGAGGTCATTCATAGGCCAACTTTTGATAAGTATGTAGTGACTGACGAGCGATTACATTTTACAACATAATCCGTTAACCTTATCAAAGCTAAATCAAGCGCGCAACGGAAACCGTAAAACGTTTCATTGAAGATGTAATACGGAAATCAGGGTGATTTCCGTATTACATGTGAACGTAATGCTCAAATCCGATGCGCGCTTGATTTCGCTTTGATAAGTTTAACGGAGAAGCTTGTAAAATTTAATCCCACGTCAGTCTTTACTTATCAAAAGTTGGCCTATGAATGACCGCCAAATCCGGTTTTGGTTATTTCACTACATTTCCCAGTTTTTCATCAGCTCTGGTTAATTTGTGCCAAATCATTTTCAAACATATTTCGAGTTATTTTATTTTATTTTATTTTGTCAACTTCTATATTTCTTGTAGTTATACCATTGCGAAATCGTTTTGCCAGGAACCTAAACTTTTGAAACTTCATATATATTTTACCAAAGGTCCCCTTTCTGACCTGATTTTTGCTTAGCGACTCCCACTCTGGAGAGGAAAAACCTTTATGAAAGCTTTTCCCTACGGTAAATAATTGAATCATTACCGATCGGTGTGGTCGGGCGACTATAACTCCTAAAAATTGTGACCCGCAGACATAAAAAAGAACCCATTCTTTGCTACTGAGGTCCCGCGCACTTTCTTTGGCGTCCTGTGCACTCCCACTGGGGCCCGCACACTTTTGACGGCGTCCTGAGAATTCCCACAAGGGGCCCGCACACTTTCTGCGGCGTCTTGCGCACTTCCACTGGGGGCCCGCACACTTTGTACGGCATCCTGCGCACTCCTCAAATCCTATCCACACCAACCGTCTCAAAGAGGAAAAAATCCTGGGCGGAAGACTATCATTGGCTGTGTTGATTTTCATTAGTTCATTTTCAAAGTTCAATGAGCGTCGGATGGTTAACAATAACATGTTTACATGTTTTTACCCGTCTTGGCCCTCAATTTTGAGGTTCCGTTAAAATTGAGCTTTCAGCTCCAAAATTTTATTGGAGCTAGCTGCATCCACTTCCCGCCTCCTGCCAAAAAATTTACTTCCTAGCTAAATTTTAAGTGTTGCAATAAGATCGTGGATGCCGTCTGGAAAAAAAGAGATGAACAGTTTTTCGACCAAAATCACGTGGTTTTCGCCATTTTCCCGAGCGCCAAGAGACCATTCCACAAGGATCATCACTGTTGTGATCCTAACGGGACTCTGAGAGTTTTGGCCGCGCAATAGCCGGGAAATAGGCCACCAGGATCCGCAGCGGCTCCTGTTGGGCTATTTCCCGGCTATTCCGCGGCTATTTCTCGGCTTCTCATGGAACGGACCAGAAGTAGCCGAGAAATAGCCAAGATATAACCGAGAAATATTCAGAAATAATCAAAATTAACCGAGACGCAACCGTCGCCGGCTCGACGAGCCACCGTGTGGGGCCGCCAGCGGTTGGTCGGGGCTTCCAGAGGTTGAACGAGGTCCACGAACTTCAAACCTGAGTAATTGAACCGACGGAAATGCTGACATCTGAATTATGCCTCTGGAATGCTCCGTATCTCTGCCTGGAGAGCATTATTTCTCGGCTATTTCGCGGCAAGATTCATTTGGCGGCTATTTTGCGGCGAGCATTATTTAGCGGCTATTAAGCGGCTATTACGCGGGAATCAGGCATTTCGCGGCTATTTCTCGGTCAAAACTCTCAGAGGAGGTGGGGGTGACCCCACCACCACTGCTCGCAGTGGGGTCCACCACACTGCAAACCGTGGGGAGATGGGCCCATACTTGGGTACCACCTCCCTTCCCCCCCCCCCGAGCCGTGGGGATATCCCCTCGGCGACAAAAATTATCCTCCGGAATCCGGTGGATCTTCTGGAAAGTGACTAAGGCCACCTTCCAGGTCCGGCTCCGAAGAGCCGACTGAGGCACACGGTGAGATGAGGAGCCTTTTATACAAGCAACATTGTTAATACCTTTGTCTTCACATGTCTATGTTCATGCGCGTCTTGACTTAGTACACGTGAAACAGGTTTTAACTTGCCTCAATAGGCCAGAGCGCAACTTCAACAGGATAATTCCTGAGTGAGAATTTTGTGCCGGAGGCAAATTATAATCGTCTCTTTCTGCGACGTCCTGCGCACTCCTCAAATCCTATTTACACCAACCATCTCAAAGAGAGAACAATCTTGGCCGGAAGCCTATCATTAGCTGTGTTGATTTTTACTAGTTCATTTTCAAAGTTCAGGGAACGTCGGATGGTTTACAATAACATGTTTACATGTTTTTACCCGTCTTGACCCTCAACTTTGAGGTTCCGCTAAAATTGAGTTTTCAACTCCAAAATTGAATAGGAGCTAGCTGCATCCATTTCTAGCCTCCTGCCAAAAAATTAGCTTCCTAGCTCAATTTTAAGTACTGCAACAAGATCGTGAACGCCGTCTGAAAAAAAGGAGATTAACAGTTTTTCGACCAAATCACGTGGTTTTCGCCATTTTTCTCGAGCGCCAAGGAACCATTTTTAACCATCTTTGGGTGTATACCCCAACTTTTTACGCTCTTTCCAATGAAGACAAAACCGCATTTCCACATTCACTCCGAACGCCGATTTCGTAATCGCAGAGTTGAGCGTGGGCGAGTTAAAGCCAAATCTGGTGCGCGC
This sequence comes from Aplectana chamaeleonis, assembly GCA_029168955.1. Taxonomy (NCBI): domain Eukaryota; kingdom Metazoa; phylum Nematoda; class Chromadorea; order Rhabditida; family Cosmocercidae; genus Aplectana; species Aplectana chamaeleonis. The sequence continues at coordinate 41,329 of JAPDOI010002026.1, forward strand.
TTCGCGCGCACCACAATTTTGGCATCTGCAGCTTTTTGTCCGTTGGTAAACAGTTCGAGTAATGGCACGACTTTGAGCAAGTGGTCATTGGGGGTGGGGTGGTGGTGATCACGAGTCCGATTCCACCTTCAGATTTCTTATGAAATTTTCTTGGATTACAACAGATAACGTTTTGGGTAAACGAGATCACCTATCACGTAGGGCATCCCGTACCTATCTGAGGTTTCGGGCATCACTTATCTGAGGTCCGTCTATTTCTCAATTTCCAAGCACTTTAGGTTAGATTAGGACGGTACAGTCCTAACCATTCGCAGCAAACTACAGAAAATTTTGAAAGTCCCGTGACAAGCGTTCATTTTCTGAACAGTACGCCTAAAAATTTGCGAAAATGTGTTTCAAAGCACCTTGTCCATGCAAAGTTAAAATACCTCTCGAAATTGGAACACGCCAGATCCCTGGTAAGATGAATAGTCATTTGCCCAAATTTCTGTAGTGCGATACACGCTCAGATGGAGTGGAAATGGAATAATTGTTCTGTATCATGCAAGAAAGCCTGCTCCAATAAAAGCGGTCCCAGCGGACCGTGTCCACACATGCCACCCTAGGAAGCGATAAGGGTTCGCCGTGGAGCGGGGAGTCTCTCAAGTGTAAGGAGACCGCGCGCACCACAGCAAACCTGTGCAGTCGAACGAAGCAATCGATTTGTGCCTTCTTAAGCCTAGTTTTGACTGCAGGCGGTCGCTGCGGCCATGCGAGGGACAACTGTTCCTTTTTCATCGCACGTAATGGAATGCCGCTCCAATTGTGATCGCTTCGTGGCAAACGTCCTGCATCGCTGGGTCGCGGCGACGAAATCCTATGTTTTACTGCATCGCTGCTTGAAGAGCGATTCTCACTGGTCGCTGATCATCGCTCCATCGCTGCCATTGTGGCAGCGATGGAGCGATTGCCAGCGAATGACACGTTTCGTCTAGTGAACTTTTACCCTTTCACATGACAATATCAGTGTTTACGAGTCGAAACGTGTTATTGATAACTATCAGCCATTAATTTCACTGCTTGATTGAATTTTTTCGATCATCCGTGAGGCTATGCACTATGAACAGAATCGCTGCCGCTGCTACATCGCTGCAGCAGCGGGTCTGAAATCGCTGCGATGAAAAAAGGAGCGATGCAGTCAAAACTAGGCTTTAGGAGACGGTCATTATGTTTCAGCTATGATCTCTGTCGCGCCATCGCCCGTGTACCTAGCGGGAGCCTTCACAGGATTCTTGGTTTATCCAATAAAATAAAAATAAAACACCCCTTGTGAAAAGGGTTGTTTGATTTTTTTCTGTCAACTCTGGCAGGTTTGTTGAATTTCTTCAAAGTAAATAGAAGCACTCAAAGATGCTCAGTGGTGAAGTTTGCCTTTGAATAATGGCATATATTTTGTATATGAGCAGCTTTCGGCCAATGTAGAAGGCAGCGTTATGTGGAAAAGAATTCGTGCTTTCGATCGGTATTTCGCGCCTGGCCGAAGGACCAACGCTGAAAGGTCTAAAAACCGTAAGAGTCGAATGGCGGAAAACGTTCGCTCCACTCTAAAAGAATAGTCGCTCCTATAGGATGATTACTTGGCGTAATCAATATATAGAAACGACTAAAAGGGCCTTCGAAATGGCGTCGCAGCGAAATTCGCAACCGCAGAGGTTGTACAAAAGTAGGGCAGTGTTTATTAGACCTGCGTAGCTCTCCAGTTTCTGTACAATCTCTGCGACAGCGAGATCGCAGCGACGTTATTCTGTAAGTCCCTAAAGGCACAATCTAATCTCAGGAACATTCTTTTGCCTATCTTGAAACTGGTACCACGCTGATTCCAATGATGTCTCCGGAATCGCACAAGACCCCCTGGGAATGGAGTAATGGCCCCTTGAAAATTGAGCTGCCGAAGCGTGGTGGACGAGTTGTCCGACCCTTGTAACATCCTTCAATTGCAACCGATGTATGCGAGCCGACCTGAATAAAGAAAGAGGCTGAGAATGACTGGAAGAACGAAGCTACTAATCGGAAACCATCTCTCATCTTGTCACTGTTGACTTAGAAAGACTGTGAAAGGGGCGTGCCAAAGTGGCTTCCTGAAGTGGGCGCCTCAGGATGGTCTCCCCCCCTATGTCCCGCTTATTCGGAGGAATCGAGAGCTCCATTCTGGCAGGTGTTATATGGACTGGGTCTACTTTACAATTATGTAGAAATCTCAATCTCTGAAAAGAGTTACGAAATGGTAGCCATTGCAAACGAATACTACATGGAGGGGAAACCGCGAAGCCGGGCCGTCGTTTGGTCGAGCCAAACGTTTACTGCGTGGAGGGTAGCCGGCGAAGCAGGCTCATGGTTTGTCATAGCTAAACGAATACTACACGGAGCCAGCCCATCGTTCGGCGAAGAATAAATGCAAAGAAGTCGTTAGAAAAATTCAAACTCAAAATTGTGCGGAAAGTTCGAAAATGTAACTCTAGAAAATGGGTGGAAGCCCATAATGAAACGCAGGAAACAGACTGCCTTAATACGAGAAAGGGAGACGATGATGGTTGCCTTTAGAAAGAGGAGCGGAAGAGAAAATATGTGTGGAAAAAATGTGCAGGCTGGCGCACGCTCCCGCATTGGCTAAGAAGACCTGCTTCAATCGAATTGGTTCCCAGCAGACTGCGTGTTCACACATTTTACACACAGAAACGATTAGCCGTGGAGCGCAGCGGTTGGCTGTGGGAATTCGCTGTGGAGCAGGCGGTCTCTTAAAGGCAGCATACACGCTCGCAAGCATAGTCGAGATAACAGCTTAGATAGGTCCGCACGGCCCGCAATATGTCGTCAACTACGTTTGAAGCGCTGAAAACTGTCCAGGATGACAATATTTGACAATGTTTGAGCAATCTAGCGCCCACGCCTGTAGCTTACACACCCCCTTCGAGTAAGAGAATGAGAATCGATACTTGTGAAACGTGTGATAATTGAGAGTGATAGCACTATCAAATGGGAGTGCACGAGAGAAACAGCTTGGTATACTTGAGTATAACATGTCTGCATGCCTATTGACTCTCGTCCACTTTCGAGAATGCCACTCTACTTTGGCTGACCTCTTGAAATGGAGGATTTTATCAGTGTACAAGCATGTTATATTGAGGTAAATCGAGTTTTTTCTCTACTGCACTCCCTCTTTATAGTGCTATCATTCTAAGTAATCACATGTTTTCTCAAGCTTCGATTTTTATTCTCGTACTCGAATGGGAGTGAAAATACGGGCGTGCGAGACAGGATTGCCCAAACATTGTCAAATATTGTCATCCTGGACAGTTTTCAGCGCTTCAAACGTAGTTGACGACATAGTACGGGCCGTGCGGACCTATCTATGCTGTTATCTCGACTATGCTTGCGAGCGTGTATGCTGCCTTTAAGTGTTAACGCTATTGCTATCGTATCTCTCAATACACTTGTTGGAGATGAGAGTTGTTCACGTATTTCCTCTTTCATTAAAGGCAGCATACACGCTCGCAAAAGTTGTTGAGATAACTACATTAGTGGGGTTGAACGGGCCTTAGAAGAGCCCTCACGAAGTTGGGAGAGTTGAAAACGAGTTAAAATGACCGTATTTGAGCCACATTGAGTCACAAAATCATCCTTTCTCCGCCCACCGATACGGGCTCCGCCCCTCAACACCAATGTTCAATGCTCGATTACGGTCATTTTGGCTCATTTTTTACGCTTCTAACGTCGTAAGCGTTCCAGAAAGGGTCGTACGAATACATTTGCGTCGTTATCCCAACAAATTTGTCGCTAGCTCCGCTATTTCAGCCAATGCAGTAAAACTCGTCCACTTCTGGGCCAATGTAGAACGAACCGTTATATCGTCATTTCAGTTGATTTTTTGTCGGTTTTTTTGTTATCTCTGAATATTAACAGCTTCAGACCTTCGATTCATTCCATAAAATTGATATCATTTTTGAGCGTGTATGCTGCCTTTAACAAAAGTCTTTGAAAACTACAACCCGTGATCGCCAACATCAAAGAGTAGCTGGATCGACAATGTTTACCCTTCTCCGTTGTCCAATGAGTGGTTTATGAACGGAGCACGCTTATGAGTTGGGTCAAGGACGGAATCGCATGAGTTGGTTAGGGAGGTGGTATCAGAATCTCTATTCCGCTGTTTAGCTCTTTTTGTCGGAAGTTTAAGGCAGTGTCAACGATAAAAATCGTTTTCGAGTTTCCACCAGAAAACGAAGGTTTGGAATCTGACTGTTTCATCAGTGAAGAAAGAATCATGAAAAACCCGAAATCGGCTCTTCTTCTTGAAAGTCAAATTTCAATAGTGGATGAGTTGCGCGGTTATGGGCCTGAAGTAGACAGCGTGTGCAGATGCGCCCCAATGCTAAATCTCTGCCGCACTCGCGCCCCTACGCTAAAGGAAGCGGACCAAACTGTTCCTCGGAAAACTCGACCGCGAGCGGAAGGGCTAGCGCGAGCGGACTTCGGAGCCGTATGGAGCTTTTTCGGGCTCGTTTTCGTTCGTCCTTCCGACCTCAGTGCTCCAATGAGACCTTGAACTTTCAATTTCTGGACAAAAACCCAAGACAAAATTTATCGTAGACACTGTCTCTAAATATCACTCTGGTGTGTACCACTGTAATCCAATGAAGATTTTTTGGAGCTGTTATAATTTCAGGTATCACTCGTTTATCTTCCTATCAGAGTATGCAGACACGACACTACATTGCTCTTGCTGTGGTGGTGTATACCTTTGCTGTGCTGTACTTCATGCGGAACTCACTCACAGGTAGTTTGTAAGTGGTACCCTTCGGCCATACTCCTTGTCATGCTCTCCATCGCCTGGCTTCGACCGCCACCCGTCATGGTCAACCATTCGATAAGAGTTTGATTCCAATCGATCACCTAAATCATCAATGAGAAGACAGCGATCGGTATCGAACTCCAGTGCCTCTGCCAACTGGTTAAAAAAAATCACTGTAGCTACCTGTTTAGAATGTAAGGCTCTGAAAATCATTTAGCAGCGATCTCAAAGTGGTACGAGTGTCAACGAAGGGAGCCTCAATGAGAGCGACTCGCCACAGGAGTGTTCCCCTCGAATTTGCACGCGAATGTACGAAAAAGAAATGAAAAATTTCTACTTCTTCATCATAGCTCCCAAAGTTTTTCGTTCACATGTTTTTTTCTTAAAAAAAGAGTCAAACTAAGTGGCCTCTATGAATTTCAAGGTCGTAGGCGTGACCTGACAAAAAACCGCCCACTTTCAGCTGGCCTCATTAAAGAATCAAAAAAGGTCTATTTTGTCTTTCAATTTCTGCGTGCACACTCCGTTGAGACCTTTTTCATCAACTCTCGTACGACGCTGAGGCTGCTGCTAACGGCTCTCCAGACATTCAGTTCTAGAGCAGAACACGGCAGTCCCTTACTGACCGGGTAGACAAATTAAATGGAGTTTGGCACCAAGCGCTGCATCCTACAAAAGTCTAAGTTGGATCGCAAAAGAGTACTTTCAAAAAGTTCACCTTTCAACAGACCGCATTATCTCTCAAATGATGGTATACCACGCTGCTTCGTAGGCCAAGTAAAGCAGCAATGTAAGGCTCCGTCTATACGTGGCAAGAGCGTGCGATTACGCAAAATCGATGGTCATCGTGGGTACACGATTCGCTAGCCGCTCACAGGCGCTTTTTCTCGCGCGCCCTCGCCCGCTCGCTCTCGCGCGCTTGCGCTAGCCCCACGAAGCAAGCAGCAAGTTTCAAGCTTACTGCTCAATCACTAAAGCAGGTGGCATTGAACCTGTATCAAAACTACTGCCCTTGTTATCATAACCCCTCCACGGAAGTCGAGAACCGTTGGAAGTCGTCAGCCTTTGCGCCGACTCGAGCGATTGATCACCCGGTCAAACTATTTCAATCGAATCAACACGAGGTAAGGGATGTTTGCGTGTGTTAACTTGCGAGCACGGGCTGCTCCAGCGTTTCGGAGCGTCGAGAGGCGCACATCAGCGGGAACGCCCGCTCTCGCAACGTATGGACGCTGCCTAACAACCGAGTGTGACCTGCAGGGTGCAGAGCGAAAATTCGAGCCTGATCTTTGAATGAAAGCATAGTTCCGCGAGGCATGGTAGGTATCGAAGAGAATATGACCTAACACATGCATGAACGTCTTTCAAACCGCATTGAAAAAAGCACTATTAATGCCCGTATTATTAGTTCATTATTAATAGTAATAGTCTGTGGTGGCTCTATCCTCTTGAAGCGATGAAAATTCGATATTTTTGTAGAACTTCTTCTGAATGTTTTCTGAAACCACCTATGGTGCGGTTTTTGCGTTGCTACATCCAATAATGTCTGACTCGCGCGATGATTATACAAAAAAAAGCGAATGCTTTGATTTCAGGGATGACTCGATATTTTTTTAAAACACTCGTGCACATGTAGAGTGCCTTTATTTGGGATAGCACAAGCTGTTTTTTTTTTCACCCGCAATCGCTGCTACCGTAATGTGACGCTGCGGTCTGTGGGGGGCCCTCTCATCCATTCAATTCCTCCCCATGCGCCAGCCATCGACTTCCGCATGATCACATTTCAGTCGTCCTTATGATTGGGCTATCTCAGAGACAGAGATTTTTTTCTCATTTTTTGCTGTTTTCAACTGTTCCGATGTAGTCTAAAGTGTGTCCGAATGAGAATGGAGGCCCATGCGGCCGGCGTGCGTTGCAGGCGGCCGTCGCATGTGCCGCTTCCGGACTAGTGTTCATACGACTGCCAGCCCCCCTTCGGCTGCAGAGCTGATTGATCGATGCAGTTTGTATGCTGCCAGCGGTGCCGGCCCGCCTGCAGCCTACGCCGGCCCCATGGGCCGCCATTCTCATTCGGACACACTTCAAGAGTTATCGTATTGGGCACTTAGTGAAGAGAATTGATAGGGGGGATACGTGTTCAAATAGAATGATTTTTCTAGACAAAAAAAGAGAAAAAGCATCCCATTAACATTTTGATCGAGCTAAGGATCATGCAGGGCTCCACAAACCCCGTAACCATTACTCAATAGAATGGCGTCTAAGTCGGAAAATGGAAGAAAAAAATTATGGAAGAAATTGAAGCTGAAGACAAAAGTAAGAAAACCTACCGCCTACGTCGGTCATAAAGAAGACAGGGAGATGGTCATACGAAAGTCGGTGGTTGGCACATGGTGTAGGAGATTCGATTTATTCATTTTGCAGACGCAGGAATACCCGCATGAAATGAGAGAATGAATGAGAGAGGGCCGCTACAGACCGCGCCGCCGTGGTGCATTACGGTAGCAGCGAGTGCGGGGAGAAGGGGAACCTGTGCACTCCCGAATAAGTGCACTACATTTTACCGATGTCAATCATGTCAAGTGGATCACCCTGCCTTCCGAAAACCGAAAACTTTAAGTTGTTGATTTAACTAATGCCTGTTGATTTAACTAAAAAAGAGAAAAAGCATCCCATAAACATTTCGATTGCGCTAAGGATCATGCAGGGCTCCACAAACCCCGTAATCATTACCCAATAGATTGGCGTCTAAGTCTTTATGGAAGACTGCTCTTCCTTGCGGGTTCTGAAACTCACTGAAAGAATCACTGAAAAAAAGTTTGCAGCCATATTCCGCTGCGAATACTTCTTTTCACGCCCTTCTACACGTCATAAGTGATCGTTCGTTATCTAATCTCTTGCGGAAATGCAAAGGCGCAACACCAAAATTTCGAAAGCTATTCGAAACTGAGTTCTCCGCATACATGTTCGGGCGCGGCGGGGGACAAGTGCCGCAACGATGGAGAACGAAGACATCTACAAAGTGGGTTGGTCGGCCCATTGTGTCCACCTTGGCAACGCAGCTCTTCCGGTCGCCTCGACAGCCCGCTCTCAAATGGGAAAACTGCTCGGGTAACACTTCAGAGGCGCGGCTGTTTTGCCCCTAGGACCTCGTGTCCACACAGCGCACCCAGGCCATGAACTCGATTTTTTGTTTTACTTCAAGAAAAACGAATTCCTTCTATTCAAAGTTGGAGTATCCATACCTAAAACAACTTATTGGTGTGCAGATAATAACCGCCATATGCCTTCTCCTGACACATCCATTTACAACAGAAATTTTAACTAAAAACTCATGGAATCGATTGGCCGTGGAGTACGCCGGCTGGTCGTGGAACGTGCGGTCCCTTACACTCAGGGAGTCGGGGGGTCCTGTTCGGCCACGATAGGCTTTCTATTCGGGTACCTAGTCGAGTGGAAAGGAACTTTTGCAGAAGCACGTGCTGCTCCGAGGATCACGTGGCCTGTTCGACAGGACTACGTGGCGCAGAGAGACAAAACCCTTGCTGCACCCCCATTTCCCACGCGGCAGCACGTGGCCTGTTCGATAGCACTACGTGGCGCAACGAGGCAAAACTTTTGCCGCACCCTAATTCCCACGCTAAAGCACGTGGCCTGTTAGATAGGTGCACGTGGCTCAGACATGCAAAACCTTCTCCGAACCCCCGTTTCCCACGCAGCAGCACGTGGCCTGTTCGATATGAACACGTGGCGCTGGGGGCGAGCTCCCACACCTTCGATGGGAGCGAGTCTCCCCTCCCCCCCCAACAAGGATAAGTCACGGACCGCAGTAGGGGATCACCCCCACAGCAGTCCGCGACAGGGACATCACCTTCGCCATGGTCGACAGCGAGGGAGCTCCCCTCGATGAGGACCGTGGGGGAGACCCCTTAGCGGTTCAATTATCGTCCAGAAAGTAACTCGTGGTCACCTTCCAGGAGCGGCCCGAAAGGCGCACTGCGCTCTCTTTGGAATCGAGCCCCTTATATAGAGTTCGCGCAATAACTTTAGTCTGATGAATGGACGGGGCTGCGACGGTAGATCATCCCGCGCGAATCGAAACCCCATCCTCCAGTGAAGCCGCTAACCCCGCACGGCCAGCCGCCCGCTTCGTGCGTCAGACTAGATTGAAAACGGACACCATACGTGCTGTGCGGCTGACATGCGCCGGGTCAGTTCTGAAGCGATCGATCAACGTGTTCAATCATGGGCATTGTGGCTCGTTCGTCGTCCAAACTCATCGTAGTCGAATCGAAAGCGTATCGTGGCCGAGTGGAACGGCTATGATCGGCGCCACGTGCTTCTCACTTGGACGACGATTAGGCCACGTGGCGCAAGAAAATTACGTGGCCTTGTCGTCGTCCAACCGCTTTGTAGTCGAGCCGAAAGCCAATCGTGGCCGAATAGAACCCCCGACTCCCTGAGCAGGCATCATGTGCCCTGAAAACCAAATTCCTGTTTTTGTCTTATATCATTCAAGTGGGCCTTAAGAAGGCCATTCACGAAGTCTGCAGTCTTGAAATTCAATCAAAATGGAGTTTTTTTTTACCGGTTGAAAATGTCTTTCTGGGTTTAGGGATTGGCCTGTGGCTCGACCATTTGTTAAGTCCGTTCACCAAATGAGAAACGAAAGTGATCAACTAGTTATATAGTACAAATGCGTGGAAGTTGGTGAAATATGTAATACGATTACGTCATGAATGCCTTTTCTGAACATATCGGTCAACCTTTCCTCCCTTCAGAATCAGCTAAAAGAAAGAAGAACGGGATTTGATCGGGAGGTCATGGGTCAACACAGCGGTTCGTAGCAATCAACTCTTCTTTTTTTATGGTTAAATTGGTCGAATGGGGTCTGAAACCCAAGAAGAAGAGGTCCAGAAAAGCAGTTTTCAGTAAAATTTTCGCGGTTCTTTCAACGTGGCTGTTGTTTAGGGGGGTAGAGCCTCCATTGAAGGCAGTGTTCACGATGATTCTCGTTTCTAAGTTTTCCACTCAAAACAATGCGTTGGCAACCAAGTGTTACCAAACTCACGAAGAAACGGCGAGAAACGCACTATTTCGTCTTATTTCAGTGACATTCTTTTATGGCCTGGACTAGTTGTCTGGTTGGATGAACATGTTCACGGTGGTTGTCACCGGTCAGAAATGGGACTAATCGAAAATGGAAGAATATTTTGGGCAAAACAGTATCAGTTAGGGCCCGAAGGAAAGAACGGAGCAACACAGAATGGAAAATTGCAAAAGACGGGTCCACAAAAGATTTCATTGTCACAAAGAACAGTTCCATTGATACTTAAGAGGCGGGCTGATACTTGAGGATTTCGTGCCCTTCTGGTGCGTTTTTCTCGGTTTCTTCGTCATTTCAGTTCTACTCGGGGGCCAAACAATCGATTTAGCGATTAATCTCAAAATCGAAGATTATCGTGAACACTGCCTTTAAGTGATGAAAACTCAGAAACGAATTTCATCGCGGACGATGCCTTTAAGAGTTATAAGCAAAATTTTCTTCCAAACTTCTTCTGAATCGCAGTCCCGCGTGCAACGGACAGAATTGTTCAAAACAACAAAGCTCTGAACGCGTCGAGAACAAGCATTTTGGTCCGCTGGCGATTCGTATACAATAGGCTTGCCAGCGACAATGCGGGAGAGATGTATGAGGTGATGAATGGATTGGGTGGCGCGGGCGCAGCGATAGTGTCGCAAAAGCACGATGCTACCGCTCCTTTTAGGAGGCCTAGGCGCGGTCGGCCCCGCAACGAAAGCCGCAAGTACGGTAGAGACGCCATCGGATTAGTTCGGGCGGCGCGGTCTGGGTCATCAATCTTCGCACCTGCCGCTACCAAGCGTGGTCTGTATTCCTGCAGCTTCGTGCTGCTCTTTCTTCCTCACCGTTGCTTAGCTTCGTTTCGAGGCCCCTGGTCTTTAGATCACTTGTAGTACAGTTGCCTCGCGAAGAGCGTTCTCAGGGAACAGGTTTTAGGCCTCTAATTATCTTGTGTTTTTAGGTCTTGTATGCAGGAGGGTCATATATATTTTGCGATACCTATCATTAGAGTCGGGATATGTGTTGATTAGTCCAGGCAAGTTCAAGCTGGTGGCACCAGGGTGTCCACACCGGGTATGTGGTGTTAACATGGTTATGCCCTTATTACGGTGTACAGCTTGCCGGGGTAATTAGTCGGCGGTGGAGAGGGAGTCTGTCAATTGGATCCCTAAGGACTGACATTTTAATCGGGACTGGTGTAGAACCTAGGGGAAGAGACCACCGATTCGCAACAGATAGTTTCGTTGATCGCCATGGTGAAAGCTCAGAAGGCGTCTCACCAATGGGTATAAATTGAGCCTTACCTTCAACGGAACTAAGGTCAACCCATTGACAACCACAAAGCCAGGCAAGAGGACAAACGCTTGACTAAATCAGTCCAACTATGAGGTTGAAGTGTGATCCCAGGTGTTTGCGACTGGACCACCAAGGAGACCACACAGATGTGCACATGATTGCTGATTACAAGCCGGCGAAAACAGTCACGACTGAGGATCACGGGCTAGGTTCTTGGAAACGAGTTCTTCTTTCAATATGGACACTTTGAGTCTGCATACGCAGACGGACAGTACCACTTGCACCCAAAACGACTGAAAAACGAGTAAGACCCCCTTATCCTCTGGTTTGGAGTTGAATTTAGTGTGTGCTGTTGCGGACTCGCGCTATGGGCACGCGAAGTTTTGGGTTCGTACGAGTTTCCTCGCCCGCCCCTCATCAGCTAATCATGTGGATTTCTTTGCTTTTCTTGTTTCTCACGTCTTTTTTCTGCAGTTTTTGATTTTTGATTACTGTGGTTGTTGAAATAATCTCGCTCGGTAAAGTTTCGATTCCAGGAATAGCGGGAACCGTCAACAACCTATAGCAACCGCCAATTTTTGGGTAAGTTTCTTCTTCTGTGGTGTTCTCATGATAGAACCCGCAGTTAGTAACTGTTACTGAATTCTGACTTCTCTAGCAAGTTGCGCGATTCCCCGAAAAATTGCATACGAGTTTTTTTATCTTTATTTTTTCTTGTTCTGATGAAATTAATCGTTAGATGTGATTTTTTGTTGTTTTCCTTCTCGCATAACACTTTCCTCAATTTCGTTCAAACCTGAATTTTTTGTTATGGCAGCCCCGATTTCCACTAAACCACATGATTTCCACTGACCGCAATGCGCTCAAGCAAATAGTTATTTTGATTATTGATTCCTTTTCAATGTAAGCTTACCACTCAGTGATTCCAGAGAAGGTAATCACAATAATAGCACTAAATGGCAAGTCGAGTTCGAAAAGAAATCAAAAATCAAAATGATTTTTGACCAATCAAAATCAAAATGACTATCTTCAACGCAGCGCGACGACCGTGGTCTAGTTGAAGTTGGGCCGGTAAGAACAAAAAAAAGTCGGGCATGACCCATATTTAGGAGAAAGGTTTTCAAAGCAGAAAACCAACAAAAAATACATTACAAAATCCATTTCAGCCAGAAAAAATCGAAATAAAGGTACTTCTAGGAGCTTCTTCGCAGAATCGCGGCAGCCTAAGAAGTAAAAAATTTTTACAATGTTCACCGTCAATGAAAAACTTGCTAGAGAAATGAGAAATTGGTAATAAACACTAAGCACGGATTCTAGTACAGTAACACCACGAAATAAAGAAAAACTCACCGAAAATTGGCGGATCTTATTAGCTGTCGACTATTCCCCTTGTTACTGAAATGAAAACTTCAGAAAAACAAGATCAATGTAACAAACATAGCATTCAAAGATCAAACTGCTGAGAAAAAGACGTGAGGAGCAAGAAAAACCAAGAAAGTGTAGTAAAAATCCACATGATCAGATGATTAGGGGTGCGCGAGAAAGCTCGCAGAAACCCGATGCGTCGCGTGCCACCAATGGCACACACTAACTTCTCAGACGTTCGCCATTGTCTACAGGACACGGATTTGATGCCTCCTCACGCAATGCTCCCTGTTAATAACCGAAAAAGGCAGAGATAGCCCTTCGAGAACTGCCCGTCGCCCCCCCCCCCCCCTCCATGGTGCCGTAGACAGCCTACCCGCGGAAACGCTGTTGCTGTAGACATCCCACCGGAGGATGGTCTCCATCCTCATTTCCGCGACTACATTCTATCAATATCCCACAGACCTGACATTACCATCCCAGTAAAGCATCAGCCGCCTTATGACGTCACCCGTTAAACGGCGGTATGCCTCCATTCAAAACTTGATAATGAGGCTCGATTCCACTGGTTTAAGTTCTAATTCAATCGCAATAGAGAAAAGAGAGTCTCTTTACTAAGCTTATAAAAAAACACCAATCCAATTATGAAGTCATTGCGCGGACAACGCTACTGTTTTTTCGTTGTCGTTATATACTGCTTATAAAGGAAGCGGTGTTCTCGCAGCTAGAGGGGGGGGGCAATTGACCACCGCACTTGGCCACGCCCATATTTCCGTACCGCCGCAGAATTTGGCATCAACTCGCGATTCTCCTCCCTCTTCCAAAATCAGGAGATCCGTTGCGGCGCGGAAAAATGGGAGTGGCCAAAAGTGATGGACTACTGCGATAGCACCGAGGAAGCCATTTTAGCGTAGTCCAGAATGAGCAGAATGAAGTAACGCCGGCGTGGCTCCGGAAGAGACTTCACGTTCACTGTTGAAGGTTGGCGCAAAGTCGGTGCCATATGCTATAACATAGGTGGACCGAGACCGAGTTTGCTCCAGCCTTCAACAGTGAACGCGAAGTCTCTTCCGGATCCACGCCGACGTTACCTTGCTAAGATGCCTCTGCTACTAGTAATGAAAACTTTAATTTACTGAGGCCTGATCGTAGATCATGAAAAGTTGCAACCCTAAAATGGTTGGTCGACCTCAGAAAATTAAATTTTCTCTCTCTATCTCGAAATTCGTCAACGGTGGGTACTTGGGTGGCTGAGCACAAGATGAGGTTAGGTGACGGTGCGTTTAGAGGCAGTGGTTGCGATGAAAACAGTTGTGGAAAAAGCCAAAAATCACCTTGATCCGTGAAGGTCTAAAAGGTTGCGCGGCAAGAAACGAGCTAAAAATAGAGTTATTGGGATCTTAACTAAGTTGCCTACTCGTGCACACGTGCAAAGCTCCGCCCGAAAAAATTAAATTCTCATGCTGAGCAGTCAAAAATCATTGACGTTCACGGCCAGAAAACAATTCAAATGCAACTAATGAACACAGTTAAACAATGAAAGCTAGCCCTTCATTCAATGTGTGAATCTACGAGGACAGAAACAATTGAGCAGGTCATTCCGAAGGACGGTGTTCATTGGTTGGATCCCAATTTCAAGCCAGCTGATGTTCTTGATTTTCGAGATTATCGATGCTGATGATGTGGAGTGGGCTCGTTCAACATCAAAAGACAGGAAAGTTCAGGCATGAAATTTGGCTCAAAACAGTTTTTTTTATCGTAAATTTTTCTTATACGTTCTTCTACTCTGAATCCAGAGAGGAAATTAAAGAGGAAAAAAAGACACGCATACTTATCGCGACCACTGCCTTTAAAGGCATAGTCCAAGCTCATGGATGAAATCTAGATTTCCACATAATTGTAGTAGACCCACCCTATATAAAACCTGTCAAGTACGAGCTTTCGATTCCTTCGAATAAGCGAGATATAGGAGGAAGCCACCCTGGGGCGCCCACACCGGGAAGCCACTTTGGCACGCCCCTTTTACCATCTTCCGAGCTCAACAGTGGCGAGATGAGCGATGAGTTTCGATCAATAGCCCCGTTCTTCCCTTCATTCTCAACTTCTCCCGTTGTTCAGATCGGCTCGCATACATGGGTTGCGAAATACAGAAGTTACAAGCCTTGGACAACTCGTCCGCCATGCTTCCGCAGCTCAATTTTCGAGCGGCGATAACTCCGTGCTCAGGGGGTCTTGTACAACTCCAGAGGCATCATTGGAATCAGAGTGGGACCGTTCTAAAGGCAGAAAAACAGAAAAACAATTCCGAGGTTGGACTTTGCCTTTAATGCCATAGTTCTACAGACAAAAAATGCTAACAAAATGTCGACGTGAACGCTTTTTTAGTCTCCACGCAATGATTTGAATAACTCTTTTCTAAGCCGCATACCATTATCAAGCGCACGTAGCCCTAGATTCAATCGGTTGTTCATTAATCATTGTTCCAGAATGAGGTGCTCGCATGTCTCTGAGATCGACTCCGAGTGCTGAATCATGAATTGGAGTATGAATTCCAAATGAGGGAGAACATATCGCGAAGAGCCGAGATGCGTAGCAGGGATCCTCTTTTTCGAATCAAACATCACACCATTCCTTTGCGCGCCTATGCCGATGCGCGCGATAAACGGAAATCAAAATTCTTTTTGAAATATAGAATGTACAGTCTACGGCAACAGGAAAAGATAGCGGTGCGGTTGTGTATTTTCTCTAAGGGAACTGTGGCTGGTTAAATGTTTGCGAACATCGCGCCACGATTGACGGCTAAATCTAGTTTTTTATCGAATTTAGACGGAGCAAGCACCAGAAATTATGGAAACGGTAAGTTCCTTACCAAAACACGACATCAGTACATCTTGAGTGCTCACTGAAGATGGCACTAGGGGTATCTCACGGAAAGGGAAATAACTCAAGAAACCATAACAAAAAATATCAGGTGTTCTTTATTGATTGATGACAAACCTGAAACCAAGCCAGCCATGGTTACAGTACGCTAAGTGGAAATACGAAACCGCGCCACCGCATTTTTACGCTGCCACATAGTGTCTACCGTCAAGCCTGCGATGACTAAGTTTATACTCCCGCCGCCAAGCGGTGCGGCACCATGAGTTTCTCTGATATTGATCACGCGGCGCGGTCGATGTCATAGGATTGCACTTCGCCGCGGCGGAAGTATAAACGACTCCTAAGCCGGACGACGCTGGATTGAAGCGGGCGCGGCAAGAGATGAGAAAAAAGCGAATTATGGGAATAATGTGCATGGAAGATTTGGAGGGGAAAACATCGTTTGTTTTTTATCCGAAAAGATTTTGAAACAACGTTCTGTAGAGCTGTCCGTCGACCTGCACAGTCGTAGACATCCCGAGTTGTCGTCCTATGGGCAACAACTCGCTCTGCCTCGATTTGTAGCAGTCGGCGGGATTGCTGGTCGATGTGCTATTTAACAGCTTGTCGCCCCCGCTCAACAGCACACCGGGACGGCCCCGCGTAGAGCTGCTTGTTCGCCAGCGATGACTCATTCTGTGCGGGACGACGTCTTGTAGACAACGGCGAACGTCTGAGTTTAACCCCAAACCAGAGCATACGTACTCGCACTCATTTCAAAAAAATATCTTAAGAACCCTGGGTGATCCGTAAACCTCTCCACTGACACCCTTCCATACTGAAGCACTGGTAAAAGACGTCTCACAGGTTGATTGTTGATCTCTCCAGAGAAGTCAGGAGCAAAGTGTTCCACACCGACAAGTTTGCAATTGAGTTTGGAACATTGAAAGGTCTTAATAGATTAAGTTCCGCACGAATCGAGACCGCATACAAATTTTTCGCTCGATTTTTGGCAACTGAGCGGCAGAATATTCCTACATGGTAACTGTTTCAATCCTACTTCGCCCAATCACTTCTGACAGTAATGGCACAAAATGTGCATAGATATACTGCAGCGGTGTTTTTTACACATTCTCAGTACTGAATTCAGGGCTGGAAAGTATTTATAAATCACAGTATAATGCCAGTTCAATATTTGACACTTGCCCTTTGATCGCTTACAATCACTTGGATGAAGAGCTTCTCAAGTATTACAGTCCAGGATACAATCCAAAAGCGGTAAAAAACTTTTATTCGGTCGGTGATTGAGAAAGCCATGAAGATACTTCCAGAATTGCAAGGCTTATGAACCAATTACTGAAGTGGCTAACGGAAGGGTACGTATCAAGAGTGGGGTCAAGAATTACACATGCAAGGCCAGGTAATTGAGTTTATCGTTTATGCAAATCAAAATTGTGTAACGGCTGAATAGCCGTCACTACCATGCACAGCAGTCACACCCATACGTTCAGGGTTACGCGAGACCATTATTCAGAAATCTTGAAAAAGAGCGAAAATTACAGAAAAATGCCGTCACGGAATATTCTGAAACGAGAGTGCTTACTTTTGTTTGTGTGCATTACAATACACAGCGACGCATAACTATGTCAACAACTTCGAAATCTATTTCAGTTAACTCCGGTCCACAATGCACATTATTATGTAGGAATTCGAGCTGCGAACATGATAGCGTTTTCAGAATCCAAAAACGTCTTCGTTCAAAAACGTTACACGCATCGTACGCTTTTTTGCCAAGTTTGGCAAATGCTCCCCGCTTTTACAAAACTTAGCGCGGGTATTGTACTTCCGAGTTCGTGCTAGATCCTCTATCGTACAACGCCAGCGGTCGAACACGTCCTATGTAACCTGGTAAACATTCCTCAGGACAATTCCTCAACCATTCGGGCATGAGCATATTCGTACCCTAGCGCTTGGACTGTCGATGTCGGAGGACTCGTCAATAAGAATTCTCCAATGACATCTTTTGCCATCAGGATGATATAAAATAAACTTGTTATCGTCTAAGATAATGTTTTACAGACAATTTGACAAAGGTCGTCTTGCGGCGTAGAGCACTACGTTCCCTTAGTTGGTGTTCATGTTTGATTGCGCGGGCTCGAGTATAGTAACCCTGTGAAAATGTTCTGAGTGATGAGTTTGTATTGTTTTGGAGGCCACAATATTATCATACTGGATGATGAAGTAGGGAATGATATCAACGGAAAAGCTCAGCGACAAATCTAGTGAGTCATTGGGGATGGCACCATGTCCCAAAGGAACTCGTTGAGGAAAATCGTTGTTTTCCAAGCTCGATAAATTGTGTGGGTAACCACAAGCGTTGAACGCTAAGGGATCGAGCACGAGTTCGGAACTTCATGCAGCTGGTTGTCCTAGATAGCTGGAACTCCATCAAAATTCAAGTCCAAGGCACTGACAGTTACTTTTTTTCAGCAGACGACAAGTGAAGCTCACCGGGAAAGTGTACAAATAGCATCACCCTGATCCAATTTCATAAAAATACATCTGGGAGCGGTACAATGTTGCGGTCGTCGCGAGACATTTTTATGTTTTTCAAGTGTTGTTATAAATTTGCGTCGTGCAAAATACAAACTTTCCTCCTATAAAGAAAAAAAAAACAAATGGGGAAATTAGACTCATACCAAGTGATTCATCGTTTTCGTCGTCGCACAAAACCTAGAAATTCTGTTCAATATTGAAAGCCTGAAGCCAATAAATACATGATACGCCTATTTCAAAGAAGTTTTTACGAACGGGAGAAACGCCAGAAGTACAGAAACAGAAAGGAAGGAAAACACTGGCCCAGTGTAAGGTAGAATACGCCTTCGTCTATCACTACAACGTGTTTAGGTGCCTAATATCACTTGAGAAAGACTGTTCCTGAAATACTGAGGTTCAATCACTAAAAACAATATTGTCAGTAAAGTGTGTCCGAATGAGACTGACCAACAATGCTGCCGGCGTGCGTGGCAGGCGGCCGTCGCGCGTGCCACTTTAGGACGACCCCCTCTCCACCCTCGGCTGCAGAGCTGATTGATCAAAGGAGTTGGCTTGCTGCCAGCCTCTGCCGGCCCCGCTCCTAGCCAGTGGCCGAGGGGGAAGGCTCTCCGTCGTTTCGCATGCTCGTCCTAGTGCGGCACTCGCGACGGCCGCCTGCCACGCACGCGGGCCGTATGGTTGGCCAGTCTCATTCGGACACACTTTAGTTATTCATTCAGATGTCTCACCTCGAAAGGAGATCGGAAAGTTGTGGCCGCTGCATGGGTCAATCTACCTACAAAAAATGTTTTCCAATGTGATGTAATTGAGACGGAGTGCAAGGGAAAAACGAGCGAGTCATTCATGCACACACAAATCCATGAGAAACAGTAAGCTTCCACTGTGCTCCTCTCTTACTCAAACTATATGACTCTAGAAGAAATAGGTCGCAGACGAACCCACTCGTGGTGATTATAATCATCAGATACCGTCCATCACTGGATGAGGGATCGCCGCGACGTTGCTTGGCGGGAAAAATTGCGCGCGGGAAAACGAAGGGAGAGTGGCTATTGATCGCGCAATTTTTCCCGCAAAGCAGCGTCGCAGCGATCCCTCATCCAGTGACTGACGATAGTATTCAGATCAGAAATAAGGCAGTCGACTTGAGATCAACAAGCATACAGTTCATTGCAATACGACCGCTCTCCTGCACGGAATCACTCAAATCGGAACAAGGTCACCTACTCATTCGAAGGTCGAAATGCGACGGCGGCTCCCGTTCGATAGCATCTCCAACCACGGTTTCAGTCCAATTGCTGTCGGTGACTGCTGCTCCATTACGAGAAATTTAAATACGGGAAACAGGTAGTTCTTTGAGGGATATTGAGCTAGTCACGTGTGATCAGATAGTACAAAAGGCGCCTCACTTCATACAGACCGGCAATTGATCCTTTGAACCCACTCCTGGAGGGTGAGTCCAAGTCGCACATTGAAGAACGAAATTTCGCCACTGGATGGGTCTACCAGGGGCCACGTTCAGAAAGGTTTTCTAGTTGAGGATCAAGGAAATGGTGGTGTCCTTGTTACAGCATGTGAAAGAGTTGACCTCCTTAACTGTAACAAACTCCGTTAACTCGTAGAATGTTTCATGACTCTAAAAAGAGGCGGGGAAAACAAAAATGATAGCGGTTGGAAAACACCCAAGAGAGGTTCGGCCCAGACAGGAACTGCGGTCGTAAATAAAACCGGATATCGCTGCGCACGGAACCGCGGTCGCCCGTCGCGTTGCTCTTTTGATCCACTCCGAGCGGGAAATCGTGTGAGCTGCTGTCGTATTCCAATGAGTTGCTTTTGTGTACTAATCTCCAAGTGGCAGCTCCTGATTTGGTCCCTAGGTTCGTAACTTTTAGTGTATTAAACTATATCTTGCACGTTCTGCCTCTTATGCCAACAGAGATTCTGAACCGAAAAAAGAAAATCAGGTCATCATTATTGAAATGCTGCTGATGTGGACTGGGCGGGCTATCAGGACGAGAGCCTTCTGAGCATCTGCCAATGTAACATCGGCATGGATCGTGAAGAGACTTCGTGTTCACTGTTGAAGGTTGGCGCAAATTCATTGCACCTATGTTATAGCATATGGCACCGAGTTTGCGCCAACCTTCAAAAGTGATCGCAAAGTCTATTCACGATCCATGTCGACGTTGGACAGATTTCATTATGAGGATCGCCCTTTTTGTCCCAGCTCTTCAGGAGCCAGCGATCCTCCGATTGTTCACTATTTTCATGACAGAAACGAGACAGTCAGTTCCCAGTACGACGTATACATTCTCATTATTGATTCTGCTTCTTCATTCATGATCAAAAGGTATTTTCATTGAGATCTTTAAATGAATTTTACTCCAAAGCTACTGTCAATGTTACAGGTCGTTCCCAGTAACGCTTCAATATCTAAAAGCAAATATGGGAGGTGTTCCAATGGAGTTTCTCAATAAGGTCGGCGACAACAGTCGCCCCAACGGATTCCCCTTGGCATTCGGTATGAAAGAGATTTTCATGGAGTATTTTCGACCAAATCACTGACAGCTCCGAAGCAGAACTGCTATACTTGTTACAGCCGCCTAAGCAGTACTGCGTGCAATTGATGGTCTGGAGCTATATAAAGGTGAATAACAAAATTCATACGAAAAGAGTTTGTGATCCCCTGCGGCGATTTTATAAGATCCACGGTTTGACAAAAACAGCACATTGCCGACATGTGCTCTAGCCGAAAATTGCGAATTACATTCCCGGGTTTCCTTTCCATCAAAAACCTGTAAAGATGATTGACAATTCCATTCTTTGTACTCGGAACGTTTCTTTTCAAGTTTTCATAGAAGGGCGCGATGAAACCGCATACTGCGTTGCTCTAAAGTTTGACTTGTCCTTGAATTTGACGCCTTGTCTTTACGGATCGTGTGAGCCCCACCACAACCTTCATTCGTCTTGTCCTCCTGCGAACGTTGTTCATGGTAGTGTACTGTTTTGTCTTGCGGTTGAATCACGACCACCGAGCCTGAGAGCAAATGTTTGCTGCCGCTAAGCAAAAACATCTGCCCATCTAGAATGTGCCCTTCTCGACGGCGCAAGCGCCCAATCCTAGTCCGGCGGTTTTTCATGTCAATATGTCGCCGGCTTTCCTCATAACATCACCGGCCTATCGGGAACCAGCTTTCGATGCGTAATCTACTGGATCACCAAGACGGGTTATACTTCGGAGTCTGAACTGCGTAGTCCGGCTTGATGTTGATTGCGCCGGTTATACTTCAGAAAGCAACGCTAGAGCGCTCTGCGAGTAACTCACGAAGATCTTGGCAATGTGTCGGTCCAGGTTTTGACTTCGTCGCAGTGCGCAGGGAGACTTATTGAGGTTAACAGCTGGGCGCCATGTTCTGGGTCAGCCATTTGTTCTTCTTCTTCTTTTCAGCCACATTGGAGTTTTGTCTCATAGGCGCAGAAAGGCGGCAAAATCACTCGTCTTGTTCCACATATCACGAGCAGACAGAGAAGTAGGTCTGGCAGAGCATGAAAATAAAAGTAGTGAATCATGACCAGTATTTTGACAGTCAGGACATTTATCCGGGACCGATTCGTCGATCCTGTGTACGTAGGCTTTGAGGTACGAAGAATGACCGCAACGTAGACCCACTAGAGTGACGCGGGAGCGTCTGGGCAGAGTCTTCTCACTGTCATTAACCGTAGGAGGCACACCCAAGGACTGGATTAGGAGGGGCACAGGACAGGTATTCAGACACGAATCTGGTGTGCTCGATTTGCTGCAGCCTCTTCCTTGTGAGCTCAGAGGTGGCCCATCTTTGACGATCCACTGTAGAAATGGTAGCATGCAGCGGTGTGCGAATATTACGGGGATGGGGATCAGGGGTGTGCGGAAAATTCTTTTCGGTAAATTTTTTACCGAATATTTTTTTCGGTAAATACGGTAAAAACGGAAAATTCGGTAAAAATTCTGACTTCGGTTTTTTGGTGCCAACTGTCGTTCTCTGAGCCGAAATCCGGTCCGCAACTGCGTACTACGGCTGTTGCATCATGCGACGCGTGATAATCGTGCTGGAAGAAGGGTGAATCGTGCCGGGACCAAGTGGTCCCAGCACGATTAACCCGTGTCGCACGATGCCATAGTCGTAGTCCGCAAATGCGGACCGGATTTCGGCCCAGAGAACGACAGTATTCCATACGATAGCACAAATGACCGATAATATTTATGTATCATTTTCAATAGCGCATAAGGATAGTGCAAATAATGAGTGAGTTGTACATATTAAACTGAGCTCAACGGCTGAACCTGATCAGCAGGACCTTGATTTTGAGAAAAAGTAACATTTCAAAATTTTCTGTCGTCAAGGTCTTTCTGTAGTCACTCAAAATCAGGCCAGCTGAGGGAAACATCCTTTCAACTGAGCCGGGAGGCGCGCAGAAGTACTTATTGGTCAGTGAGGAAAGGTGCCGGTAAGTACGATGACTTCGCAATGAAGTCGTTCCAGAACTGCAGCGTAATCAGTGTTGTGTCGGAGTCTTCGAAAAAGATTTTTTCAAGTCACTGAAATATCTGCTTCAGAACTCTGCTGCCTTGGAAATCTGTTGACATTTTTGAAAAAAAAAACATAAATTTCTCGGAGTATCTCGCTAAGAAAAAGCATGTGACATAAAAGGTGAAGAGATCGTTTGAGCATTCACAAAGTAGACCAAAGGGTTTAAAAAGATTAACAAAAAGAAGAATGGAGAAGGATATCGCGCCAATTGCATGCCTTGACATTAGCAAACCAGTAAAATACGAGTAAGAAGTAGGCCGATTAGGCAAAAAACACCCAATTCTTTCGGTAAAAATTTCGGTAAATATCGAGAAAAACTCGGTAAATCGGTAAATCAAAATTTACCGAAAAAACGCCGGTAAATCCGGAAAACCGGTAAATCGGTAAACGGAAAATGCACACCCCTGATGAAGATCCGATGACAAGAGGGGGTAGTTGGGATGTGTGGCATTCTTGGCTATGACAATGTGGAACTGTTGTGACTGCAGTTGGCAGTGCTGTTTGACAGGAAGTAGGGCACATTCTTGGTGAAGATGGGATATAGGTGTTGATTTTGGGCAGCCAGTGATGACACGAAGTGCAGCGTTTTGTACACGTTGTAGCTTGCTCTAAGAGGCATCCGACAGGTGTCTAGTCCATATCGGGGCTCCATACTCCAGAGTTGGCTGTATCATACCCTTATATGTTGTGCGTAAAACTTCCTTTGTGCTACCCCAGGTAGTACCCGCCAGAGCACGGAGGATGTTATATCGCGTGTTGGCAGTTGCAGCTTGGATGCGCGTGTTTTCATTATAGCGCAGTGAAGGATCCGGAAAGATTCCTAGTAGCCGAGGGTGCTTAGAGAGGGGCAACTGGTTACCTTCCCAAAGAACCCTGGGATGTACCTGATGCTCAGCCGTTGCAGTAGTGCACAGAGTGACGCTAGACTTTGAAGAAGAGACCTTTAGCTGCTTCGATTCGAGAAGTTTGGCCAGGCTGCAGAGGTATTTGTTCATCTCCGTAGTGGCACAATCGATAACAGAGTCAGTGCATACAATTGTGATATCATCTGCATACAGACATAAGTGGATGTTGGGCGGCGGCTTCGTAATATCGGATAGATATAAGGAGAATAGGCTTTGTGATAATACTCCACCTTGAGGAACGCCTGCCTTCAAGGGAACCGACTACGACAGGTGTCCGTCGAATTTCACACGTATGGAGCGATCTTTGACGAAGTTGTCAGTCCATCGTTTGCACCAGTCGGGCATATCACAGTTCAGAATCGATTTTGATAGCAAGGAAGTGCTGACATTGTCGAAAGCGGCAGTCAGATCAACTGCCACAACCAGACTTCTACCGGCGGGACCTTTCCTATTGAAACCGGCAATGATGTGTTCAGATATTGACGTTAGTGCGGTGATGGTGAAGTGCGCCTTTTTGAAGCCATGCTGATGGACGTTCTGCTGTAGTTCGCCTTGGAAATGCGGGTTTATGATTTGGTCCGCCAACTTAGCGACAGGGGACAATAGGGATATGGGACGGTGTGACGTTGCTTTATTTTCTGGTCTTTCAGGCTTGTGAACGGGAAGAACAGTCGCTTGTTTCCAACGAGCAGGAATAATACCAGTGGTAAACGACGAATAGATAAGATCACTGAGTACCTCTGCGTACTGTTCCGGCAAATGCTTCAGATGAACGGCTGAAATGCCGTCTGGTCCTTCTGCCTTCGAATTCTTCTTCGACTTGATGACGGTAGAGACGGTAGAAGCAGGTATGGCAGGTACGTCATGTCGACCGAGTTTTCTGATCGCACGTAAAGTACATCTGTGCTCTTTGTTGCGGCGAGATGAAGCAGAAGCATAGAGTTTTCCAAGCTGACAGGCAGCCTTGTATCCGAATTCAAATCTGCCCGAGGGGAACTCGAGCATATTGCGCGCAGGTGCCATTTTCTTCCAAGATAGGCGTTTTAGAATGGTCCACGCTTGTTTACTATCAGTCGCGAAATTGATGGATTCGGTGTACTCTCTCCAGCGTTTCTGCTTGTAGTCGTTCAGCACTTTAGAGATCTCATCTGAGAGTAGTGAAATGCACGGATCGGAAGGATCAGTTCTGCGTCTGTCGTCCCGTTGTGTGATTAGCTCCAAAGCTTCCTTTGGTACGTTAGGGTGGAACGTTCTTACACGACCGGTCGGAATGGCAATTTTTGAGGTATCGCATATGGTGTTGACGACGAACTTCTCTTTGTCATAAACAGAGCCAGCTAGCGGGTAGTTGGTTACCCGGCTGAGTAGCACCTCCTCAAACAGGACCCAGTTGGCCTTATTGTAGTTAGTGTAACATTTGCTACGGGAACCAGAAAAAGGTGCGAGATGACTATTAAGAGACAGATCCAATGTTGTGCTGATGGGTACATGATCGCTGGCCATGGCCACAAATGTGAACCAGTTACAAGACATGGCAAAAGAAGAGGAGACGAACGTGATATCAGGTGAGGGAGGCTCGCCCGTTGATGGGAGACGAGTAGGAGAATCTTCATTAATAGGAATTAGGTCACAATCATCCGCAAAAAGCTCAAATAGTTTTCCTCTGTCATCGGGATCTAAGGAGAAAAACCAGGAAGGGGAATGAGCAATAAAGTCATCAGCCATGACAACAGCTGAGGATGAGAGGATTGAATATACATCATGTAATAATGGAGTGGGATCAAATGAGTATGGACAAGAGGTGGATGGGGGTGTGTAAACATTGATAATGTCTAGGGGACAACTTTGCAGTACAACATGAACTCCCATACATTCAACAACATTATGATTGTGGAGGTCAATAAGGTGTGATGGAATTGAGGAATTCACAAAGTTGACACGCCACTGCCATGTGATGAACGTGGAATATGATAGGATGTATAGCCGGGAAGGCGGGGCTGAGAAGGGGAGGACACGCTAAGTTTGGTCTCCTGCAGGAGGATGACATCAGGTTATGAGTGTTCAATGTACTATGTAAATTTCGTAAGTTTGGCACGCAAGTCATTAATATTGAGTTGAAAAATGTTGAGACTGTGATGAGGAACCGTTGAAGATGAATTAATACACGACATGCAACAATAGGCATCAGTGTAATCATTGTAGCTAGTTAACCCCGAACATTTGAGGTGTACCCAGCCAAGGCAAACACTGCACTGGATGCTCGCATGTTGTGCCGACAATCCACAATGACGTCATGAATATCGCGGAGTCTTGTTTCGCGGTCCAGGTTTCTTCTCAATGCCAGCTCGTTACAGTAGAATACCAAGGAGTGTAGCAGCCAGCCATTTACACTCCCACACAGAAAAACTCTTCGTGGAGTTGTTGACGCTCGTTTGATGAGTCTTCTTGATCTTGGTAGTCGACTCCACAGATCCACCACGCGTGGGTTGAGCATCTCGGATCCGCCATTTGTTCGGGGGCTTCTTTGAGAAGCCTACTCATGCTGCTCTCCTTCTCCTTTCAAACTCTTCCTCCGAGTCGTTGGCCATGTTCAATGAGCAGTCAAGGTGCACGTATGAGTTGGACTCCGTGATCTGTAAACCATCAATCTCAATCCAAATTCCTTCGCACCAGGCATTCCTCATGAACTGGGATGTCCTTCGTTTACTTCGCAGTCCAATCCTTTTCCCTGCTTCATTCAACTCTGATATCATCGTCCCCTCTTTATTGAAGCTATTCAAAGAGATAACGATATCGCTGGTTAAAGAAAGGTTTGCGAAGAGTTCTCCATCTTCACACAAGCCCTTTCCACTCTATAGAACGTCGAAATTCACATCATTCGAAGCGCAAGCGGCGCGCGCGGCGCCTCGGTCTCCGTCTGCCCTACGCTCTCTCACTGTCTCTAACCTCCTCTCCGCACCAGCACGCGTAAGAACCAAGTGAATTTTGCCGTTTTATAGCCTATATATGGTTTCCGTTTTCGAATTAGTCTGACGCATCGACCAGGCGGCTCGCTGTACGGGGTTGACCGCGTCACTAGAGAATACGGTTTCTATTCGCGCGGGGTGATCTACTATAGCAGCCCTTCGATTCATCAGACTAAAATTGTTGCGCGATTTCTATGTACATAGTATCACCTTGTCGTACCCTCTCTCCATTGGGATTGGTGGGAGGGCGATGAAAGTGCTGCATCGCGCTTTGATTTTTACAGTCGGCTAAACTTCTTACATAGAACGGGTTCACTCCATCATACAATAGAGCTCGCAGGAAGGTATTCGTTTCGGCGCTGTCGGAGGTTTTTTCGCTTCGACGAAGATTAGAACTTAAGGTAATTTGTACTCCCGGTCGATTTCGACGACCATAGCGACGGTTTGTATGTGGTACATGCAACCAAATTTTTGACCAAACCCAGCCTGCTCTGACGGTTCAGCTTGAAACGAAATCTGCAATGTGCGCGAAAAAATCGATCTTCGTGAATAAAATTATACAGCACGCTCAGGAATCTACTCGATTGATCCTAACCTGTCCTGGAACTGAGCCGGTATTCATACTTTTGATTGCAGCGCGAACTCCGGATGGGGAAAGCCGCGGTGGTGTTTCTCCATCGGAGATGTCGGGGTCTGGTACTGTAGTAGTGTATCGGAAACAGTTGGTATATCACCTCTCCGTCACCGATTCCATCTCATGGCGGGGAAGTGGCAGCGATTCCGTCTTCACTGAAAAAAGCTGATAGTGTATTACTGGAATCTGGAAGCTGGCGACACTTCATCGGGCCAGTCCTTTTTTGTGCTGCTTCAAACAGTCTTCGTTGCCTACGCTTTTGGAGATTCACCTGCAGCGAGCTGGCATCGGTTATTAGCAGCTCGAGATGAGTAGCAGTCGGATCCTGCCTTCTCAGCTCCGTAATAGCGTCTGAAATACGGTCGAAATTGGTTGTCGTGAGAAGTGGAGGCTCTTCAGCACAGGATTGAAGACCTTTAAAGGGCAGCTCGTAGTCTCCGGAGGGGCTCGTAGTCCATGAGCCCAGCGAGGCGATGCCTCGATCTGGTTACGGACCCCGAATATTTCAGTTTTATTTCTCTTTGATCGGTAGCCTTTCTAATCATAGCGTTGAAGTCTCCAAACAAAAAATTGTAGAAGGACTTCTCGTTGCGACTAACGTCTTTCAACTGATCGTAGACCACATCGCTCAACAGCTGAGGATTCATAACACATGGTGACACTGCTAGAATTTTTTTGCTGGATGGAGACGGGAAGTGGCCAGGCAAGAAGACAGGATCTTACCAGAGTCGACGGTGTGGACGACAGACGGGTGCACTACAAATCCAGTTCCGTGACGGAAGCTTCTCTATACGGAAGATGAACGTCCCACCAGTGAGTTGTCGAATGTCTGTACTTGTCGAATGTGATCCTACTCTTGGTCCAGAGCGATCATGTGAAACTTGGTGAGTTTCTTCGAAGAGAGCGTAACGATTGACGTCAAAAATACGCAGTCTGCGTTGAGAACTGTATCTTCGGTATGTTTATCGAGAATTCGACGTCCTGCGCAACCCACGATTATTCTGCCTCTCTCTGGTTGTCAAACCATCCGATGTAGTATAGATGGTTGAGATCGTTGTGCAGGGTACTGAAGATGGGTAATTGCTGGAACAACCTGTTTTTTTTTCTCTGGATACCAAATGACTGAAAGGCTACTGTAGTCCGCAGAACCTCCTACAGACGGTCGCTAGCCATTGCGTAAGGAAGGAGATCCGTATAGTGACCAGAAAAGCCAGACCGACGGTCAGTCTTGCAGGCTACCCTGTTTATACAGCTGCAACACGACGCAGATGCAGTTCTTCTGTGTTGCTAGCAGACATTTCCATTGCATGGGTGAACCTGCGACAAAATGCTGCTGTGCTTCCGCCATCATTGGTGTCCTTGGTCGTTAACACCACTGCGACGCAATAGCGGCCGTACCCCAGATCTCATTCCTTCTCGCTATCCATCTAGGGAGTGACATTTGAACCACTCAAAAGCCGCCAAACCACGCCAGAAGGGATGGTGCTCGTTCTTGCCGTACACCAAAGGAGGGGTTCAGATCCTTGTACAGTGTTTTGAAACGGGTAGCGAATAAAAAAATCATTTAAATCATAAGTCTTTCATAGTTATTCATGAGAGAAAGCGGTTTCCAAAAATGCAACATCTGTTCCTCTGTGAATAATCGTAGAAAGTTGCAATGACCTATCATTCCTTCGAGACACTCGCTTTGAGCTAGTTTGCATAGCACCTTCTTTAGTCCAGTTTCGTCGTTCCCCGTTAGCTGGAGCATAGTGTTATCCGCTACCCCGAACTGGAGCAGATTAAAGCGTTCCAGTTGGTCACTATCTGAGAGTCTCATCATTTAGGAAAATCTGTAGAAGGAGGAAGCCGTGACTTGGTTGGCCTGCCTCCGTTGATTCCCGACTGGAATGACGCAGAGATTTGCAAAGAATATCTGGATAAATACTCCTATCACATGAAAGACTTCAGTGAAAAGGGATACAAGGTAGGTTTGGGGTCGAATGTAAAGGCCTGTCGCCAAATTCAGTCGAGCAAATAAGCGAGGCTCCACCGTAGCGGAGGGCTGAGAAGCCTTCACGACACCACATTTCGACGGGTTTTCGGTCGCGACTGGTATGTACCTCTAAGCCCCGTTACTTCACTAGACTAAACTTGACGAAGAGTCTTAACATGGCCTTCCTACAAAAAAGGCTTGCATGATTCATTACGGAACTAAGCATGCTGCCCTCCCTTTCTCTGTCTCAAACTCTTTGAATACCTTCACTTTTGACGAATGCTCCGAAAGCCAAGTTAATTTCAACCGGTTGCGCTTAAAACTTGTTTATTTTGACTAAACACTGACGCATTCCAAAATCCGTCGACTATGAAAAATTTTCAGAACAACCGTCCCCCAAGTTTTTGGGGATTAACTATAGAGGAAAACTCGACATCGACTGTGCCGGTCAGGTCAGGCACAGTTTGTTTCGAGGCACGGTTGGCAACGGCGACGAGCAGAACGTCGTTTTAATGTTCAAATGAGTTTGAGGGAACAGTTCCAAGCATTGCACCTCTCGCTCTTACCTCAACCAATTCACGACCGCGCCTAATTTTAGGTGATTGCACGTTCGGACTGCGTGCAATATTGCGTTACTGTATAAAGTGTCCCACCGATAGGACACGCCAGCTCGAATGGCACGCCACACAAAATCGATTCTTGTTTCCCCTGTTCATAGTGAAGTTATCAATGGAATGAACATTGTACCAAAATTTCCGCTCAAAGCACTCTTTCTATCAAAAGAAACAGCTGCCTGAAGTCGCGGCAGGGTCGAGCCTACATATTATTTTGCCACCACTGCTCCGGTGATATTCACTTAAAGGCAGGGCCCGGGCAGAATTTCTATTCTGAGATTTTTCGCTGAATCTGTGCTCATGGTACAAGTAGTCTGAAGGAACATGCAAAACTGTGTTAAAACAGATTCAACTCTAAGCTATTCCAACAACTTCCGTCAGCCGATGATCCAGAAAAGTCAGAAAAGTGTGACCATCGTCCATATTTTAGCTGTTGTCCACGCATTCTTCAGAAGTGCTGTGTAATTATCGGTCATTCCAGCCATGATTATCATGCTGTGAATACCGTAATCTCTGACTTTCGGGCTGTTTTCTCCAGAAATACGGACTTAGAGTTGATGAAAATTTTGGACGGTGTCCAGCTATACCAGCCCAATCTATCTAACCCGAATTTCGGTGGTGTCAAAATCTGACCGGACCCTGCCTTTAATGCAGTCTCTTTAATGCAATTCATAAATCTAGCTCCCGCTTTTAATTTTTGTATAGTTTAGGATTCGTTAAGGTGGTTAAAAAAGTTTAGGATGAAGAACGTTCCGGGGCTCACGGCAGGTGTAGTCATGGCAGTGGCGCGTTTCCAGGTGAACAGAACGTGACTCCAACTCAGGTTTCCTACTGATATAGGTGGGGAGTGGCTGTTAAAAAAACTCATAATGAGCTCGAAAATTTGTTTATGCAACGACTTTTTCTTATTGAGCCCGAGCTATTTTCACAAAACGTTGAACTTTGTGCTATAGTGGAGCTGTTGGCGGAGTCTAGGATAGGTTAATACAATGAACATGAAAAATATTAGAAATTTGTTACTGTGGCAGAGAAATCGATTTTTGAAAAGGGTATCCCACCGATGGGACACGCAATCGGAAGTGGTAGTCAGCGCTTGTCCCACCGGCGAGACACGTGGTCGTGAATGGGTTAAAATCGGGCCCGCCCCGAAAAGCTGCGCACCATCGAAATTCGCTACAAAAAGAATTGTAAACAGGTAATTTTTCTCCTATTCAAGCATTAACGAGCAGTTTTGCAGTTCATAGAGGTAGAGGTGTGCGTAGGTGATCAATCCTTGTCGGCTGTCAGTGCTATACTTTTTGGTTTTTATTCGCACAGATTCGACGTAATACTGAAGTACCAGGCCGAGTACAAGGCAGAATGAAAACGCCATTTCAGACGATGATTGCGCAAGACTTCGACGTAGGTATTGTCTATTACCCAAACTGTCTCGGTTTCAACAGAAGCGAAGCTGATCACCTTTGGATGTGAGGGAACCTTTTCTAATCCATTGAATAGATTTCCTTCTGAGAGCAGTGAAAACCCGTGTACACTATGTTTTGCGACACATGGTTCACATGGTGAATGGTGATTTCATGGGTGTGTGCGCTGCTCTCTCCTTCTGTCCCCCATTTCTCTCTATATGGACCTTGGGACGCCTTAATTCGCTGTCAGCCATGAAAACCTCGTACCTTTGAGAAGCATATATTTATGTTTAGACCATTCGATCTGCGTCGCAGGGAAGCTTCCAAAATTTTCGAGAGGAGCTTGTCTAACTCGTGCAGCGAACGCCATCTCGAAATGATGGACTTTATGGAGAAATTTATGAAAGCGTATCCAGGCGAGTTTGCTGTGAAATTCCACACCTATTATACTTTGTTCTCACAAATTAGAGACAATTCAAAAGAGTGTTGTTGCGTACAAAAAAAAGGACGCCGAAAGGGGAATTTTTTCCACCAACATCGGCATTTCCAAATAAAATGTACATTTCGAAAACTGTAACTGGGCGTAAAATTCGAATATGCTTCCCGGAGGTCCTAGAATTTTTTTAACTATATCAAAACGTCTTTGCCTGTTTCCCTATTCATTTCTTGATTCATCGGAGCTCACTTTTTCCCGTATTTTTCACACATCAAGCATTTCTTTCCGATGAATCTCTTCAAGCATTACTTTAGGCATGTAAATAATCAAAAAGTCTCTATGATTCGCGTTAGAACGGAAAAAATCTAGTCAGCGGGTCAGAGACATATAGTATTTAGGAATCACCCTTTACTCCTTTAGGTACTCCAAAAATCGCTCAGATTTGGCCAACTACACTGGCGCATGAAACTATGAAAGATCTTTTCCACGCGGACAAACAATTTATGGAGTTTTTCAAGAGGAATCGAGCAGTTATCGATCGCTCTTTTTTCTTTCTCATGGGTGATCATGGACCTCGGAGAGAGGGAGTGAGTTCTCTATTTTTATAAAATGATGCTTTTCCATGCTAAAGGTGAACCCGGAATAGTTTCTGTTAACCCTTTCATCTGTATTTTCCTTCGGAGACATAGACAATGCACCTCGCGTACATGGATGCAGAGACCAGACTGCTCCAGCATACACCGATCTGACGAGCAGTTAATAGTCTATCAGTATGCACATCAGCCCCCTCATCGCAGACTTTGTCCTCCAAAATTCATTTATTGCAAAAAATTGCAAACATTCTATCTTTATGTTTTTCGGCGGCTAAGATTTTTTTCGTTTTTTTATTCACCCATGCTGTCAGCAATTACAGTGAGACTAGTCGTAGAGCCCCTTGTCAACGTTCTAACTATAAGTGAAACTTGCGTCGTTGGCTTCATGGGCCTTATTTGTTGGGAGCTGTGTTGTCAGTTTCGGCGTCCGAGCTCCTGTTCATATAAGAGCTAAATTAACATTCGCAATTGCAGACAACCGCTGTTGCGGCACGCAGTGCAGGCGAAATCCATTAGAACCACGGGGCTCTGACAGGGTAAATCAACATTAGAGGCCGGATTCGTCAGTCAATATGCCCAGATATATGAACTAATCAGGATATAATTTTCCGCATTACTTAAGTAGGTGCCGGTGATTTTACCCTGCTCCGACCTCATAACTGGGGTATAATCGTTGGAGAATCCGGCCTCAGGAAGGTTATATTCAAGCTGCGTGCCGCCACCGCTGTTGTCTGCTGACGTGGCTTGCATTCGTAGACAGAGCGAATACCTATTCACCATCGTCTTCGTTGAGCTGACTTCAAAACTTAGAGTACATAACGAACGGAGATGCGCATATGTTTTAGTGCTTTTTGTGTAGCAGGATTAATAAATGACAAGATTTTGCTGGTTTAGTAGAGCTGTCCGTAACTTGTTATCCACTATAATAATCTAATAATGCGATAAAGCTGATCACAACTCTGTTTTCCAGATAGGCAAGCTGCGTCTCGGGCAGTACGAGAACTTGAACCCTTTCCTCATGGTGATGATCCCATCTACTCTTCGAAACACAGCTATTCATAGCAAGCTAAAGGAGAAATCGCATGAGTTGATGACGAATTTTGATCTCCATGCTACGCTGATGGACATTTTGAAGGTTTGTGGTAATCCTTCCATTTAAGAAAGGTGCATGATTTGACTTCTAGGATTGCTGAACGGCTTTCGGCCCTTGATAAAGAATGATATGTTTCTGGTGCTAATCTCAGTTGTTTCCTTCGACAGTTGTCACGTGGAATCAACATCAGACAGAATGTGCAACCGCTAAATGATCACCACTAGCGCTGGACGATTGATAAAATCTGTGGCTAAGGCAGAAAAATAATTAATTAATTAATTTAAAAAAGTAAATTAGGCGTGAGGTAGAAATATGATTTGTGATGATCCCGTTTGTGAAAATGGCTCCGAGCTGAGGAACCAAAGGAGTCCCGTATTTTTTATAGGATCACGAAGACCCCATCGCCGCCCGTGCGTCCCTTTAATTGCCATTTGTCTGGGTGATCATCTATCCCGGATGAGGCTTTGAGTTTTCAAACACAGGGTTCGGTGTGAGGGGTGATGTAACAGAGAGGGGGGGTCGGACACGTCGACATTCGGTGGGATGGGGGGTCAGACCTCCGGTCAACTAAGAACCAAGATAGACTTCTATCAGCGCGGGGGGGGGTTTGAGCCATACTGTTAGTATAATAAATTACGGCAAACAGAGGCGGCAAAATGAGATGACAGTAAGAGGTCAAAATAAAACTGGAGATCAAAATGATACAGGGCATCAAAAAAGAGAAAAAGACAAAAAACTTTTTTTTAACAAAAAAGAAGTTGAATAGTGAGAAACAACTGCGAAAAAACAAATGAGGCAAGATATGAAATGGAGATGTGAAAATAAGGCAGGAACACACAAGAAGAGTTTACAATTTACTGGTGATAAAGCATGCAAGACAATAGACGACAGTAGCATGACCATCGTTAATGATTCTGACATGGAGGAGGAGTCTTGGCCAGGTAAAGTGTGTCTCCAAAGCGCTTCTGGATAGGTCAGCAGCAGTGGTGTTGAGTATTCGCTGTCATCGAGGTTATTACAAGCGGCCTATCCTGTCAACATTTTGTGACACAGATGCTGTGGAATCTCGTAATCTAAGATGCAATTTTAGGCAATTTAGAATTCACAGGTTTGGTCCCAGTAAAGGAAAAAAAATTTGAAATTATGAGAAATAATGGATAGTTGACTGTTTGAGAAAAGCATTGCTCACTGTTATATCTCGCAATTTACTTCACGAAATTGACTCGCGTTCAAGATGCGATAACGCCTGAAGTATAGATTTTTATGCCCTGGGCTGGGATTCATGAACGGCAAGCCGTGGGCAACAGTTGGGTTTGCCGCGCAAACAGCACGCAGTCTTTGGAGACAAACTCAACAGTAACCCATGATTTGCGTTCATGAATCCCAGCCCTGGGGCCACATAGGTGCGGTTGCGGGCGCGGAACCCAAATTTTGAGTACGAATGTCAGCATGTGAAAACGTACCCAAAATTTCATGAACGCAGCTTCAAGCCCTACATAACGTGGGTGGAGTCTCTTTTCATGTTCTGAGGGCACATAGGTGCGGTTTCAGGCATGAAAATCACATTTAGTAATTGGCTATCCGCATGTAAAAACGCACCCAAAATTTCATGAACGCAGCTTCAAGCCCTACATAACGTGGGTGGAGTCTGTTTTTATGTTCTGAGGGCACATAGGTGCGGTTTCGGGCAAGAAAACCACGTCTAATGATTGGCTATCCGGATTTGAAAACGCACCCAAAATTTCATGGACGCAGCTCTAAGGCATGCAGCGCTGCAGAGGGTGGGGTCCAAGAAAAATACGATAGCTGTGAAATAGTTACAAGTATTTAACGAAATTTGAATTAGGAATTCGATGCTACAACGTGCGGAAAACCTAGTCACGGATTCGAATAATCAATTTCATTCTTTTACCACGGTAAACAACGGTCTTCGAAGACCCATTCTGCGCTATTCGGCTTAAAGCTGTGGCCATGGAAATCTGGGTGCGTTTTCACTTACGGATAGCCAATTATTAAATGTAGTTTTTATGCCTGAAACCGCACCTATGTCATTCGCCATCTTTGAAATACCTCCACCTCTCATTTTTCTCTTGCAGTACCAACCGTCTACAAATTTCTCCGACACTCGTTATCTCGACATGGCGCCCATCAGCAAGGGTTCGTCGCTCTTCCGGGAATGGAAAGGTCCCAGGAACTGTAGAACACTCCCAATACCGTCTCAATACTGCATCTGTCAGTACAACTGGACCAATGTAGAGTGAGATTCGAGAGTTCATCAGTTGTTTTGATTCTGAAAAGGGTAGACATGTCAGTTCACTTCTAGGAACAAAACCAAACAACACGAACTCGGAAACTTCTTCGCGCTACAATTCAACAAGCAGCTTCATGAAGCTGGCTTATCTAAGAAGTGTCAAATGCAGTCTTACGATTCGGTACGCGAGCTTTCGTACTCTGTATATCATATTCAAAACCGTTTTCTGCTCATTACTGCGGGCTTTAAAAAATTGAACACCGCCAGCGCGGAGAAAAGCTGTTCAAATTCCATCTTTGGTATATACAGTTCACCGAGCCGTTTAAAAGACATGGTGCGGTTGCGGTCACACACTAAAGCTACGGTAGAAGACGCCAGATTTTAATATCGATCGACAGCACAGCTGATTTTCTGGGTGAGTTACGGCTTTTCTTTTTTTTTCATGTTGGTCTCGGCAGTATTTCTGTTTCTGACTGTTTAAATATTGCGAATAGGCCCTACTCTTAGTGCGTGAGGGAAATTAGCCGTTTATTCGGGCCTAGAAGTGTTTTTTTCCTGTTTTAAATCTAAAAAACGGCCAATTCCTCTTGCTCGCACACTAAGAAAAGCCCCGATTCGTAATATTATAAGAGTCTTAAACAGAAATAATGCCAAAGCAAACAAGAAAAAAAGAACCGCAACTCACCCAGAAAATCAGCTGTGCTGTATCGATAATGAATTCTGGCATCTTCCACCGTAGTTTTAGTGTGTGACCGCAACCGCACCATTTCCTTTTAACATTGTCATAAACTGTATAAGAGGCATAACTGTGCAAGTTCTCTTGTTTGCAGTTTTGCCAATGCATCTCTACTGTCCGTTTTACTGACCCTTTTTTTGAAAGTGAGGGAACCATAGTGTCAATCTTAATCTTTCATAGAACCGCGTCGTCGAAACGTTGAATCATTGTCGACATTCCTACGACCTCGAGTGCTCGAAAGGCTTCTTTACGATACCATCAACAGGATCGAAAGTCTCGAAGCTTATGAGAGAAAAATTCGCAGCTTAGGTTGTTAAGAAAATATTGATTTTTGTGCTCCACCTACCGTTTTTAGAATTGTAACTGTTTACGATCTAGGTTCAGGCCGGAGTCTCGCTCGAATGGTTTCGTTGTTAGGGAACTCCTGCTATACATCATCGGAGAAGTGTATCATTTGCATTTTTTAGACTTCGAAAATAAGGCAGCTGCAGGACGGTAACGCTACATTGTACGAAGTGGCTATTCATTTGAAACCATCCATGGGCCTGTTCAATGTGAGTTTTTAATTTACTGATCTTCTTTAGCTTTTATTATGATTGACAAAACCTGCTGACTCTTTGGCAATAATGGGCTGCACGTTCACCTTTCACTATTGATTATTTGTAGCATCTCTAATTCGAGATATGTGTTAGGTATTACTATTATAGGCTTATGTTCGCTCTACGACTTCGGGTCTTGTGATAAGCTCTGGATTCAGTCGCCTTAACAGGTACGGACGTCAAGGAGATTGCATTGTTGGCCCATGGAAACCACTCTGTCACTGTGTGGGAACGACAACGCCGTAAATGGAATCTTTCACTCTTAAAACGGTGCATATTGAAATTCTGGTATAGGGGGAGTAACTTCACAAGAATTGGATAGTTTCCGTTTGTTTGATCAACGCGAAATCCAATCGTTAGTGTATAACTATATATGTAAGTAGTCCCACATTGCCCCCCTGTGATTTCTATGTTTGTAGAATAAAATGAACGCATATATCAGGCTGCTAGATAATTTTCTGGAAAACTTGAAAAGTCCAAGCTTTATCCTTAGCTAAGCAAGTGCACACTGTTTTTCTCAAATTGTCTTTCTTTAAAACATTTCTTACATTTACCTTTTAATCCCATAGGTGAATTTTACGTGCATGCTCGACTGAATATATTTTCGCTGGTTTAATTTTTGTGCATTTCGAACTGTTCCAACATCAACCAGTCGGTTCAGCTACATTCTTCTTATTTACACACTATCTCGTCGCAACTCTGTTTGTAACCCACTACAAGAGCTTCTATCCTCTTTAACTTATGAAAACTCTCACCACTCATGGCGCGTGCATCGCATGCTGGATTCTGCGGCTTCCGTCTGCGCTTCTCACTCTCTCACTCTCTCACTTTCTCCCACTTTCTCTCTCTTTTTCTCTTTCTCTTTCTCTCTCTCTTTTCTCTTTCTCTTTCGCTTTCTCTTTCTCTTTCTCCTTCTCCTTCTCTTTCTCTCTCTCTTTCTCTTTCTCTTCCTCCTTCTCTCTTTCTCTCTTTCCCTCTTTGTCTTTCTCTCTCTCTCTCTGTGTGAGATTCTCCAAGGCCCTAGTTATACACAGGCGTTTCGCTGTTTCTGCGCTGCACCTTCTGCGGCAGGTCTCTTTTTGGTCAATTTCGAAATCTCAATGTTTGGCGATTCAGCCTGCCACCGACGCTCGCCAGAGCGTCGATATCCCGCCCAATGTCAGCTGTGACAAGCACAAACACCTCACAGTTGAGCGCAGCAAATACATAGTGAGCTGCCATTTCCGCCCTCTCCACGAGAATGTTAGAGAAAAACAGTGCGGACACTGCAACACGCCGCCCCGAAAACTTCGCCACATATGAGACATTATCACGAAAACTTCGGCAACGCCGAAACTGCCGAAACCTCCGTCGATCAGCCAGACTCAATCAAATTGATTGGGAAAGAGGCGTTTTAACCGGCTACCGACCCGCGCGATTGCCTGAGAGTCTTACGCGAAAACGGTACCTCGGACACATGTCTCATAGCGGAGCGCTCACCAACTGTTCCAATTGTGCACTGGGCCGACCACCTAATCGTGTGCTATGATGGTCGGACACGTCGATCACTGCGTTATAACTATCATCCGTCACTGGATGAGGGATCGCCGCGACGCTGCTTGGCGGAAAAAATTGCGCGATCAATAGCCACTCTCCCTTCGTTTTTCCGCGCGTAATTTTTCCCGCCAAGCAGCGTCGCGGCGATCCTTCATACAGTGATGGACGATACCATAAATCTCAATAATTTGAGATAATTGCTCGATCCACAAAGAGGCGGTATCAACATTCGAAGCAGTTTCTCTTATTATAATGCACTGCTTTGAGAACATTTCCTGTTACTTAACCACCAATACTTTCGATAGATTTTGTAGTTTACCATGAATGTGTTTCTACGGCTTTTCTTTACTTCTATCGAATCACTATTCCGCTCGTTCAAGTGTCTTGTTCATTTTGGTTGTCTTTTCCATTTTCTCATTGGTTCTGCAGTTCTCACTAAGGCTCCGTCCATAGCAGACGACCAGCGGCAAAGCGTCAAGGGGTCGGAGCATCATGCGCCAGTGCTCAAACGCTGGCGCATGACGCTCGACGGCTGGCGCATTCAACGTGTCCGAGGACGGCACGTGGTTAACGATGGTCGCGATAATATTAGTGACAGCCGTTACAGTCACTACGCCTCCACCCTCAGCGACTGGCCGGCCGCTGTAGTCGCTGGGGAGTCAGGTCAATAGCAATTGCTGAAGATGCAAACTCTCAGCGTCACTTTACGGTTACTTGACGCTAGGACGTCTGCTTTGGACGGACCCTTATTGTGGTTTTAAAAATTACAGTAAATTCATGCACGTTAGTGACATCTTGATGTCGCCTCAGAATTTGACTTCTAGTTTCGAATATAAGAATTCAATATGAACTTTTTTTTTCATCGTTTAATTAATTTTTCCCAGTTTGATTTTGGATTCATTTTGTGGCTAGGGGCAGGGATTAACCCGGTTTGCAAAAAGGATCTAGTTTGCTTTTCGTCTTGAAGCTTTTATGATTTTTGAACTGCTGGACGGGTAAATTGAAGAGACTTCAATCCCAGAACGCTAAATGTATGTAGAGCAAAAAATTTGCAATCGAAAAAATCTATGAATCATTAAAAAACCCCTTTTGGAATTTATTAAACCTCATCCACGTATAATAATTTTACGAATGGGTATTGACACCATTTTTTATTGAAAGAACCCTTATTAGTAATGCCAAAAGGGGTAATAAATGAACACAGCGGAGGAATACCGCTGCAGTCAGCTGTTTTTGCCATATAAAAATTATGAAACTGGAATAAAATGTGCAGTCTCAAAAATCAATCTCACAAACTGGAATCAAAAATAAACTATCATTTTTTTTCCAAAAAAAAGTAATATGGAAAAACGGAGATTTGGAACTGACATCAAAATGTTCTAAACGCATGGAAAATGACTGTATTATTTAAAACCTTAATAAGTATCTGAATTAGAATATTTATCTACAAAACTATGTTGTACGAAGAAAATCAAAATAAAAAAGCTCACCTCACATTCGTCAGCGGAAGACGAGGGGATGCCATGTGTTCTCCGGGAAATTTGATCAATACCGAACAACGCAGTGTTCAACATTGTTATCATGAAACACAAAGGGCAAAAAACATAGCGAACGATGCGTAATTTGCATTGTACCGACAGGCGCCGCACACCCTGCTCTCAATTCTACGCCTAAATGTTGTCATGACATTTTTGTACACGAGCGCTCGACACTCGCAGCAATCTGCACACTCCCTCAAACCCGCACTATTTTGTGTCACGCTGTCTGTCGCGTTGGCGTGATGTTATGACCGCGCGGCACTTGTGACAGCTCGTGACCGGAATTGTCGTTACAACAAGCTGGTGAAATTCACGAGCCATGTGTTGTAGGATACGATACGAACCCACAGTTTGCGCCTGCTTCCCTCGATAACTTCTGATCCGAATCTATTCGCTCACGTTCTAAAACAGCAAGGGAGCCGAGTACAAAGACATTCTTAGCATTTTGGAAAGATATGATGCTGTTGCAGCTTGATCCCTAGTGTGCTGCTTATTCCTTTGTTGTCTAGTTCATCCTCTCCAGTGACTTCTCTAGTCGATTTAACCAATCACTACCATATTCTACGGCGGCGGTGGGTATATAAGGTGCTAACTCTCGTTGAGAGAGCAGTTGGTCATTTCAAAGCTGTCTCAGAAGGTGACCTCGAGTCATCACAATCGCGCTCATACCGGTCATTGGACGAGGGTATACAGTAACCCACCTTTGAAAAATTCCCAAGTGCCAGCTTGGAAATGAGCACAATGTATGATCGTTCACTGGTCGAGGGATCGCCGCGTTGAACATACGTGGCACGCACGCAAGCGGTGAGGTAATGCTATACCATTACCTCCTCGCTTGCATGCGTGCCACGTGTGTTCGGAGCGGCGATCTCTCGACAAGTGATCGACGATACTAGCCAGAAAACATTTTTGCTCAGTTTCAACCTCCTCAGCCACTTCCAGTATCTTCTTGAATAGAGCGGTGTGTGAGTGAATGCATACCGCTCCTCTACCCTTTTATACCCCGCATGTTAGGAGCGTGTGTTATCGTCCGTTCTCATGTTTTGCTCAAGAATGGCTACGATAGCCCAACGTTTAAAATGATCGGTATGAGCGTTATAATCGAGTCATCAGTGAACATTAAATCATTAGGGTTTTTACTTCTTGCTGATCACGATAACGATAAACGCCTCTTTGTTGCGAGAGAAGAGAGAGAGGGTGAGAGGGTGAGATAGAGTTTGCCTCCTTGCTGCACCCCGTGACAAGGATTGTATCTAGCTCTAGTATAGGGATTACAAGCGCGAATTCTCCCTTCATTTGCATAACGTGCTGCTGCTAGAAGTACTTGCTGATGGTAATGAGGGGTTGCACTCTAGGGCCAAATAATAGTTTAACCCCTCTTCGTCACCACCAGGTGTTGCTAGCAGCAGCACGAGCTGTCATAGAGCGAGGTTGAAATCAAGTATGTGTTCGCAACTTATGCTGTTGACAACGAGGGGTTAAACTCGATATCGGTCATGAATTGCAATTCCTGTGGTGCTAAAGTGGAACCTCACCAGCGAATGAGTTTGAGTCAAAACTTATCCATTCTCCAATCATTCTGAGGCTCTCACCAGTTTTTCGCTCTTCTGTGTGAGAAATCAATTCTAAAATTATATGCTACTCCAACTCATTTTGCCGCTGGATAGCCAAAGGAGCGCGGTGTTGGACGCCTTATTGCTGCAGAGACGGAAAAGAGGAGTTTCTGCCTCTTTAGGTTCTTTATCGGTGAACCTGATTCGGACGGAGAACACCTTCAGTAGCCGCAAAAGACAAGTCCAAGTTGGGACGTGCTGCGCGACGCAACGGTGGGGATCGCAAGCTAGGTGCGGCTTGGAAGTCGAATTCTAGCTATGTATGAGGGTTAGACTCTTGCTGTGATGAGAAGAGTTCACAGCTTCGGGCGCAATGAAGGCGTCTTCAGTAGCCATGAACCACTGCTTTAATCCGTTGTCGAGCTTGTGAACCCGGAAACAGAATCGCAGCACTACCGCACAGCCCAGACGTTAAGCCTTTGGATCCGCTCCCACTTCATTGGGGAAATGTTGAGCATTGCCCAACCTGTTCCGATGGAAATTACGTAGCTCGCTCTGATTCAGGGATGAGCGGAATACAATCTCAAAATTCCGGAAATCGGTTTCCGGGTTTCGAAACAGATTTATTTTTTCTGGTTTCCGGAAACTGGCCGCGGAATGTTCAGAAATGGGCAGAACTGCGGTTTTCGGAAGGCGAAATGCGAAATTTTTCAGAAAAAATCTACTTACAAATAGGCCTCCCTCAATGCTCACAAACACCATTGGTCCAATAAAGCCAGTTTGGAAATACCGTCCCCTTATAAAACAACTTATAACAGAGCATTCTCCACGTCTGGTTTTCCTCTAACCTGGGCATGATCTTTGCACAGTAAATTTCTTAATTATGCCAACCAGATTTGTTAGGTGGTCACGCTTTATTGGTCAACGTTTCGGCACAGCGCCGTTTTCAGAGATCTGAAAGTGGAAAACACGTTACGCAACCTACACGGTCAAGTGCATCTTCGCCCTAAGGCGGTATCGACTCGCGCAAAAAACTGCAGAGAGGCAACACCTCCCGCACCAAAACCCACCAGGAGCGCTTCCACCAAGACCAGCACACACTGCGGTTGTAGTTTAGTGCAAGTGAACCACCACTGGCAAGCAGTGATTCCAGCCCTGCGAGAAAACTATCCGAAGCTCAACATCACAACCCACACAGCGGGATAAATGGTAGGAATTCACTGGTTACTGTGAGACACTCATTACGGTTGTTCAACTTCGGGGTTCGCTTTTGTATAAATAAGGCTTCTAGGGCCTTCCTAGCACCAATGTCCGTTTCGCGTGCAAGTATCGTGCACTTGACTTCAAAATCATTGTTACTGTGCTTTTCGACCCTATGCTTCCCAAGCGGTGTTAGAAGGCTCTTCCGTCTCTTGCCTGATAAGTGTTCTTTTAGGCGAACGTTTAGCTGTCTTCCAGTCTCTACGATGTAGATTTCTGCACAAATGGAGCATTGAAGCTGGTACACAACGCCAGTCTGCAGACAGTCACCGACCTTACCGAACGGACAGGCTATGCAACTCAGCATTGCACAAGACCGGTCGTAGAGCCTATTACGCACCAATCGGTGCTTTATGTTGTCTCCTGGAATACTGATAAGGACTACGTCGTCATTCAGGTCAGCGCGTACCAAAGATCGACGAAGTTCAGAGCAGATCTCATCTGAGATGAACGGTAGTTGAAGTAGCAGTTTATCTTCAAACGCATGAGTTGATCGTATGCGTCTGCCTCCTGAGCGATGTTCTGCTACATAACCATTTGAACTGGCTACTTCTTTCGCCATTGAATGGGATTCTTCTCGCTCTACGTTGCCTGTGCACATCCCAATAGCGGTTCGGAACATGTTTCCTACCACCGCTCGCTTTATGGCTTGAGGGTGGGCGGATTTCGCGTGAAGTAAAATGTTCTTTGAACTCTTTTTCCGAAACCACTTCACGCTA
The DNA here is from genome assembly GCA_029168955.1 of Aplectana chamaeleonis. Taxonomy (NCBI): domain Eukaryota; kingdom Metazoa; phylum Nematoda; class Chromadorea; order Rhabditida; family Cosmocercidae; genus Aplectana; species Aplectana chamaeleonis. Next base: position 84,689 of record JAPDOI010002026.1, read on the forward strand.
TATGTACCATTGGAAACTTTGATTTGTGTGTCCAAGAAGGGTAGCCAACCATCTTGTGGCACTTCTCGCGTAAACCTTATGTACTGTGATTGTTCGTTCAGGATACAGAACACGTTGTCCATCTCTTCTTGTGTTGATGTAATCACACAGCAGTCGTCTATGTATCGACAGTACAGATTAGGTAAGCGCTCAAGTATTGGCTGCTCTATTTTGCTCATGAAGCAAATGGCAAGGGCCGGCGCTAAGCGTTGGCCCATAGCAAGCCCTCTCACTTGTGAGTAATAGTTGCCGTTCCATTTGAAAGTGTTACAATTTAGGCACTCCTTCACCAAAGTCATGATGTGCATTTTGCTCAGTCCAAATGTAACAATTGTTCTGTGTTGATCCAGCATTTCGGATAATGCCTGGAGTGCTTCGTTGTTGTTTACGTTCGTATAGAGCGCAGCGACATCGAATGACTCTACTACGCAGTGTTGTCCAATGGTACACGCGTGCAATCGTTCCAAAAACTGGTTAGTGTTCGATAAGAGCGAGGGCACATGATTAAGAAGTTGTCCAACGATTTTGTTTAAGAACCACGAAAAACGATCCGTCGGCCCTCCCACGCAGCTTATTATAGGTCTGATTTTGTAATTGCTTGCGACCAAACTGTGCATGTTCTCCGGATGGAGTTTGTGTGTTTTCATAAGACTGTAAAACACTGGACAGATTGGAGTATCTAGCTTTAACCTTCTGAGGAGCCGTTCGCTTAGACCAGCTGATCTTCCTACCTCCGTCCAGACGATGTTGAGTCTATGGCATTGGGACACAAATCTTCTTTCCGTTGTACGTGTGTAAATAGAGGTGTCATTGAGGTGAAGCTCGGTAATTTCTTGGTCCAGAGATAATGGGGCAACCACAAATTCGCCTCCTTTGTCACTCACCGAGAGGCGAATTTCTCTTCTGGCAATTACACCGCAAACTTCTCTGAATCCTTCCCATTGTGAACTAGTCAAATTCGGATTTCTATCTCTCCTGTGCCTGTTGAATACACCAAGAACTCCTGTTGATAACATTCTAAACTTGATATCTGCTTCTGGACACGCATCAGGTTCCTTATAGAACGATCGCAGAAAAGGGATAGGCGTCAGAGTTGGTAGCACAGCATTATAAACCATACGTCCTCGATTTTCTTGTGATACCTTTATTCTCAGTTGGTCTCGCAATTTATGTAGCCCTTCAACTACCTTGCGATATATAGAAGGACCGATGTTTTGTGACATAGAAAAAGAAGGCCCTAGGCTTAGGAATTCCGAAGCGTTGTCTGATAAGTGCACATCCCCAATAACAGTGACTCTCGCTTGATATGGATCATTTATTGAATCTTCACCGTTGCTGTGCTGTGACTGGTGGTACGCTGGTAAGTTAGTTCTGATGATAGAGCCGTAACCCCCCTGTGCGTTCTTGAGGTTGTCGTACTTGGCACATAGAACAGATTTTGCCCTAGACCGTATAGAATCGCAAATGTGTTTTTGACTCACGTTCAATCCTCCTCCAACTGCTAACAGACAGAACACGGCGACAAGATTCCTCTTTCGCATTACATCTCAATAATGTGGAATACAATATATATTGCTTCTGCTTAACAGCGACACCCAGAATTCTTCGATACATAGATGTTATCATGGGATGACTTTCAGCCAGATTGCATATTGATCCCAACTTTCTGTCTGTGATGAACCTTGGCAGTATTCCTGTAGTCTTGCATCGTTGTAGGAATCGAAGAGATTGACGGATAGTGACGACTTTCTGACGAAGCAATAACGCTTCGCGAACCAGACGGAAATGTTGTGGCGGTATGCTTCTGAGTATTCTCCACGTCTGGTTTTCCTCTAACCTGAGCATGATCTTTGCACAGTAAATTTCTTAATTATGCCAACCAGATTTGTTTGGTGGTCACGCTTTATTGGTCAACGTTTCGGCACAGCGCCGTTTTCAGAGATCTGAAAGTGGAAAACACGTTACGCAACCTACACGGTCAAGCGCATCTTCGCCCTAAGGCGGTATCGACTCGCGCAAAAAACTGCAGAGAGGCAACACCTCCTGCACCAAAACCCACCAGGAGCGCTTCCACCAAGACCAGCACACACTGCGGTTGTAGTTTAGTGCAAGTGAACCACCACTGGCAAGCAGTGATTCCAGCCCTGCGAGAAAACTATCCGAAGCTCAACATCACAACCCACACAGCGGGATAAATGGTAGGAATTCACTGGTTACGGTGAGACACTCATTACGGTTGTTCAACTTCGGGGTTCGCTTTTGTATAAATAAGGCTTCTAGGGCCTTCCTAGCACCAATGTCCGTTTCGCGTGCAAGTATCGTGCACTTGACTTCAAAATCATTGTTACTGTGCTTTTCGACCCTATGCTTCCCAAGCGGTGTTAGAAAGCTCTTCCGTCTCTTGCCTGATAAGTGTTCTTTTAGGCGAACGTTTAGCTGTCTTCCAGTCTCTCCGATGTAGATTTCTGCACAAATGGAGCATTGAAGCTGGTACACAACGCCAGTCTGCAGACAGTCACCGACCTTACCGAACGGACAGGCTATGCAACTCAGCATTGCACAAGACCGGTCGTAGAGCCTATTACGCACCAATCGGTGCTTTATGTTGTCTCCTGGAATACTGATAAGGACTACGTCGTCATTCAGGTCAGCGCGTACCAAACATCGACGAAGTTCAGAGCAGATCTCATCTGAGATGAACGGTAGTTGAAGTAGCAGTTTATCTTCAAACGCATGAGTTGATCGTATGCGTCTGCCTCCTGAGCGATGTTCTGCTACATAACCATTTGAACTGGCTACTTCTTTCGCCATTGAACGGGATTCTTCTCGCTCTACGTTGCCTGTGCACATCCCAATAGCGGTTCGGAACATGTTTCCTACCACCGCTCGCTTTATGGCTTGAGGGTGGGCGGATTTCGCGTGAAGTAAAATGTTCTTTGAACTCTTTTCCGAAACCACTTCACGCTATATGTACCATTGGAAACTTTGATTTGTGTGTCCAAGAAGGGTAGCCAACCATCTTGTGGCACTTCTCGCGTAAACCTTATGTACTGTGATTGTTCGTTCAGGATACAGAACACGTTGTCCATCTCTTCTTGTGTTGATGTAATCACACAGCAGTCGTCTATGTATCGACAGTACAGATTAGGTAAGCGCTCAAGTATTGGCTGCTCTATTTTGCTCATGAAGCAAATGGCAAGGGCCGGCGCTAAGCGTTGGCCCATAGCAAGCCCTCTCACTTGTGAGTAATAGTTGCCGTTCCATTTGAAAGTGTTACAATTTAGGCACTCCTTCACCAAAGTCATGATATGCATTTTGCTCAGTGCAAATGTAACAATTGTTCTGTGTTGATGCAGCATTTCGGATAATGCCTGGAATGCTTCGTTGTTGTTTACGTTCGTATAGAGCGCAGCGACATCGAATGACTCTACTACGCAGTGTTGTCCAATGGTACACGCGTGCAATCGTTCCAAAAACTGGTTAGTGTTCGATAAGTGCGAGGGCACATGATTAAGAAGTTGTCCAACGATTTTGTTTAAGAACCACGAAATACGATCCGTCGGCCCTCCCACGCAGCTTATTATAGGTCTGATTTTGTAATTGCTTGCGACCAAACTGTGCATGTTCTCCGGATGGAGTTTGTGTGTTTTCATAAGACTGTAAAACACTGGACAGATTGGAGTATCTAGCTTTAACCTTCTGAGGAGCCGTTCGCTTAGACCAGCTGATCTTCCTACCTCCGTCCAGACGATGTTGAGTCTATGGCATTGGGACACAAATCTTCTTTCCGTTGTACGTGTGTAAATAGAGGTGTCATTGAGGTGAAGCTCGGTAATTTCTTGGTCCAGAGATAATGGGGCAACCACAAATTCGCCTCCTTTGTCACTCACCGAGAGGCGAATTTCTCTTCTGGCAATTAGACCGCAAACTTCTCTGAATCCTTCCCATTGTGAACTAGTCAAATTCGGATTTCTATCTCTCCTGTGCCTGTTGAATACACCAAGAACTCCTGTTGATAACATTCTAAACTTGATATCTGCTTCTGGACACGCATCAGGTTCCTTATAGAACGATCGCGGAAAAGGGATAGGCGTCAGAGTTGGTAGCACAGCATTATAAACCATACGTCCTCGATTTTCTTGTGATACCTTTATTCTCAGTTGGTCTCGCAATTTATGTAGCCCTTCAACTACCTTGCGATATATAGAAGGACCGATGTTTTGTGACATAGAAAAAGAAGGCCCTAGGCTTAGGAATTCCGAAGCGTTGTCTGATAAGTGCACATCCCCAATAACAGTGACTCTCGCTTGATATGGATCATTTATTGAATCTTCACCGTTGCTGTGCTGTGACTGGTGGTACGCTGGTAAGTTAGTTCTGATGATAGAGCCGTAACCCCCCTGTGCGTTCTTGAGGTTGTCGTACTTGGCACATAGAACAGATTTTGCCCTAGACCGTATAGAATCGCAAATGTGTTTTGACTCACGTTCAATCCTCCTCCAACTGCTAACAGACAGAACACGGCGACAAGATTCCTCTTTCGCATTACATCTCAATAATGTGGAATACAATATATATTGCTTCTGCTTAACAGCGACACCCAGAATTCTTCGATACATAGATGTTATCATGGGATGACTTTCAGCCAGATTGCATATTGATCCCAACTTTCTGTCTGTGATGAACCTTGGCAGTATTCCTGTAGTCTTGCATCGTTGTAGGAATCGAAGAGATTGACGGATAGTGACGACTTTCTGACGAAGCAATAACGCTTCGCGAACCAGACGAAAATGTTGTGGCGGTATGCTTCTGAGTATTCTCCACGTCTGGTTTTCCTCTAACCTGGGCATGATCTTTGCACAGTAAATTTCTTAATTCTGCCAACCAGGTTTGTTAGGTGGTCACGCTTTATTGGTCAACGTTTCGGCACAGCGCCGTTTTCAGAGACCTGAAAGTGGAAAACACGTTACGCAACCTACACGGTCAAGCGCATCTTCGCCCTAAGGCGGTATCGACTCGCGCAAAAAACTGCAGAGAGGCAACACCTCCTGCACCAAAACCCACCAGGAGCGCTTCCACCAAGACCAGCACACACTGCGGTTGTAGTTTAGTGCAAGTGAACCACCACTGGCAAGCAGTGATTCCAGCCCTGCGAGAAAACTATCCGAAGCTCAACATCACAACCCACACAGCGGGATAAATGGTGTTCTCCCAGGAACAAGTATGAGAAAAACAAGATAGAACATTGCATGCAATATTAGAATATGGAAATGAATATCGAGGAGTTATTTCGAATCCAGTATTGACTAAATTTGCTCATAACATATCTGGCCTGTGTTGTAACCCCTTTCCAGAGTCTATTATAATTATATCGTCTACATACCTTCAATGCTCACATTTATAGAAACTCAAAACCTCTACGGAGCTTGACCTACTAAATCATGCAGGGTGGGTTCACCGTAGATTTTGCCCCAAAGTTGCTAAAGCCTTTAGCATATAAAGTTCATAAAAGCGTCTTCAGCATCTGAAGAAGCTGTTTTTCAGAACGAACTGGAGTTTCATTAATCTGCAAGCAAAAACGACATATAAGCAATACGATCATTGTGGATCCAAACAGTTTCAAACATTCAATCAAAGAGAGACGCCATAAGCTTAGTCGCCATAAGACTAATATTCTATGTGACAAATGTAGTAATGGAGGTAAATGAGTTTTCTTGTGCGGATTTAGACGTCTACGAAGATTATTTACTGTGATTCCTGCAGTGGAGAAGAGACGTTCGGATTCAGCCGATGTAGGGGAAGCAGACAGATACTTTTGAGCCAAAGCTTTTAGCACAGGAAACTTTGGTGAGTGCATCTCAATGAACCAAAAGTCGTAAGGATTGTCATCCAGTAAAGGCACGGTTCCCAAGTAGTCTTCTACCTCTTGAAACGACATAGCATAGCTAATACCACTGCAGTCAACGGCCCTCACGTCTCAGCCTTGCCGCGCTGGAGCACAAATAGCGCCATTCCTTAAGTCGTTTCCACGCCTCCGCCGTAGTCAGCGAGCCGTCAGTGACCTATCCTCTCCATACAAAAGGGGAAGAGGCGGCCCTTCGGGCGGTGCAGCTAACTACAACCTGCTGTCAGCATACGACTGCTCCCCGCGTGCCACCTGTGAGTAGTTTTTATCTTTCCAGTCTACCGCTTCTCATCCAAACCACGTTGTATCCATAATCCACCTCGTAACTAAATCATTTAGTTCGCCCGCACATTCATTTACTATGTGTACGTTAGAGAGGAAGAGGAGGGAGAATAAATACTAAAAGTGTCATTAGTGGTGTATCAAAACGTACTCATGTGTTAGTATCCTAGAATAGACTGCCAGTATATTACATTTGTCAGGTAATGTCCCATATATATGAAGAAAGTTCGATTTCTCACGAGGCAGTTTTTCGCAATTTAGTAAAACCTCTTTATTTTACCTAGGAGTTACGTCCAGAATGTGATTTTAATACCTTCACTCTAGAAAGGGAAGCACTCACATAAGGTTGAGAGCAACATTTCCCAGTACTTACGCAATTGAAGACATTGCATACAACGCGTATAAAATCACTCGTGGGTGTGGAACACGGTTAGGTTCCTGCTGTGATGATTACAGACGAATGCAGCTTTAGGTGCCAGAAAGAAAGTCGGCCGGTTTGCATAAACAATGATATTCAGTCGAGATCTTATTCCGCGTTCCGCAGCACTATTGCGGTTCTTGAAACGCGGAAGGCCGAAAACGAGCAGAACTGCGGTTTTCGGAACGCCGAATTCCGCTCATCCCTGCTTTAAATGGATTGGCTAACACTTCAATTTCTAGTGCAATCAGTCTCCCAGGCTCACTTACAGCAAGCATCATTCCCTCGGCGAATAAAGTTTAATCATTAAGCACCCATGACACCCGTCAAAGTCGACCGAAGGCCGGACTGAGCCTTCCTCTGCCTTCCTTAGTGATTCTGAGCCGTCATCTTCAACCTCTAGTTATGCTGCGCCGGCCTTAGTGACTGCAACATCCCAAACGACTATGCAGGCGTGTTCGAGCACACTGCGATCCGGCCACAACGAGGGGATTTTCCACCTAAGACCCTCGCCAGACTTGGTCGAAAAATCGACTGAGTCTGGCTGAGACCGGGGCGCGAAAACCGACCTTGGGTGCATGCGACCTGCCCGCGTGAGCACGTCGAACACCAGTATCGACTGGGTGGACTGCGGACGCAAACAGACGGTCACGGGCGGACTTCGTGGGTGGATTTTCTAAACCCGTCTATCGCTGTTTCGGTGCGTATCGATCGGGTGGGACTCAGTCGATCGACCAGCTCTGACGAGGGCCTCAGATTGCAGTGCGGTGTGCACGTTTCGATCCCGACGGCCGTAGGTGGATCAGAACGGTCAAGTTTCGCTCAATCCGGCCACATCGTGTAGATTTTCAGGCCTGAGTGAGCATTGCGTTATATGTGTATCAACCAGGATGGCTGAGGAAGACACAGGTGTGTTCAGTCCAGCCACAACGGATGGATTTTTTGCACCAATTTCGCCTCATGCAAATGCTTATCGACCAGCCTGGCTACAGCAGATCGGCCGACTCTGACGGAGGCCTGTGATACTGACGTTATCTGAAGGGTCTCGCTGAAAAAGTTTAAGAAATTAGACTCTTAAATCTATACAACATATGATATGAACATGTATTACTCTCTTTCATTCACTACTACAACAGTTCAAATTGCAAAAATAATGACATTCAGTTAGCAGTCATCTACTTCCAACGGAAACACAGGCTACACCAATAATATGTAATAGCAACTTAGCAGGAGGAAACGATTAGGTAATGTTAGACACATACTTCAATTGGGGACGCAATTAACATTCGCTCGTGAAGCCTATCTTCGAATGTTTATGACTGCAATACCTTGCTGGGTTTTGAACAAGGGATTCCAAAATCCGAGATAACCAAACTCTGACGTTGTTGCGGAAGCGTAAATGAAGGCAGCAGACACGCTCAAAAATGATACCGATTTTATGACACAAAGTCAAGGTTCGGAGCTGGTACTATGTGGAACTAACGAAAAAATCAACAGAAACTGTGTGCAAATAGAGAAATAACGGTTGTTTTTGTTATCATGTGGAAGAGCACGAGTTTCACCGAGCGCGGATGAAACAGCGCATATTAGCGACAAAACGGTTGAGGCCGTAGTTATACACCGGCGGGACGCTGCCGAAATAGCAAGGCAACAACCACTTACTGTGCTTATCTGGGCCAAATTCCGGTCCGCAATTGCGTCTCGACACGCTTCGCGGCCGCACGCTCCCGAGTCAGAAGAGCTTCCAGCGCCGCTGCCGCCGATCTGCTGACTCTAGGTGGGTTTTGGAAACTGGAAACGAAGGAAAACTGGAGATAATTGTATAAAAAAGCCACATCGAGTCGGCTTTGGCGCAGGAAACCCAACAGAATCGAGCGCGTGCGGCCGCAAAGCGTGTCGAGACGCAATTGCGGACCAGAATTTGGCCCAGATAAGCACAGTATGTGCGTCCCAACTACGCTGAGGCATGGCGAAAGGAAGAGTTGTCTTAGAAAAACGGAAACAGGGACTCCCTGCAGACCGAGAGAGAAGTTCCCCCATTTTCGCAGTTCGAAACGTCACGCTACTCAATGCAAGCAAAGTGGTCCCGAGTGCAATTAGAGCCGCAAAAGGCGGGACAACTCCCTCGGTGTGTAGAGAGCCCCTGTCCCGAAAAGCGCGCCGGAAGACCGCACCGAGTAGTTATACACGCCGCGACACTATACTGTATCCTGGCGGGACCTACGCTGTTGAACATTTGCCAATTTTCAACGGCTGATAATTTTTCAGACCTGGCTTTGTTAAAATATCACGAAAAACGACATAATAAGCATTGCTATGACAGAAGCAATACATATCTAGTGACTTTTCGCAATGATCAAGTGATGGGGGCGTGAAATTTCGATAAAATACAATTGAAACGCCCGGAAATTTTTAGTCTGCAATGGTGCGTCGAAGACCTCAAAGACGCAATATTGCGGACGAGTCCCTGATCCACGCTGCGAGCGGCGGCAATGTCATCGCGGGACGTTTTCATTCCGCTGGTGTATAACTAGAGCCTAAGATAGCGAATTTGAAAGACTCTTACCGCCTTTACTAGAACGCTCCCCACATTGGAAGCATCAAAAACTAGCCGAAGTGACCGTATTCAAACGATCAATCTGGACGAGATTGTATCTGGGAGCCGGGTTGATGAATTTTATCGAATTACATCGCTCAAAATCAGTAGTTTTGACTCGTTTTTGACGCTTTCAACTGCATGAGCACTCTACCAGGGCTCTACGACGCAAGTACCGTAGTTATCTCAACAACTTTTTAGACCGTGTCTGCTGACATTACAATAACCGTACCGAAACGTAAGTAAGATGAACTTTCCTTCTTGAAAGCAATGATTCTCTATAACGGCGGATGCATACTTGGCCCTGAATTATAATGCACATATATACAGGTGATAAGATGGATTGCTTCTCAAGCAAGCAAGACATGGCAGATGAAAGCAGGTTTCCATGAGCACTCATGAGCAGGTGGCCTATCTCGCAGAGTGAAGGCATCGCTCAAGGCTCTTTTGTCCCGACACAGTGGCACAGCGGTCGCCATGGACCGAGAAGGCAGTCACCTTGACGACCATATTGGTCAAGACGACTAAATCCAGAACTTAGCACCAGACCCGAGGGCGTAGAACGCACGAACGCCTGCAAAACACTTACGTCTTTTGTGACTATAAATGCAGACGTACTCTTTTGATGCACTTCTCTACGTAATACGGACATAAAGTGAGTGCTAATGTCCCCGTGTTCAATTTAGTCTAGTGAATGAACCGGACTGCGACAGTTTCGCGTGCAATCGAAGCCTCGTTGTTCGACGATGCCGCCAACGCCGCACGGCCAGCCGCAATGATCCTTGTCCATTGACTAGACTAAATCTGATATGGAACCCATATGTGTCATAGCATTCTACTAGCTTCTTCGAGATTACCGATAGTAGCACGAGCTGATGGAAAACTCACAGAGAAAAGACCTGAGGATGGTGACAGATACACTGCGACTTCGTACAACATATCGTCATGATCTTCCAGTTGTTTGATTTTTGAAGTCTGTAAATGCATTTGATCTGGATTGCAAATGGGGCTTCGAAGTAGGTTGATAATTTTTCTGCAAAATGTTGGGTAAATTTGACACAGTAATTGATTCGAAAAACACGGTCGATATCCGAAATGATTGAGCACGAGTTTCAGCTATGAAGTGTGCATTACGAGATCTACTTAAGCGTTTCATATAGAAGAATTTCAGAGAGAGAATATTGCGTGTAAGATCTCAGCATGACCCAGAAGGAGATATTCCTCACCGATTTATACGACTGCACTTGACACTTCTCTGACAAACCGGCACTGTAAAGCTGGAGATTGAGTTGTTCAGCGAAAAACTTGCCAAGCTCATTCTGTATCGTTTCATTACTAAAGGAGAAAATTTTCCCCCAGTACAGTTCCATGAAAGAAAAGCGCTAGAAGTGAATCACAAATCTCACCCCATAGTTGTCCAATTATACTGGCAAATGCAGTACTGGGAAGGTATTGGGAGAGTACGGCAGTTTCTAGGGCCCTGCCACTCTCTGAGAAGCGACGATCCTTTGCTAACAGGCTGCATGTTCAGGTAAGACGTATCCGAGAAGTTCGTAGACGGTTGATACTGCAACACTTTACATATACAGTGAAGCCAACAACAGTTGCCCATCCACAGGCAATTGATAGGCTGTATAAAAACGATCTTCTCATGGTTCATTCGCATACGTGTGCGGAGCGGAAGTCGATGCATGCGCATGAAATGGAGGTTCCAATTTTTACAGTGCATAGAATATGTTGGTTGGAGATCAATATGCATGCAACTCACTAGGGAACCTCGCAGGGACATCCCCACCATTTCAGAGATGATGAATGTTTTCTGGTCAATTCTGGCTCGCTGTCTCCGAATCTGATATCGGATTTTGCTGCGGACACCGCTGAACGAAATAATAAGCGTTTCTGAAGCTTTCCGAAAAGGTAAGAGATTCGGCCAATTTTTAGAGTGTTTAAAAAAGTTTCGGTTCCGACTCAAAGCTTCCAACTGGGGTTATTAAGAGCGCTGGACGCAAATCTGGAGTCTGTTTGTCTCTCTGTTGGAGCCATGCTGAGCCATACACACCAGGGATGTGCGGAATTTTCTGTTTTCTGCTATCTGTTTTCTGTTTTCTGTAAAAAGGCAAAATTTGGCAGAAAGGAGAAAAACCGTTAACCGCGATTTTTAGCAGTATTGCCCTTAGACAAAAGGTTGGATTCATGAAACGTGAGTAAACAAATTGAGGGTTAATGTAATCTGGGTGTTCTGCAGTTCTCCCACATCAAACACTTTTACTCGCTATACTGTTATCTATCCTAGCGCTTCTGAAGTGGTGGCAGGAGGCACTGCTGCTCGCAATAATCGGTCGGATTCGATCCTCGCCAAAAGTCATGAAATCTACTATCTCACGGAGGTCTTTTGGTCAGCACCAGATCCATGTGGGGGAGACGAACCCACTGACTTGAAAGTCGGCTCGCCAGCAGGGTGATTAATATCTCCGAAAAGCATTCAAGCCTTTACGAATACGACGATGAATGCGCTGCGCAACCCAATAGAGATTCTAGAAACCGAGCTCTTATCTTTACCTTATAGTGGTTACCATTACCAAGAGGTTTGCCGTTGAATAACCCCCCAAAATGCATTCGATGCAGTCAAATCACGCGAAAACTATAATGGTACTGTATACTAGCACTAATGAGCCATTATTCCCTGCTCAACGCCGCTATTCACAGCGCATGGCGCGGCGTCCGGTAACTACCATACTTCTACTCGTGGGCACAGACTATGGTATGGCGCCACCGCTTCAGTGGAGCGGGTAAGAGTTGGGCCCAAACTGTGGCATACACGCGTTTTCTGAGTGCGTATTTTAACTCATTGCATCGCAGGACGACTTGGAATCCAAAAAAAAAATTGAAAATTGATGGTGGGGCTATACGGTGCGTGCAAAATTATGACATACCCCAGTTTCGCGATTCCAAACTTGGCTGATTTAAGAGACAACTGGTTAACGCCAATCGATGCCTTTGCCAAAACCCCTGGGTACGAATCTTTATGAGAGTGAAACCTTCGAGATATGGCAGCGAGTGTCATAAACGACCGTTACCAAAACGACCGCGCTGACGTTCTCGCGAAATTGCGATTCTGAACCCTCTGTATCCAGTGCGTTCATTGTGAAAACCATTATGAACATCAAGTTAATAGTCTTCAAATTGCCTTGATGCCCAACCACTTCGAAAACTCTTTTGATATGTTTAAACCCAGCTTTTGTAAACGCCCTTCCAGTCTGCGGTGGGTGCTTATAACGGCTGGTTTAAGCGAAACCATACTTTCGTATTGTCTTTTCCTGGTTGTATATTTAAAGCTCAGGATTATATCAGACGTTTTGTTGAGGTCCTGCCAGGCAAACCAGCCATTCTAGCAGGTGGCAGTCGGCAGAGCGAGCGCCGTCGATCACTTTGACTTGCTTGACTTAATCGGTTGGCTTTCGCCTGACGCGGTCATTCCGCATCTTCACCTAGGTGTGCCGTCCTGAGTAGTCCAGCCGTGTCCATTTTTCATGGTGTCTTCAGCCACATTTTGAACACATTCCATCCAGCTGTCACTATTCCATTTTCCTGCGAAACGAAACATCGCGCCTGAACTGTCTTTCTTCGATGCCGAGTGACTTCAAAATCCTCTTTAACCACCATCCATCCAGAACTTTCGCCTACGCCCAGGTGGCCGTTTCCAGACAGGATTTGAAAGCATTCTCAAAGCGTGCTGTACGAGAACGATCCGGCGTTCTTCTTGAAGTATATGCCCGAGCAGTCGAAGTCGACTTTCCATTGCTGCCTTTAGAGTATGGCGCTTAGGGGAGATGCTGGCACCGCTCCCTCGTGTCAAGCGTTGATGTACTGCGTCCATTTTCCTTGTAAAGGTCCTTTCGTTATAGCATATACACGCGGCCAAGAAATATCTAAGCTGAAACGCTTTGCTAAAGCTTTCTCTCCGTGCAATCCAACCTTTCCATCTGGCGTCTTCCAGGTGCTGCCCACGTCTCCGATCCGTACATCATGATAGGGCGAATAGCAGATAGGTAGACGCGCAACCTTGACTTTCCTTCGCGATGGTGGTAGACCACAAACACTTGCCAGTTAGAGAATCAAATGCAGACGTAGCTTTCGCAACATCGTTGTCGAATATCCGCTGCATAACTACCATCGTTCTTCAGCAAACAGCCCAAATAACAGAAATCGTCCACCAGTTCGATACGTTGTCCGTCCACACAAACTCCCGTTGAAGGCCTCCGCGAGATCCACATCTGCTTTGCATTTGTCCGGGACGAAGACGAAGATCCGATGAGGCTGCGGGCATACTTCAGGGAAACAGGAGGTTCACAATCCTTTGCAGTTTTGCGTTGTTCTCAGCGAATAACCACAATGTCTTCGGCGTACTCCAGGTCGACAAAGTGGATGCGTCCTGATGGTGCTAGTATCAAATCCGCAGGAAAGCTGTCCTGCCAACTCTACGCATGATGTCGTCAACGGCGAAGTTGAAAGAAAAAGGTCCTGCAAATCGGCTCCTTGCGCTTACTCCTGTTTTCACCTCAAAAGCTGACGTAAATCCGATAGGTGTACGAACTCGCTGCTGTTGTTCCTTTGTTCATGTCCTCGATTAGCTTCGAACATACTTTTCCGGGACTCCATCTGCCTCGCCAGCATGAGCATTGGACAATCACGATCACGATGAGGAAGAGTCGAACGCGGCTTCAAAGAAGTTCCAAAAAAGAAGCAAGCTGTAATGGCTTCCTGAATTACCGCTACCACGATTCGAATTACTCTTCTCACGACGGACACTTGGTCGATGGTCGATCTCTTCCAGGTTCGAAAACCGGCTTGCTCCATCTCTGGTCGTTCTTTCTAGATGTTTGATAAGTCGCTCGAGAATGATACGTTCTAAAAACCCTTGTACATGACACGAAGCAGAGAGATTCCTCTGTAGTTCTCTGTAGGGATCCCGTGACGGATAGCTTTCTTGTGAAGAGGTACGATGATCGCATGTCTCCACGAATCGGGTATCCTTTCGCTCATCCGCATATAGCACGGATTGGTGTTGGTCATTTCACGAATCCCAGACGGAGGAAGAGCTTTCAGCATTTCAGCAGTGATGTTGTCATCTCCACCAGCCCCTTTTTCATTCCTTCATTTTCCGGACACAATCCAAAAACTTCCAGACTCAGTCGGCGGTTCCTCACTGACATCGTCATGTGCTCTCTGAACATGCGGGAGCTCAGCGGGTACTGATGGCGCGCTGGACGATCTCAGTAGTGAACTGAAGTAATCCTTCCCATATTGGCAGCGTTGCATCACCAACTGCAACCTCCATTGTGGTAGTGTTGTTCAAGGCAGAGAGTAACATCTCTTCATCTTCCACCCGCTACTGTCGCAGCAACGTGGTAGGCTTTCCTCGGATCGTGTTCTCCTCCCAAGCCTTCTCTCGAACTCACTTAGCTCTGCACGTCCACTCTCGCTCGCTCATGGTCACTTTGAAGCTGCCGACTATGCAACTTCCTCCTCAGACGCTTCTCACTCCACGAGAGTTTCCTGCAGTTCGGAGAGCCTTGCATACTCTCTTGTAGGTAGATGTTGTTTCTTCTGAGACGTAGGCAAACTTCTTCTTAGGCTGTACAACCGGGAGTGCCTCTTTCAGAAGCGTCCTTGGATGCACTTGACAAATGAATCCGCGTCTGGCATAAGTTTCTTACTTAGTCCGCACTCCGATGTGAATAGAAACGCGTTGTCTAGAAAATTACTTCTGCACTCTTCATCTCTGAGACTTGTCATGTCAATCCTCTGAAGAGGCTGAGCCCCTCGCTTCCTCTTATGAATCCTTCTCGCAGTGAAGTTCAACAGAACAAGGACGGTGATCCGAATCAAATGCGACATCCCAGCCACAGCTCTAGATCTTCTGATTGTCCGATACTGGAATATTCCTCGTCAGGACATAGTCAAGCTGTAGTTTCAAAGTTTGTCATCTTCCCGCTTCCGCTGCTCCTCTAAAGATAGCTGGGTTGGTCCCTGCCACCGTAAGCTGATGGCGGCGATGATTCCTCTTGGAATGTCGGTGCAATAATCCAGATCACTGCATTCACACAAGAAAGTCGACAAAGGCGGTAGCCATTGTCCGATGTTTGCTCCACTGGGTAGAACCATTTACCGAGTACTTCTGGATTCCCTGATCAAGTCCCATCTTCGCATTTGCGTCAATCCCCAACGACAACAGCATGTTGACCAAGGTATCTATTGGCCAGCAAACGTATTGAGTTCCTCGCATAAAACGCATCCTTTCGGAATTTGTCTTCGGCGGCGGTTTCAGTGGGCGCATGAGCACCTCACTGTATCCACAAATTGAATCCCTCTGTGATCCCGCAGTCGTACGAATGCATTCCGGCTCGACTTTGAGCCGAACTCCTCGATCATACCATTGAAATCCTTCCTTACAGCTATTGCACAGCCTCCCACTCTCCTATCGTCAGCATTTCCGCAGTAGATGGTGTACTCTCCGACGCTGATGACGGGTCTATTCTTGAGGACGGGTTTCCTGCAAAGCAGCAAACGGTGCAATGGAACATAGCTCAGAAGTCTGAATAAGCGCAGTTTTTGGATATCACTCGACAGCGACCGACAGTTCAGGGTGGCTAAACTGTGGCTTGTGACCAAAGACTTCATGAACTCCCTAGGTACGGATCCTAAGGTGTTATGGACCAGAGGCCTTGGTGTGCCGGACGGCGACACTTTTATGCAATGTGCGGGATACTTTCGCGTTATAGTTATGCACGCTATTTCGCTCGAACGTTCCCTGTGTACACTCAAACGTCTGCTGGGTTCAGTAGAAGCAGGGGCACCAACGAGCAGGTACCAACAGACTTGTATACACACCCCCACTGACAAGAAGTGAAGGCGGATACGAAATAGAAAGAACTGGAAATGTTTTTCTGACACAGTCTGATAATCTGTGAGGTTCATAGATCATATACCAAAACCTGGTCCACCACCCGAATCCGGGTCGACACATTTTTCTTTCTCCTCGAAAGTTCCTACTCAAGCATAATTCTGATCCATAGGTGGATCCTTCGAAACCCTTTCTTATCGGTCGAAAGCAAGCTCAGTCCGAACGAGCCTGAAATATTCTATTCTATTCTATTATTTTGACTAAGTATTCTAGGCACTGGAGAGATCTACAAAAGGACCCACACTTATCCTCGTGTAGGAACGTAGGAGAATGTGTGTGGGAAAATAATGTATAGAGCCAGATTCAGGTGATGTGGCAAGCTGGACCAGGTTTTCGCGACATGAACTGTGAACCTCACTGATTATCAGAATGTGTGGGAATTTCATTTCCAGTCCTCCCTAGTCCGTATCCGCCTTCATTTCTTGGCAGTAGGACGACGCAGGCTTGGTTTCGGGCCAATCGTGCCAACTCGCTAGAATGGCCGGCCGGTTTGCAGAACCTCAAGCCAGAGGAAAACGTTTGATATTTTCCCCACCTTTTAGTATACAACCAGAGGAGACAATACGAGTGTGTGGTTTCGCTCAAACTAGCCCTTATAAGCGAATGGGCGCAGATTGAAAGGAGCGTTCACAAAAGCTGGGTTGAAACATGCCAAAGAAAGTTTTCGAAGTGGTTGGGCATCGAGGCAATTCTGAAGACTATGAACTTTGTGTTAATATTGGTTTTTATCATGAACGAGCTGATACAGAGGGTCTAGAATCGCGATTTCTGCGAGAACGTCAGCTATGTCGTATAATTTTGCAACGGCCATTTTTGACAAAGTCCGTTGCCATATTCCTGCCAGTTGCTCTAAATTCATGAAGATTCCTACTCGGAGGTTTTCGAGGGTGCTGCATCCATTAGCGTTTACCGTTTGTCTCCTTAAATCACGCGAAAATTGGAATCGCGAAAATCGAGGTATGTCGTATAATTTTGCAACGCACTGTATAGCAGACGATGAAACCCCCACAGAGGTACGAGCGACCCCACCACGGTGGGGCGAGCGGAGCGTCAGGTCATTAAAACTCGAATACCGCAGCCGCGCGTTACACGCGCGACTTTAGGGCGCTCAGGAGTAGTACACAGTTCAAACCTGCAGTTATCCCAAATCAGTGTAAAAATATGTAAACTAGGGAAGGGTAAACTAGCTGTCACTGTATCTACGTAAATCTGACACATATTTATTGAGCTTCTGATCGTAGCTGCTATTGTCTGGGGACAGGAAGGTTAGAGAGAAAATTCTCGCCTCCGCGCTGATAATCCTGCGTATTTTTGCGGAGCGTCTGTGCTTCACTCTGGCCAATTGTGGGGTTTTTGAAGTATGATAGCTGAGAAACACTTCTAACCTAAAAACGTGTAAAAATTTAATGCTGTAGAAAAACCTATATAGTGTACTTTAAACACTTGCATTTATTGGTTTAAATTTTATATTTTGTTTTCATGCCCATTTTGACGAATTTTTTTTTCTGTTTTCAAAATGTTTTCTGTCAGACTGGATTTTCTGTTAATGATCTGTTTCTGTTTCCAAAAAAAATTTCCGCACATCCCTGATACATACATAGCGCCCAACTTCTTCGGATGTAACGATTTCCAAAATGTCCTAGGTCTGTTTGAGTAGTTTTAGGTGCTGAACACAACTGTGACGTCCGTTCCCGGGTTTTCCCAGCACTAATGCGCGTTCTGATAGGAAAACGGCGCCCAAAGAAGAAGGAGAAAGTGGTTTTCAAAATAGAAGTCATTTAATGATCAGAAAAAAAACACAATCCTCTGAAACTTCACCTCTTTCAAATTACTGGGACTGTTCTATGATTTTTACCTTCCTTTATCCACGTCGATGCCAGCTGTGCATCTAAATATCAAGAAATCAGTTCGAATTAATTTTCAAAAAAAAATGTTTTTCTTGCACTGGCATACAGCTGTTTTTGCCAGCCTTGTAAGGAAAGACCAACAATAGCGCTGATTTGGAACAGGTACGACCATGTTTTGCTAAAAAATGAGGCTAAATCTGTCCTCTTTCTTACAACTTCAATATTCCCCAAAATAAACAAACGGTGCGTTCAAATTCCAACTTTGAGTAAATATCAGGTACGATTTGTGATACCCATATCACATTGAAATTCCATCAAGCTTAGATAGGCCTGAGCTGAGATGCTTTCAAAAACAGATATTTTTTTGGAAACCGTTACATCAGAAGAAGTTGGGCGCCATGTATGTATGGCTCATGATGGCTCAACATCGTTCTGAGCATAGCTTCGCTGGGGTGGAGACGGCGGTCCGAGAGGTGAAGGTTGTTGGATGGGTTGACGGACAAAAAGGGTAAGGTTGCCTTCTCACCCCAATTTGAAGAATGAAAATCATTTTTACAACCCAAATTTTTCGGTCTTTTCGCCTTTTCTCTGCCTCAGACTTCATGAGATAACTTGACCTCTACTAAGGAATTACAGGCTTTCGACCGGTAATATTTTTTATCTTCGGAGAAAGATATTAGCGAAAGTGTTTTTTCCAAAATGTCCGAAATGTGACGAAAAGTATTTTGAGGATCTACCGCGCTTTAGAACCCCGAACAAAGTTCAGCTTGTAAAGTGCCCGTTTTACCCTTACAGCTTTCTTCAAACAAAAATATCCCTTTGGTGACGGTTGCTTTTTGATTCTTCATAAAATTCTGCATCGAATAGCGTTCTCATATTCAGGGAATACGTTTTTACTCTTCCAGTCGATTTCGGTTTATAAAGTGCATTTTTGTGCCTGAAGTTATCGATTTTTCGTTCATAGCTTTTTGTTCATGGGCTTCTGGTGAAGGTTGTTTAAGGAAATTCCATAGAATTCTGCTCGACTAGTGCTTCCAGGTCGGAAAAGTATATCCTCGATTCTTCAGCCTAATTCGTTCTACGAAACACCAGTTTTTCGCTTATAACTCTTTAACCGTTGTAGATAGGTTTGTGAGGAAGGTTGTTTTTGAAATTCACGTAACATTCTGCGTCGAATGATTTATCGGGTTAGTAAGTGTGCTTGCCCCATAAGCCAGCGAGGTCGGTGGAGCCGAGCTCCATTATTGGCTCCAGTGAGATTCTGCGTCTCCTATTTACACTATAGAGGCGAGAGCACCTTGTGGAGATTACTATGGAGCTCGGCTTCACCTGCCAATGCTGGCTCATGAAACTAACAAAAGTTATGACCGATATATCTTTCAACACATAGTCTATGATTTCAAAAACAACCTTCATCAAACTACTAATACAAACGGTTAAAAAGTTAGGTAACTGGTGTTTCATCGTAAATAATTGACAGCCCAGGTTGACGGATCACGGAATTACTTTCCGGAAGTGAAAACACGATTTGAACGCAGGATTCTACGGGATTTCAGAAAACAACCTTTATCGAAGGTCCATCTCTTAGAAAACTTATGAACGAAAACCGATAACTTCAGGCACAAAAAATGCACTTGATACCGAAATCGGCTGGAA